>CARXXK010001242.1:0-43044 GCA_949089665.1 Macrosiphum euphorbiae | reverse complement strand
TGGTTGTTATTATGAGCAAATACATGATATTGCGTAATCCCATTACAAGATCATGAAGAATATAGCTCAAAATCGTGAAGATGAGATCGATTTATTTTTTAAAAGTATCGCGATCTCTGTTAAAAAACTAAGTCCAGCATTGATAAATGAAGCAAAAATGAAATCGCTTAAAATGGTCTTCGAATTAGAAACACGCAATACGAGTACATTCGTTAATTTACCACAATATTCACCGGCGCCAAGTACAAGTTTCCCATCACAGTCATTGGAAAGTGTGGACGTTAATAATGATTATGGAAATGAAAACGAAGTCAATCCCCATGAGCCTAATTACATACAATTATAGTTTCTATATCATTTGCCATAATGTTTATAAAATATCTGTAATTGATTAAAAATAAATTATAATTACCTATACCTATATGAATCTTTGTTTTAAATTTTTTTTTATATTTTTTTTTAATTTTCAATCCTTAGTCAAAAAAACTGAACATTTTATAATTACATATAATATTACTTGATGATTTTTACTCACCGCAAAGTTAGGGCTAATTTTTCCGCTGCAGTTATTGGGTATGGATGTCGATTTGAAGAATCTACTGTGATATCTTTTTCAATCAATTGCAAAATGTAATTAAATTGATCAATATTCAGCCTGAAAAACTCCCTGAATTTCTTGTCATCGTGTATTAAATGTCGGTTAACTAATATTTCAAAAAATCCTTCTTCTGACCTTGACGTAAATAAGGGATGTTCGTTTGCATTCCCCTGTTCTTCTAATAATTGTTCTATGAGAAATTCTTCTTCTTCAACTTCTTCAAGAAGAAGATATGACAATAACTCACGTTGGCTCATTTTTAATTTTTTAATTAAAAATATATTTATACTTTAAAGTACAGGTTATAATAAAAAATTGGCAAAGACGTCTACTACCTCTCAACGGCTGCACACAACTGACGCGTGCGTCAGACGCAGTGCGTTAGCCGCACGCGTCTGCTGCGTCATAGGAATCGTACCTTTAGGTTGTTATCATGTTGTTTCAATTTCGTATTATTAAAATTTGCTCTTAAAGTTACATAATTATATAGTTTTTTATTTTTAAATTTAGTTATCATGTTTATAATAAGATAGATATAATATAATGTAATGTAATATGTATGTAAAATAAATATATTTTGTGATTCCACTTTTTATTATCATATTATATAATTTTTGATTACGCGTTCTTTTTATGTATTTTATTGTGGTATAGTTTTCAGTATGCATAATTGTCTCAATAATTTGATTGGATTTGGAATTGTGATTTATCATTGATCTAGGGCTCCAGTTTGTTTCATTATTATTATATATATGTGGGACCATAGTAGATTTGGGCTCTGAATTATATAAGTATGCTTTTTTTGTTATGTTTAACAAGTATGACGTGTAAAAATTACGATCGTTTCCTATACTCGTAAATTGGTTATCATGCCATTGTTTGATAAACACCGATAATTCTAGTGGATGTGTTATGTTTAAAATTGTTGAGATTTTTTGATTTTTGTATGTGTTTAGTTTGAAATTATCAAAAGACATTATAATATTTTCGTTGAAATAGTGTATGGGTAATGCTTTGACAGACCCAAAATATTCGAATATATTTGTGTAACATGATATTATGGTGGTAATTGTTTTTTATGTTTAATGTGATAAATGTCATTGTATTGTTCATAGTGTTGTTTCGATTGTACGTTGGCGGATTTATTTTCGTCTTTTTGGATATCTTAAAAATAATATTCTTAATTGTCTCCCATTGTAGAAATTCATTATTTACTAAATTTATTTTATATGTGACTATATTTTCGTAGTTTTTCATAGAGACCGAATTTTTAAAATTATACGAATTGTCAAAGGTGTTGGAATATATGTTGAGTTTATTATATATTTCTCTTGTGGTTATATATTCTTTTTGTGTATGTTCTTTATTGGTAATAATTTTTACACGTGGTATTGGTTCTAAATTGTTAAGAAGATGTAGTTTTCTAAGTTGTTGCGTTTGTTTAAATGACTCTATCTTATATTGGATATTATTGGAAATATTATGTTCTGTTGAATAGTTGTATGTGGTATTAAATATAATGTTTTTATTGGCTTTAATTGTAATGCCTGATTTTATTTTGTATTTTTCATTGTGTTCTGCTGTTGGCTTTTTATGTATTATTCTCTTTTTAATGATATTATTTAGAGTAATTGTTTTCTTTGTATAATCTGTATTGGCTTTATTAGCTGCCAAAAATTGGTTTTCCAAAATTATCGCATTGCTTAGATTTTTCGTTAAGAAGACGGGTGTTTGGAATATTGTATTTTCGATTTGTGGGTTTATTGTAGCCTTGCCTAACGGCGTGTCCTACGTGAATCCGGCGAGTGCGGCAAACGCATTGCGGTGCGTGCGATGCGGCGACCAAAATAAACAAACCTGTGGTAACATGTCGCGTTTCCAATGTGCCGCCGCAATCGCCGCACTTGCGTGCGATCGAATTCGTTCGCACGCACCGGACAATTTGAAAAACAAATCATTTTGTTTTTGTCGCCGCACAAAGCTGCGTTCAGTGCGTTTGCCTTTATTTGCCTATTATTATTAACTTATTTTTTAATATGGAAAGTTGTGAACTTTTAATATCTGAAGTACAAAAGCGAAGTGCGTTGTGGGACAAGCGAAATAAAAAGCACAGGGATAGAGTAGTTTGCGATAAGGAATGGAGTATAGTGGCTAAAAAAACTAATTTGGATAGTGAGTATAAAATAAAATAAAATAAATTAATTTAATTTATTTATAAAATAAATAGTCAAATGTAAAGTTCATGCATCAAAGCATGAATTATATCTATATATATATGTATATAAAAAAATGAATGTCCGTCCTTGCATTCCTTACATTAAACGGCTGGACCGATTGCAATGAAATGCAATATCAGAGATATTGTACAGAGATTATTTATATACAATTATTATATATTATATAATTATTTAATTAATAGGGTTAGAAAGGGTAAGTGCGTCATTGGGGTAATTGCGTTATTGCAATGTATCTGATAACGGATGCACATATTGTGGCAGAAGTTACTTACAAATGGTATGAAATATTATTCCGAACATGTTTTTATGTATGGCAAAACTGTGTTATAAAATATAAATACTTGATAATGTAGGTTTGATTAAATGAAATGACGTTTTTTATATTAACTTTTGTGATATGACATAATAAACTAAAATGTTCAGTTAGGTATCACATATTCACATTTAATGTTTTAACGGAAAGTTTAAAGTAAGTATTAACTGAAAACAAATTTAATATTTGTTTTTGATGTAGTTTTGATTAAATACTTTAATAAATAGCTTGATGGCGCACTTAACCAGTAGTCCGTACAAAAACCAAAAACCTATACCGGGGTTAGTGCGTTACTGAATATCGGGGCAAGTGCGTTAGTACATAGGTACATACGTAAGTACATCCCAAAACATAATGGTTACCTAGGTCTTAGGTGATAATTATCATGTTGTAATTTATAATTTATATATTCATAAAACAATTTAAATATAGATTCTTAAATACACACCAAATACACATCAGTTATTTTTTAATTTATTCTTTTAAATATACTAAATACAATTTTAAATATAAATAATAGGTATCGGTTGTTACTTATTAGTTATTACCAGCATTATAATTAATAAAATATAATTAATATATAATCCATATAATTAACTCAAAATACAATTATATTTTGTTAAATACTACATTCATAAATTGCTTCTTAAATTGTATTTTCCATAAAAAAATTTACAAAGTTGTTTCTTATTGATATAGCTGTACGTGTAGCACGATTATTAGATCTGCCACCTCTATTTAGCTCAATCATCTGGTTTCCATATGACGTAATATCAATATCGTTCGAATTATTATGTTGTGTGGAAGTTATATGTTTTTTTTCTAAGTCGATAATTATATTATGTAAAATACAAATTGCCTTGACAATGTGGTCTGCGTTTTCCACTTTGGTTTCAATTGATTTCAAAAGAATTCTAAATTTTGATGAAATAATACCAAATGCACACTCAACTGTCATTCTAGCTCTACTAAGTCTGTAGTTGTAGTATGCTTTTGCGTTATCTTGCGCCTGTTTTCGTGGAAATGGTCTCATCAAATAATTTCGTAGGGGGAAAGCTTCATCCCCAATGAAAACAAATGGTGCCAAGACATTTGAATTTGGCAATTCGGTTTCTTTTGGTAGTTTCAGAGAACCATTTTCAATACGTTGATAAAATGTTGAATTGGACAGAACACCACCATCACTGTCCTTGCCATACGCTCCAACATCTATCATTACAAATTTGTAGTTCGCATCAACAACTGCCATTAGAACAATCGAAAAAAACTGTTTATAATTGTAGTACATGCTTCCAGACAATTTTGGACATCTCAATCTAATATGCTTCCCATCAATACTACCTACGCAATTCGGGAAATTCCACTTTTCATAAAATTCTAAAGCTATCTTTTTAAATGTATCAACTGTTGGAGTTGGCATATGTTTGTATTTCAATGCGTTCCAAATTGCTTTACACACTTCCATGACAATATTTGAAACTGTAGTTTTGGATATTCTGAACGAGAAGGCAATTTGTCTAAATGCCAGTCCTGTCGCTAAAAACCTATTAAAATACATAAGTAAATATGTAATTAATTCCTTCACGAATTTCACTATCTGCAGGGTATCCAGTTTAAAAATAAATGATTACACTATGTACCTAGCTGCGACACATATATTATATACCTACTTTCCAAAAAATGTTGAAGTAATTATTATTTTTATTTTTTATAACTATCTTAATAAATTGACTAACATTGCAGAAGAAGATGCAAAAAGAAAGTGGAGAAATCTGAGGGATACTTTTTTAAAAGAAAAAAAGAAAGTAAAAAAATGTCGTTCAGGAGATTCACAGGAAAATGCAGAAATTTACACGGGAAAATGGATTTACTATAAGCTAATGCTTTTTTTTAAAAGACACAACTACGCCACGAAATACTGAGGGAAATATTTCTGACGAAGAGAATACTCAGCAGCAGAATTAAGAGTTATCGGATATTGAGGAGAATGAACATTTTAGTGGCTCTTTTACAGGCGACATAAGCTCTAATAATAATGATGAGATTGAGATTGAACAATATGTATCAATGCCCGAATTAGAAACTGACTCTTTTATTACTCCTGCTACAGCACCACCAAACATTTCAAGTACTTCTTCAAATTGTTCACAAAAAAGTTCTATTAAACGGAAGAAAAAACAATCAAACAATGATTTTGAAAGTGAGTTGTTGAAACTCGAGGAACAGAAACTAACTGCATTACTTCAATCGAATTTAACTCCAGTTATAACTGATGACGAAGACATGTTATTTTTAAAGTCACTTCATCCATATTTTTCTTCTATGAACCCATTACAAAAACTGCGCATAAGAAACCAAATTCAGACTGTATTTATAAATGAATTATCAACCCCACCACAACAGCCACCATCATTTAATGAAGAAATATCATATCCCTCTTCTACCCCATACCTTCATCAGTATTCTTCTCAACAAATGCATTATCAAAATACACGTGCAGGATTGTCATCAAACATGCATATCCAACAGATAATCAACCCAACTAATAATATACAAGACGGAACATTCGAAAATACACCTGCTCCAAATTTTAATTTTTAATCAAAATTTCAATTAAAATTATAAAACTTTTAGAGTTTAAAGTATATTATTAATATATTTTTTATTTTTCGCTGTTTAGATAAAAATATTTTATGATTTTTTTCTTTTTATAAAAATGTCAAGTTTAAACTGATGTATTTTATTATTTTAAAACGTCTTGCTTAAGAATATTGTATAATTTTTACTTTATTTTGTATCATAAAATGATTATGAATATGAATATTATATTGTTAAAGTTAATTAAGACTATTGTTACTATAAAAAAGTTAATATTTTAAATATGATATGTGACGAATTTTTACTTTATTGTTAAACAATTAATTTGTTATGTTATACACCAAAGAAGGTTATATTTTATTTTCATTCTATTTTATATAAAAGAATAATTTTTCATTTGCATATTTAACTAATGTATCAAATATTAAATTTTTTTTTCCTAAGCCTACCTATGAACAAGTAAATAAATTACCTTATTGTAACAAGCAATCTTTCTTCTATTGAAATAGGTTCTTGAAAATTTGTTGTTCGAAGATCAAATTCAGGTGTAATTATTTCTAAAATATAATCAAACGTTTCTGATGTCATTCTTGTATATGCTCGAAACAAAGCATTGTCACTTCGTAATTGAGGTACAAATGGTAAAATTCACCAAACGTAAGTCGATCATTGTAAATAAATGTGTTTGCCATTGATCTTTTACTTTTTTTATACTTTTTGTACAATAAATATTTAAGTACAGTACTTTCACTAAGTAACATTTTTTTTTTGTAGACTTAAATTCATAGTAATTATCAATGCAAATATTAAATGTACTTTTTAAAACTATCCACGCGTATTTCACTCAAGTATGTATCGCCGTACACTGCGATGTCGGACTACTCGGACTCACATTTGCCACAAGTGCGGCGTTCGAAAAACGTCCGATGCGTCCGATGCGAATTCGTTCGCATCGGACGCACTCGCCGCACTCGCCGGCCTCACGTAGGACACGGCGTAAGAGTTTACATGATGTTTTATCTGGACCCGATATTTTATATATTTTATGTGGTGGGCTGATAAATTTTGGATTTATTAGATTTGGACGAATGCAGTTTATGGATACTCCAGAATCTATGGAAATGTTTGTGTTTTCATTCTTTAGGCTTGCTTTTATATATGACTCATTAGTTTTTCTATTTTTGTCTATTATTATATGAACTGTGTCATTTTTAATGTTTTTATTAGTTGGCGTTTGTTGGTAATATTTTGTATTTATTAGTGTTTCTTGGATCAAAGGATTATGTCGGTACCCTGTAGGTTCATTTAATCTGTTTGTTGGTTTTGTTTGGTTTGTTTTTTAAGTAACAATCGTTGGCAATATGGCATTTTTTATTTCGTAAGTTCCACGTTAATTTTTTCTTACATTCTGTTGTATTTTGGTTGAATTTGTAACAGTGTTTGAATTGATGTGAGTATTCAATTTTATGATTTATGGGTATTTTATTGTCATGGTTATGTGGTAGTAAATAATTATCTGAATATTTTTCCTGTTTATTAACGTGATAATTTGGTTAATAATAATTGTGATAATTATTATGGATTATGTTTTGTTGGTTATCTTCAAAATTTGAATTTATTTGACTTTTGTTAAATTCATTTTGGTGTAAGTAATTTTGTGCTAAACGTTTTGTATATTGGTTGTTATTTCTATATTGATTAATGTTTGAATTATTTACGTAATTGTTATTGTGAATTTGTTGGGAACATAAATCGTTTAATATCGATTCTAAGTTAGAAATTTTAGATGATAATTTTTCTAATTGTTTTGTATTATCGTTGTTTATTGTATTTATACGTTCCGTAGTGATTTCGTTCGGAGATTGTGTTATTTCTTTATTTATTATAAATTCTATAGATTCATATTTTTTAATGTTTCTTTTTAAATCTTTTTAAATCTTCTAAATTTTTGTTGTCTAAAACTCCTATATATTTGGTGATTTCTGGTCTTAAGCCTTTCATTATTGTATACACTATGTCTGATTGTGACATCATAGGGTCAATTTTATTGCATAAGTGTTGCACATCATTGATGTAAGAGGGTATTGATTCATTGGGTAGCTGTTTTCTTTTTTTTAGTATAGTTTTAAGCATATATTTTTCTGATATGGGCTCAAATTCTAATCGAAGTGCATTTTCTAAATCTGTCCATGTGGTAGTCTGATTTTTGTTTTCAAAATTGTCTAAAAATGTTGCTGCTGTGCAATGTAGGTAAACAATAGACTAAGATGAATAACTTGGGTATTTAATTAATTTACTAGGAATTTAGGTAGGTATATTAAATTAATAGTTAAATTCAGGTTAATTCAACAGTTTTTTTTTTTTTTTTTTTTCGTGGTATCGAGAACCAGAGGGGGGACCGCGTTAGCATTACTTCCCCTCTGGCCCCCATCTTAATTCAACAGTTAGAGAAAATTGATTTCTGTAGCACTTTAAGTATACACTTTTCTAATAATGATGATACATTAAATTTAACATGAGTATACTGATCACCAGCTTAGACTATCATTTTTTGTAGAGAACCTTGAAAATTATTTAAATGATTTAAATGACAAAATACCTCATATTTTTTGTGGTGATATTAATTTGCATGCTATTAACTTTTATTCAGTTAAATATCAAAGTATTCTCAGTGCATATGGTTTTAATTTGTGAATAAATGAGATTACTAGAAATAACCTAATAAATAATTCTACTTCTTGTTTCGTTCACATATTCTTTAAAAGTGCAAATGTTTATGATGTATCAAACGGATATGTCTTTAACAGTAAATAATATAACCGACCATTATAGTACAATATTTTAATATTTAATAAAACCAATGTTAATGTATTGATAAAAATGTAATTTAAAAAAATATTGAATATGTGCAGTTGAAGATGCTTGAAAATAATGTAAAGAAGAAAAATGGTCAGAAGTATTAAATACCTGTGATATCATTCCATCTGTTAGTACCTTTGTCGATATTCTTGATAACTTAATTAACTCATTAAATAAACTAATAAAATAGTTCATTACACTAGCAAAAAAATTAAATAAAAAAATTGGGTTACTACCGGCCTTGTTATCTCCATACACCAGGAGATAAACTATTTAATAAATTAAAAAAGAAACCATTTAATATTTAACTGAAACTTGAGTATACAAAATATAGGAATTTATTAACAATTTATCTACAAGTTGAAATTAATGTTTTTAGATTAAAAATGTATTGTACAGAATATGGGAAAATGGATTTTTTTTAAATTAGCATTGAAATTTGTAATGGATTTTTTATTAACATTGTAATGGGATTACGCAATTCATGTAAACGCTCATAATAACAAGAACCACTTATGTGAAAGGCGGCCTCGTCGACCGCACCCAAAAGTGGTCATAGCTAGAATAGACGCTCCAAACCACTACAACTTAGTACTTGCCAAGGACGCCTACATGCCACGCGCCGCTCAATTCAAAGGACACCGCCTCCGTATATATAGAGGCCAGGGCCCCTATACACATTAGATGTACCAGTGCCGCAAAGACCGAGTGAGCCGCTTATGCACCGGCCATTACACACAACTTACACGGAGATTATCAGCTACTATAACGAGTCAACTCACGACACTACAATTCACCACGACTATATTATTTATTATTGGTTTTAATAAAACTACAATTGATTTATATTTTAAATTGACTATTGTTTATTATAAAAGTGCATCAGCTTTTGGATTCCTGAAGGGCAGCACGTAACAGCATAAGCAAATTTAATAATTTTAAAAGTTACAAAAAATATATTAGTAGTAAAGTTAAGTTTCTATTGTAAATTTTTTATATAATAATAACTAATCTACGTATCTACTTAATAGTTATTATTTATATATGTTTATTTTTTAACACTAGGTACCTATAGATTCTGAATTTGTAATATTTCAATTAACATTTTTTACACGAGTTTTAATATATCGTTGTACGCGGGCCCTCGGTTATCCAAAAGATAATGGGTCGAAGTCAATTCCAACAGTAAATGAAAAAATAGTGTATTTTGAGTAATTAGAATGTTTACAAAAGTTGTACACCTATGTGGGTATCTGGACTCTTCATATTTTGTATAGGTAGGTATTGTAAAATGTTACGAGTCACGACTATTAAGAGTGGTTAAAGGTGGGTTTTCACTATACACGTGGGCCGTGTACATGAAAAATATTCAGCTATGTCCAACAACACGGTATCGTGGTTAATTGTGTGGTCACTTAATCTAACGAACCAATCACAGAAAAAGATTTGTATGCACTTACACGCCTACGTGTATAGTGGAAACGTAGTGGAAACCCGCCTTTAATATAAAAGACCGCGGTAAAAACCACGATTAAAGATAACACAGAGCAATAATGTGGGTGATCGACAGTCGTGGTAAAAATAGAATTCTAATATTCTATAATATTATAATAGTTGTTGACAAAACATTATGCCGACGGTCAAAGACAATAACATGTGTGATAATATGTTTCTTTATTTAACACAATTTTGAAATATTTCTCAGTTTACAGTTGCTGCACTAAGAAATATTAATTATTTAAATCTTAAATAGTTTATTATAAATATTTATATTTTATTATAAAATGTATATTCATCTGTATCATATTCACCTATCCTAACAGTTTTGTTTATGGTATCTGTACAACCATAGGTACTGCTTGTGCAATTTAATTACTATCTAATATAAAACATTTCATTTACTCAGTAAACGAAATGGAAAGAATACCCGTTGTTCGTATAGTATCAAATGTACGTCAAGGTAAAATGAATTATAAAGATAGTTTCAATGAAATTTATCGGTTTCAAAAAACCAATGAACATTATACAAAAGTTCATTGTCGTTATCACCGAAGACAATCTCAAATGTAAGAATATTAAACTTATTAATTAATATACCCATATAGGTATTACTAAACATCTAAATTAATCTATTCTGTGATTGTAGTATCCATATTTAAACAATGTACCTTTAATATTTTAATTTTAGATTCCCAGCTAATGGAAAAATATTTCAGGAAGAAAATGAAACATTAACATTACTCTTGCTTACTTTCATGACCATGGTATAAACAACTGTTACTTATTGAAGAATTTAGAAAAACCCTACTTAATAGATCAAAGAACGAACAAACAAGCCACAGGGTTATATTTAATGAGGTTTTAGGTAAACAACAATTTAGGAATTTAACAGTGTCTTTTAAAAGCTATAAAAGGCAAATGGCTAGAGCAAAAAAAAAACAATTTCCCATCAGAACCTATAAACATGGAAGAATTTCAACAACAACTTTCGAGGACATATAATGTTAAAACCTTTATTGATGGAGAACCGTTTTACGTTGGTCGCACAACTGATGAAATATCAATTGTATTTGTTACTCCAAAAATTAAAGAGTAAGTATACCTTTTGTGTATATAATAATAATAATAATAATAATAAATTTAAATTTAATTTCACAAATAAACATAATATAAATATAACATTAAGAATTTTGAAATGAGGAAGTCTCCAAAAAGCAAAGCTTGTAGAGGAGACACAGAGTTCTATACTTAAATACATACCACTTCTGTTATAAAGTGTTGCTATTGGGTGGCTTTTTTTTTCAAGCGTCGCATGTCAAATAAATCAATGTATATTTGCATACATGATTATTGTAAATTTAAATTACAGATTGTATGTTTTTAAAATAAAGTAAAAAAAAAAAAAAAAAAAAAAAAAAATACATACCATGCAAATTAAACTAAACTTGTAAGAATATACAGTTTATGATTAAAAACTAATAAAAATAAACTAAATATAAACTAATATACAATTAAAAAAATGTACAATAGAAACTTAAAAAAAAATAATTAAAAAAAAATAATTAAAAAATTCCAACTTAAAACCCAATCTTGAAAAGTACAGCTTTTAAGTCTGTTGCACAAATGCAACTATATGCGCACAAACTTATTTTTTTATTTTCAACGAAAAAAACAATATGTATGTTAATTTACTACTACTATTTAACTACTTTTATTATTTTTATGCTAACTACAAAAAAGTAGTCCAAGATAGGTTATTTAAAATAATATCTTTTTATTGATTAAATAAAAAATAAAAACATAAAATCATAATATTATATAACAATGTTATATAGTGTTCTAAAAACTAAAATAAAATATTAAATTCGTTAATCGGAAAGCATGTGTTACATTATATTAATTGATAAATTACCTACGATCTGCGGTGTAAAAAAGGTTTTTAAAAAGCCACCAATTAAATTTATAATACAATGTATACTCACGTGTTTCTGATTCAGAAAGTTGGAATGAAATGATTTTAAAGTCGGACGTCGGCGCAGTGCTTGGTCTTAGAACGGCGACAATCACAAGAGTCAAGGCAGGTAACCCATGCGGGTAACGATATCGCACGGCCGATTAATTAATTTATTGTATTGACAAATTAATTATCTTATAGTTTTATATTATTCATTCGAACACGGCATTAAACCTTACACTTTTGGCCATCGTTCTTATTTCATTTTTGCAAAATTTTTTCATAAGTTCATAATAATGCCTTAGGACCATCACTCAATTTTATTGATACACACGCAAAAATGATTTTCAAACATTTCCGCCTTCGACAGAATACCGCCAAACCTGTAGGCCTTATCACCGACCGTTTATCGTCTATCCACTCGGCGGTATCAGCGGATAACTTCCCGCCTATTATGTGATACGAGAGACATTGGGTCTGACTGATCATGTCGGTGCGGGGAAACGTTTCCGTGTTTTTCGGAAGACCATGGGGAAACGAAATCCCAATCAGCTGACCGAGTTTCGATTCTAAATCTCTCTACTACTATAAACGACAAAAACTATTACACGTGGCCGCCCGACTTGCTAGACACTCGACAAATCACGGCGAATAAATTACAATTTACGACTAGCACGGGCGCCCGAAATGTTATTATTTATATATATTTGATTTACGTAATTTGGCGTTTTTATGCCTTGACCCGGACGTCGCACTATCTGACGGAGTAAGATTGCCTACTAGGGTTACTACGTCCAACGTCGAGGAAGGTGACTGACCTGCTAGACACCAAGACTAATACCATTTTTTTTGCACGTGACCTATTACTTGATTTTGCGCCAGAGTTCGGATTGCATACGTGATGACGTGCCCCAGCCGTCGAATATTGTCGGATTGCCTTCCAGGGTGACTACGACCAAAGTCGAGGAACGTGACCGACCCGCTAGACCCCAAACACTATTACTACGGCGAACGTCATTCTAGGTGTCCGAACTGCTAGAAACCCACAAAAATACGACGACTATATTATTTTTTATATTACATTTTACTATATTAGATTTTCGTAATCGTGTGTAGGTTCTGCGTTATGATTCATGTCCTATGTGCAGTGACGTCGAGGAAGGCGACTGACCTGCTAGACACCCCCACAAAAAGGCGGCTATAAAACTCGGTCACACAGTTTAGCTCTTCGATCGATCGACGCACAAAGTCGGATAGCCCACCAGTATTACTACGGCGAACGTTATTCGAAGTGACTGACACCTGCTAGACACCCACAAAAATTACTATATTATTTTTTTACCAAATTTCGAATTTCCGGCGGCGTCGTCGAAAAGACTCTGTCAAAGACTCTGCCCTGGCTACCACGTCGAACCGCAGTGGTCCTAGCCTTATCACACATCCTTATCGGCATACCACCTGTTCGCCGATGTACCGTGTCGACCACACCACGAGACCACCGCTGCTTTCGAAATCGACAACACTCGGGATCCGCTCACGGGGGTCTGGGGGTGTCCCATATCGGAGAGCTAGTCTCTTATATTATAAAACGAGGTTAGTCCCCAGTTTTGTCCACGGGGATAGACGACTTTCGTGTCGTTTTTCCGGCCCGGCCAATCGCGCAACGTTCAGATTCTGCGGCGGGCAATAATCGCGTTATCACTTCTTTTCTTATCATTTTTGAAATTTTCGAAATTTACACTTTTTACACGATTTCGACCTTTTTCTAGCCTTTTTCGCTCATATTTATATTTGATTCGCTTAGCTCGCGATCTCTCGAAGCCGCCGGTGTGCGGTTTATATCCGTTCGCCGTCCGTAGCCGTCGCAATGTCGATCGCAAAATACGCTCCCGGCCGGACTTTTTTGCCGATTTTTTTCGTTTTCTCCGACAGTTTCGTCTTTTCGCACGTCGTTCGTGCCCGAATCGTGTAGTTGACGTTTTTCTAAAGCCGTATATATACGCTTTTCTTACGAAATCAGTCGGTTCGCTTCGCAATCGCGTTTAGAAATTACGACCGACCGTACGCGTATAATACATTTATATACGTGTATAATTTAATTTTTGCCTATTGATTTAATAATTATTAACGGAAAACGCTTTTCACGAGCTCTGTTAAATATATATATGGGAGATGCGCGTATTACAAGCGAATTATATGCGATTACATTGATGAACATCGAATATATCGGCTTACGTCGCTCCTTAAACGCACGGCTTAAGTGTTGATGATTTGACCGTAATCCATATCTCAAATTGTGTCCGAGTAGGTTAGGCGTTAGGTAGATAACATGTAGGTCCCGGGTTCGAATCCGTCGTACGTTCTCGGGGCGTCGTTGCGGTCAGTACCATATGGTTTGCACGGCCGCCCGAATCCCGACTTTTTTTGCATTTTTTTTTTCCGTAATTTTACAAATTTCCGATCTTTTCTCTTTACTATTTTTATTATTTTAACTTTACTTTGTGTATAAAAATTACAATATTTCTACTACGTTCAATTTTTTTTACATTAACAGGTTGACTGCCATGAGATCCCATACTGGATCTCACCCCTTTGTATCCACACTGCCAAGGGTTTTTTTTGTTAAATTGTTCAAAAAAAAATTTCGAAAAAAAATTCACCTATCTATTTCAAAATTTGTAGATATCTTTTCAAATTTATTTTAAATGTTTTCCAAGTGTTATTTTATTGTTTATGGATGAGATCCGAAATAGGATCTCATGGCGTGGGTGGCACTTTCGGTTTTTAATTAGTTTTATATCCATACAAAGTGAGATCCAAATTGACCCCTCAATTCATCAAATCTTTTTAGTACTTACCTACTAATAATAATGTGTAGTATGATATACTTTTTGAAACACTTAACAAATTGGAATATTTATTTATTTAAAAAAACAAATTTTAAAATAACAACATAAATTGATCACCTTTTGAACAAAATAAAATATTAGAACTTAGTAACATGTCTAGGAATATTGAAATATTTCACATATTTTATAATAATAATTAATTATCTCACAATAAAAAAACTTAAAACTAATATAAAAATGATTAACATCATATAATAATATAAAATAGGTAATAACAAACTTAAGTCTTTTTTTTTGTATCACAAAATATTATGTTTAAAATAAAAAATTGACTGTTAACTGACTAGTCTTCATTTACAATATCTTTTTAGGAGAAAAAACGACTTAGGAAATAACAAATATTTAAAAAATTTTTAAGAAAATACATGTCTGGAAAATTGAATAAGTAATTCAACATTTATAATAATAATAATATCACTTGCAATAAAAAAAACTCAAAAATTATCCTTTTTTTTGAGTACCTATTAACTAACTATAGACAAACTGTCTAGTCTTAATAATATTAAAAATATTATTTTTTAATTTTATGATCTCTCATGAAACACATTTGGCAGTAATATTTGTTGCAAGCTAAACATTTAGTATACACTTTTGTTGAATGATTTTGTGCATATGTCCTACCCTTTTCAGATACCATTTTTTTATAGCACTTAAAACATCTACTTCTTCCAGATTTAACAAAATCGTGGTTCATAGTAACTTTTGGAGGCATTATATTATTTTTTTTAACCAAGTTTTCCACTAAAATTGTCCGAAAAGTAGTAATTGTCATCTTAGAATTAGTTACTTTATTAAATAAAACAAGGGAATTTACAACTCCAATATTTAGCAATGTATCTAAAACAACCTTTTTATACCATTTAATACTGCGGCGCAATGGGTTGGAATAAGAACTCAATTGGTCTGATAAATCAATTGGTGATTTACCTAAGTTATAATCTATTACGACTTTAGGTTTCTCAATATATTTACCACGGTGATCAATTGATATCATTTCACTATCATGTTTTGTAGATAACATGTACAGATCACGTTTATCCTTCCATTTAAGAACTAAAATATTTGAAGAGCTACGCATTGAAATAACTTCACCCCTTTTTAATTTTTTTTGTGTGACATCTTTTGGATTAGATTTCCTGTTTGCCCTCAAGGTTCCAACCAAATGTGTTTGCCTATCATTTAGTGATTCGGCTAGTTCAATACTAGTATACCAGTTATCAACATAAAGAGTTCTCCCACAATCTAAGTATGGTTCAGATAACTCAAGTACTATTTTTGAGCCTACATTTAGTTCTGCATTGGCCTCTTAACCAGCATAAACTTTGATTGCTAGTGTATAACATGGATAAATACAAAGTTTGAATAGTTTAATACCAAATCTACTTTTTTTGTTCTTTATGTATTGTTTGAATGACAATCTACCCATAAATTTGATCAAAGACTCATCTATACAAAAACTTTCATATGGCTGCATACAATTATTTGAGTTGGTCATTACATTATCTATTACACTTCCTAATTTGTACAAACGGTTATTTGGATCTGCCTTACTGTTATCTGCAAAATGAATCATTTGCAATAAAATTTCAAACCTATTTCTACTCATAAAAGTACTAAATTCAGTTTTAAAAATAGCTGAAGTACTCCAATATAAATCATAGGAGGGTAGAGAAACTAAACCAGTCCACAATAAAAGGCCTAAAAAACATTTCATTTCACTTTCATTAGTATCATACCACTTATTAAGACGTGAATGTGGAGAAATAACTTTGCTGGCTATTTGCTGTGCAGCATACTTATTGGTTTCAATGACAATGTTATTTATAATATTTTGATCTACTATTAAGTGATAAAAATCAATAGGAGAACCATCATATAATGTGTCGTACAAATCAGGGTTAACACTGTAATCTCCATTGTCAGGATTAAATATATATGAATTAATTACTGAGTCGTCATCTCTCCACTGTCTAGGATTATCATCTTGTTGAGTTTTTTTTCTAGGACGTCCAGTATTTCGCACAGTTTGTGTAGGTTCTTCATCAGTATCAGAGTCACTTATATGGGAAATATCTATGAATACAATAAATAATTATTATGATGTATAATCTATATTATAACATAAAAATAACTCACCATGATTAATGTAATTATCCTGCACAATATCGTCAAATATTTTATCTTGAACTAATTAAAAAAAATAATCAAATTAAATTGTTATACAAGTACCAATTATAATATACAATTCTACAATTAAATACTATAAAGTTCTATAATTAATATTACTGTTATCATTTTTATATTAAAAAACATTTAAAATGTGTAAAGTATAATATTTGTATTGTAGTTACTTACAACAAGAGTTCACATCATCATTTTCCCAAGTTGGATCTTCATCGGTGTCGTCTATATCATCAAACTCGTCGAAATCAGAATCTAACATCTGATTAATAATGTGTTCATCCATTTTTAAAATAAGTTCACTTCTTGAATAAATATTATAGGTACATACAGTGAAACGAGTCAACAGTAAAACATTAATGAATTGTCAATTGTCATTTTACATCATGATAACAATAATGGAGGGAATTTTATCAATCACACTATGAGGTCTTGTACATTTGTACCGATGTTCACTATTCCTACCATTCTCCTTTGTGCAACTCGTTAACGTATTAAAATTTAAAAGTAATAATTAAGTCAACTAAAAGCATATTAAAGGTTATTTTAATAGGATAAACGAAAAAAATCATATAAAATCAACAAAAGACGATAATTCCTTGCTAAAACTACCAAATAAAACTAGAAATACGGTAGAATCTAATCACGTTTAAATTACCGTGATATATGAGATCCAACTCGAGATCTCAATTACTAAAATGAAATATACGTGAGATCCCCAAATGGATCTCAAAAAATGTTTTGGACATTAAGATGAGATCCAAATATAGGTCTCATGGCCATATGATCAAATTTGACAAAAAATGGGTTGGCAGTCAACCTGTTAATCTACCATATTTCATTTTTTATGTATTATAATATAATATGTATTTACGTGGGTAAACATGTTTTTTTTCGATTTTCTTACGTTATTTTACAAATTATAGTTACTGGTTTTTTTAAATTTTAATAATATTACTTTACTGTATGAATATTTTTACTACTAATTTTTTATACTTTATATTATTATGTCATGTACCTTCATCGTTGTATTTTTACCTAATTAATTGTTTATTTAAAAAAAACTAAAAAGTATAATGGCATGTACATAATTTTAACTATTGCATTTCTTACTAATTACATGTCAAAATAAGGAAATCGCTACATGGGAAATCGAGTGAATATTCAATGTTGTAAAAATTTGAATTTCAAACGCTCATAAAAATTTAATTTGACTTTCTTATAGACATTTTTCTTTTGATAAAGGTAGATAATCTTATAAGGAATCTTGTGTTTAATTTTCAAATCATAGATTTAAAAAGAAAAATTTTTACGAATTCTTAACTCAAAATAATTTGCTAATTTTCGTGATTTTTCCATATTTTGTCAATTTTTGAACTTTAAATGCTTATAAAAAAAAATTGTGACTAAGGATTTTTAATATTTTTCATCTGCCTTTGAAACAATATATTAGGAGCCTTCTATTAAATTTTCAAGCTTTCGCAACCAACAAATAAATTTTATTGATATTTTTAGAAAAAAAAATAAAAAAAAATGGAAAATGAAAATGTCCCTAAACAGTTCAAAATAAATCAAAATATTTTGAAAATGTTATCGTGTATAGAAAATGCAAATATAAACAACCAGTGAAAATTTCATGTATATACCTTCAATTGTTTTAGAGTTACACCAATAACCAAAATCGATTTTTTGGAAAACCAATTTTGCGTAAAAATTCCCGTTTTTCCTTAATTTTTATGTTGTTTTTCCCGGCGCTTGTGAAAACTACTGGGAAATTTATACTTTTGACCCCCCAAAGTACCAACTAGATTCACTTTCCTATCAGAAAAGCTACTGATGAAGAAAATCCAAGCACTTTTACTGTCCTAAAACGTGATGACAGACACAAAAATAAAAAAAAAAATTAAAAATTAAAAAAAAAACACACATCATTGTAAAATCAATACATTCATCGTTTCACTCAGAATCTAAAATATATTATAATGTGTATAAATGTAATTTAACTATTAAATTGTTTATATAGAAAAAATATAATGTTAAGTACATAATTGTAATTTAACTGTTGAATTGCTTATATAACAAATAATTTGTAATTTAACTATTAAATTGTTAATTTAACAAAAAATATAACGTCACGTACATATTGTAATTCAACTATTGCATTTTTTAATTTAATAATTACATGTCTGTATGTAAGCAAATATATTATAATGTGTATTATTGTGATTTAACTATTCAATTGTTTATATAGAACAAATATAATGTTATGTACGTTCATCATTGTAACTTAACTATTGCATTTTTAACTAATTATTTTAAACACGGTTTTATGTATTCATTACGGTTTTACAATCACTGTCAATTCATTTGTTTGTTTGTACAAAATATAGCTTATCATTGTAGGTACTACTATTTCAACTATGTAAGTATGTAACTAACACGACTTTCTGTTTAAAATATTGTTTACCTACTGTTTTTGATTCAATATAGGTATTATACATACCATACTAAATCAAACTGTTCAATTACGCACACAATATGCTAAAATAAATAAATAATTTTAATAGTATCAATGACATACTGCAAGTTAGGTTAAGTTAAATTATACTTTTATTAAAAACGATGTAATAGATAGGTATGAATACTAAACATATAATATTTTTTTAACAAAACAACAAAAATGGCAATGTACCATATTCAAATGGATTTTGATATTGACATCCCTATGATTAATTTTATTAATTATACATGCACTAAATAGCCTTGATCTGATCATAACAATGATCGTATATATTCTATTTTCTTGGAAATAATTAAGTACATTAAGGCAGTGTAATTTATTATTACACCTAATTGTGTTTATAATATGTTATTATCATTTATCATACAATAAACACACATTTATATATATTATACTTTGGGATTTTCTATTTTTTGTAAATTAATGAACTTCATAAATATCGACTTAATATTCGAATTATCGACGTACACTTTTTTAATTACAAAAAGGGCTGGTGAGCTATGGATCATAAATACACGTTGAACAAAGTGCGCTGATAGTTTAGAAAATCGATTAGGTGTATGGTATTTTTTGACTTCAAACTTTTGGACAGACCCAAAAGCCACAAAAAAGAGATGTAAAATATTATGCGTACTTACACCGTTGATGACTGATAGCTAGACACTCAAACTTTTAAACATTCCCGCCAAAGCGCCAAGCCTTATCTCCAATCCATATCACTAATTCTTATGACAAATCCTAAACTTTCATCTTACGACTGTCGCTACTTTTATATTTTAAACGACACTTATACCAAAATCGGTACCCGCAAATTCAGCGAGTCTCATGGGCCAACTAGAATCTATATTTTTGATTATTCACTAATCTACGTAACTAACGGGGTCCGCAATCCACCGCAGGTGGAGTGCATACCTGATAATATACGCTTCTCATATTGCTTATTTATGTTATTTGATGACTGATAGCTAGACAATCAAATACACTTATCGGCTTTACACTTTTTAACGACTTCAACAACCAAAAGCAGCTGAAAAACGTATAGAGATCCTGGAGATCGTATCTACTTACAATGTTCGTGACGGATTGCTAGACGCTCAAACTTTTAAACATTCCCACCAAAGCGCCAAGCCTTATCTCCAATCCATATTTTTGATTATTCACTAATCTACGTAACCAAGGTTTAAGATAGACTGGTTGCGCGTCGAATGAAAAAAAGTGGCATGAGAAAGCGCTTACAAAAACTTACTGGCACATAACGCGATCTAGCGGTTATGAATCATTAATATATATTTGGTGATTGGCTGATAATTTGAATTGTATGTATACATATAATATATATATTATAGCAGTTGTAGGAGGTTACGACACCATTTCCTTTTTAGCCTGCGCCTTGGATTTCCTGAGAGAGGAGTGGTTTTTAATAAGAGGATTTTGGTGGGATAGGAGTCGCTTACGGAAGCACGAGTAAAAGAATTTGGCTTCTTCGTTGATGGTTTTCATTTGAAAATCATTATGTAATGTTGGGTTTGAGACGTACAGTGGTTCATTGGAGAGTCGTCGAAGAGCTAGGTTTTGGAATACTTGTATTTTCTTGGTATTGGATTTTTTTGCTGAACCCCAGAGCTGTATGCCATAAGTCCAAATAGGTTTCAGGAGGGTTTTGTAAATTAGAAGTTTAACTTTTTGATTGGTATTATTATTTCTTGATATTAGAGGATTAATTAATTAAATATGTTTTTAAGATTTCAGTATTTCACAAGTATTATTATTATTATAAATTCTAAATCACTTACTTATCCAACTAATTTAAATTGCATATGTCATGTTTATTCTTTTTGTGTTAGTTGTAATTTACTATTTAAGTATCTAATTAAAATAATATAATATATAACAAATTTATTTGCTTGATTTATTTTAAAAAGATTTCCTATAAAAATGTGTTGTAAATATGTACCTAGTTAGTATATAATAAAATTAAACAACGCTAATATTGTAGTTCGTAGAATAGTATATGGTTGACAATGTGCAAAGACCTAAAGTGGAACAGACACTCAGTGAATAATATTGAGGTTTGAGATACCTAGAGAGATTAAAAATAAGTTAACAATAGTCATAATTAAAATCATTGCAAAATAAAATTACTGTTTTAGCACGATTTAGTAAAACTTATAGGTGTCAACGCTAGATGGCACTTACTGTCAGTCAGTTTATGTTAGTACATTGCATAGTCACTTGGTCAGTAAGCTTAACATACGTCGATGCGCAACCAGTCTATCTTAAACCGTGTACGTAACTAACAGGGTCCGCAATCCACCGCAGGTGGAGTGCATACCTGATAATATACGCTTCTCATATTGCTTACTTATATGTGATTTTATGACTGATAGCTAGACAATCAAATGCACATATCGACTCTACACTTTTTAACAATTTCAACAACCAAAAGCAGCTGCCAAACGCCTTGAGATCCTGGAGATCGTATCCATTTACAATGTTCGTGATGGATTGCTAGACGCTCAAACTTTTATACATTCCCGCCAAAGCGCCAAGCCTTATCTCCAATCCATATCACTACTCCTTATCACAAATCATAAACTTTCGTCTTACAACCTTTGAGACTTTTATAATACCAACGACGTTGTCTCCAAAATCGGTACCCACTCTCAGCGAGTTCCACGGGCCCCGAGTTTCACTTAGAGCTAGTCTTCTTCTTACTATATAAAACGAAAACCCGTGTGGCGCGACACGCGGTCCTTTTTCGCATCGTACTTAAGGGACGGCCAATGGGGAGCCCTCCCCTCGGCGGCGGAGCCGTCGCCGCGTTATCACTCCTCCTTATCATTTTACGCGATTTTTCTCGAAATTCACGATTTTTTTTTCAAAACTTTCGACTCATACCCCCCTCGGGGCCTCGGTCGGCCCCGTTTGGACCTTATTCGTTTTCCTCGGTAAATTTACAGTCGGCGCGTTGCCCTACTTTTCTCCCGGGGGGCCCAACGCGGCCGATATCGCGTGCGATACGAGCGCCGCCGTCCAGCGCGTTTTTTTCGAAAATTCGAGTCTTAGGCGTTTTAGGGCTTATCGACCGCCCCGTTTGGATCTTATTCGCGTTCCCCGCTAAATTTATACCCTACGCGTGGCCCTACTTTTTCAAAAACGAGTCCCCCGGCGGACGAATCGATCGCCGAGCGCGCCGCGTCGTCGCCGTTTCGACGGTTTTCCCGACTTTTTCGACTGGAGTCGCGTTCGGCGCTTTCGCGAGACGTCCGACCTCCCCGTCGGAGCCGTATTCGCGTTCCCCGCTAAATTTATAGTCGCCGCTTGGCCCTACTTTTTCAAAAACGAGTCCCGGGGAGGAGCGGCGTCGCTTAAACGAGAGTAGGTACCGATGGGGTATCGATATATACAGGCATAAATACATGCGTCCCGAGGTTCGATTTTGTTCGCGAATCTCGCGTTTTGAACGTCCGAGGGCCGCGGACACGGTCGTCCGCTCGCCGACGCGGTCGGATCGCCCGATCAAACGCCCTTTGACAGCCGTCCAAACGGCGTTCGCCTTTCGCGGGGACGGCGACGCGGCTTAATAGTCATAGATTTGACTCCAGTTTACAACTCAGTAGGTGGCTCGGTAGGTTAGGCGTTAGGTTAGGATACTCGTAGGTCGTGCGTTCGATTCCGGTCCCCGGGATTATCGATATTTTGCGGCGGCAGTGTTAAAATCGGAATTTTTTTCTCGAGTTTTTTTTTCGTCGTTTCGCCATCACTTCCGTCTTATCATATTTAACGAAAATGTTCCGATTTTTTTCAAAATTCGAGTTTTACCGCCTCTACGGACTTCGGACCTCCCCGTCGAAGACTTATTCGAGTTCCCCGTCAAATGATTTAGCAGAGCGGACAGTATCTTTATTACTTTACACGGGCGTGAATATTTGCGTCGGAGAGTTCGATGTCTTTTTTTTTCAAAAATTCGAGTTTTAGCCCCTCTCGGTCGTATTACCCTTCCCGTTTGAATCTTATTCGCGTTTCCCGCTGTATGTATTGCCGGCGCGATGTTTTACTTTTTTACAGACGAGTCCCGGTGAGGTACGGCGTCGCGGAAACGAGAGTAGGTACCGTGTAGGTATCGCTATATATAGGCTGTATAAATACATGCGTCGAGTCGTTTTTTTCTAAAGTCCGAGTCTTGGCCCGTTTTAGTGGTATTACCCTCCCCGTTGACGACTTATTCGCCTTCCCCGCTACACATCGAGTCCCGGTTCGGAGCGGGTTCTCTGAAACGAGACGGCCAAAATTGCCGCCATCGAGTAGGCATTACTATAATGTACAGGCATGAATTCATGCGTCGGAAGGTTCGATTATTTTTCGTGAAGATCGCGTTTTTGCTGTCCGACGCGGTAGGATCGCCGGCTACGAGGCCCTTTGATGGACGTCAAAACATGAAATATATAATATATACCTACTATGTAGTAGGTACTGCTGCAAATTCTATACAATAATTAAATTGCATAATGATAGGACTATATATATATGAGTATTTGATATTATTTTAACATGGCCTGGATTATATTGGAATACATACGATTATATTTTATGCGTGTCGGACGGTCAATAATCACGATAATATCAACGATACACGCAATGCTACAGTATGACCATTATTCATTGATACGGGTTGGTCGTCGGAGTGTTGTCGACGTGCGGGCCGCGGGGGACAACTTTTGCGACGCGAAACGCGCCCGTGTGTCTAACGTCATCTTGTGACGAACGCCCATGCAACACACAACCCAAGCGCACAGAAAAACATAATATAAACGCTTATACAGTTATACATATAATATATTAGCTTTTCTTGGCGTATTGTGTTCTGCGTTGGGCGCTTTTCAAAACCGGTAAGTACAATTTTGAAATACATAATAATAATTAATCGTATAACGTTTGTATAGCCCGCGCGTACCTACTGGCTTATTCATGACATTGTACGTATTTCATTCGATGCGTTTCCGTATACGCGATATTGTTTATTACTATATACACGCCATTTCCGCCTTTACGCGTTTCGTATTCGATATTAATACGACATTTGGATTTCCGCTTGCCGTGTTCATAATATCCGGACATAGACTTGAACGCCTACGTGCGCAAAAATCTTTAAGCCACGCTTTTTGCAGTTACGACTTACGAGACCATATTTATAAATAGTAATATAGTATGTTAATTTTGTTTAGTTCATACTCGAACTCGATACTGTATGTACACGTAATAATATTTTATACCTACCGTGTAAGAATAATACAATTTACTGAATTTCTAAAAATAAACACACAACACCGGATTATTCACTGATAACATAGGTACTGATAAGACAATTCCATTACACGAACACGGAGTTTTACTTATAATATTATTATTATTATAATAATATATAAAATGTTTGGCCGTTACCTTTTCAAAATGTTATTCTATATCTTTTTAGGCAAATATAACGATGGTCAAGCATTGTGCGATTTGTGGCAACGTGGATGGCGTCGATGGCGTTTCAGTGCATGGGTAAGTGCATTTACATAATATATACGATGACTTTTGAGATTAAAATACATAATAATTCATAATACAATAATTATTGTATTAGTTTTCCAGCGAATGTCTTTCAGAAGCGTCAGTGGGTGATGTTCGCCGAGAACAATGGTGTCAATCCTCTACGGATATCGAATAACTCCAAGCTTTGTTCGAGGCATTTCGTTCCTGGTCGTGATTACGCAGGCGCGGTATTTCGCCGTCGACTCATTGCTGGAGCAGTGCCATCAGTAGTGAGTAACAACCAAAATACAACATTTTCTGTACTGAACAAATAGTGCCGGGCTGCACCTACTGCATACGATTCGCTCACTTGATCATTACATTACTATGTGTTATAACTTGACAACTCATAAAGTGTGAATATACCCAGGTGGCAGGTATTTTACAATGGCTACAGTTTGGTACTATACCTACTAGAGTGCAAACCAAATCCAAAAGGTACCTATACTTGCATTTAGTTATTGTTGATGGTTAACATTCTGTATTAAATTATACTCTTTTTTGTTATTGCTTTTATTATTTAAAAAATTACAAACAATATTGCTGTTTCATTATTATGGGTATTTACAACCAATAAACAAAATACTTAAACGTTTACTTACACAGTTCTTAATATTACTACTACTACTTTTTTTTTTTTATCTGAATCTTTATTCTGAATCTGAATCTGACTGCCTATATGCTTTGCTTTCCCGCCAGTCCGCCATCGTTTAATTAAATTACATAACAATATTAATTAAATAACAGCATCTACATAAATTACAATAAAAGTTTGCATATTACAGATAATGGTTGAACTCTGGCTTTTGGGTCTGGGAAAAAAAACGCGAAAATATTTCTAAGTCCATATCACATCTATAATATTATCACTACAGCAATACTCTGCAGTGTTGCCATAATAATAATTTTATGTACCACAATAATAATTTTATACTACGTAATAATCACAAAAGTATTCTAAGTTCAAAATAATCAATTTATTCACTCGTTCATTTTCCAAAATATCGCTGCTCAAATTAAGTCCAAAATAATATTTCAAAAGTGTCAACTATAACGACCACCTAGGCTTTTGGATTTTGGATTTTTCCATTTTCCGACCGCTTTTCACGGACCTACTTATAGCTTTTGGGTCTGGGAAAAAATGTTGAAATATCGAAAAACGTCTAAGAGGTTTTTTATTCGTATACTGTATTAGAAAAACATCCGGTAGTCACATTTTTAATTTTTCGATTTTCCGACCACTTTTCACGGACCACCTTGGCTTTTGGGTCTGGGAAAAAATGTCGTAATAAAGTACGTTATTTGTTAGTCGTTACATTAAATATTTTATTTAAATTACATTCGCGTTACTTGAAATTATAAAAAAAAAAATGTATTACAACAGCCCACCAAATGTACATTATTTATTTTATTAAATATATTAAACAACTTTAATTATTATTGTTGTATTTAATAAATATATTGTTTATTTTAATTTCTTATATCATATTTTTTAAATATATAATAATATATTTATTTAATCTGATATAATTATATGAACTTAAAAATGTGGTGGCCCTAAGAAGGGCCGTTTTAAATTGTCGGTTCTTAAAAGAACCATTTTTGTTGATGTGCCTGTTGTGGCCTCCCATATGTGAATTGATCTGTAAAAATATAATATCATTTAAAATTATGCTCCAACCAAATTTATTATGTATATGAAAACTCGAGAAATTTTCTACAAAATATAATGAAACTTATTCCTTTTTTTTACCGTTATTTAACTTACCTTTTTAGTTTAGCACTCTGGACACTGACAGTCTTCAATGTCTCTGGCCATTGGTATGTATCCAATACCAGGATATGCCCTTCCTATGACCCTCATAAACCTACAGAATTGCTGCTGTATACTACCTTCCCGGTTTAATATATTAGTCCGGTACATCCATTCACCAATGTAAGAGGTTGACACTCTTGCACCTAGTTAGCACTCGTTTTAATTCACGCCACGAACGGTAGATGTGTTGGATATGGTAACGATATGGAATTGGTTCCATGTTGGAGTTGTAGTAAGTAATTTATACTAGCAGTATGTTAAATTTACTTTGTCGTAAACATTTAATTTGTTATACTTTAAAAGTTTGATGTACCCACGAATAATAATTTTAAATTACAAAAAAATAAGTAAAATGGGTTATGTTAGGTTAAATGTTTGGATCGATTAAAATCTTTGCTCCTTGTGTGAAAATAGTGTGTTACGTCACCGGTGTCAGGTATATTGTAATATGTAAGTACCGCTACCTATATTGTTTTAAATAAATAAATACTTATTAATAACATTTTGATTTTCGAATTGGCAAGAGTACCTACTATTAACCAAATCGTCTTTGAAACTTGTCAAATTTTATGGTCAGTGTTACAACTCACAGAAATGCCGGAACCAATCAGAGAAAAATGGATTGAAATTTCTGAACTTTTTATAAAAAAACAAATTCGGAAATTAATTTTTCCGTTGATTATATATTTAGGCATACTTTCCGAAACGTAAAGTCAACCGCAACATGTGGCGGCAGGTTCCCGACGATTTTAAATCGGTTTCGCCGAATTGGTCCGTCTGGCTCCGATAACGCTGTTTAAATGTTAATTATAGTTGTCTCGGTCGTTTACCGATCGGTTTGCTTATTATCGGCAACCGACAAAACGCATTGTGAGCTGGCACTAGTGTGGACGACGATCGTTTTTGAACTGTGTTTCCGTTAGTTTTGAGTTTTTGACATGGATTTAAATACATTGCTCCAGCCAAATCGCCTATCAATTTTTTCATTAGGATACTTTTTGGGTCCTGATTTTTCTGACGAGGAACGCAGATTGGCTGGGAAGCAGGGCGAAATGATTTTTAAGCATTTTGGTGTGATTCCTGACGATTTTGATGTTCCCGGATGTCACTGTGGAGAACCATTGTATCGTGTCGCAGATGCAACAAGGAAACTTGGTTACCGGTTTAAGTGTTCCAACGGTCACAGATTAAACCCGACTAAAAATACATTTTTAGAATATGTCCATACAGCTGGAGAGTTAGGTTGTAATAAAATAATTCAAATGATTTATTTGTGGGTGGCTAAAGCCAATACAACCACAATCCAACAAGAAGTAAGTATACATTTATTATAATCATACAATAAAATATGCATAGTTTAATTTGATCACACTAAGGTGACAACATTTATTTTAAATAATCAATCTTTATAATCTTAATAGCTAATTTCACATAAAATACATCTAAAATGTCAATATTAGGTTAAAGTGTCTACAGAAACGGTGGTAGCCTACACTGAATACTTCAGAGATGTTGCTTTAAAAATAGCATACCACGATTTTGAGCAAATCGGCGGTAGTAACGATATCGTTGAAATCGACGAAACGCATTTATTTCGGGCAAAATACAACGTAGGCCGGCAAATGGCGTGGAGTGCTGTCTGGTTGTTTGGTATGAATTTTATTGTTTTACTAAAATATAATTTATTACAGTAATTTATATTTATAAATAACGTCATATAATATTTTAGGAGGAATAAGTCGTACTACGAAGAAGGTATTCGGTACAGTTGTTCCAGATAGATCAGCAGAATAACTATCGTATCATATCGAATAACTCCAAGCTTTGTTCGAGGCATTTCGTTCCTGGTCGTGATTACGCAGGCGCGGTATTTCGCCGTCGACTCATTGCTGGAGCAGTGCCATCAGTAGTGAGTAACAACCAAAATACAACATTTTCTGTACTGAACAAATAGTGCCGGGCTGCACCTACTGCATACGATTCGCTCACTTGATCATTACATTACTATGTGTTATAACTTGACAACTCATAAAGTGTGAATATACCCAGGTGGCATGTATTTTACAATGGCTACAGTTTGGTACTATACCTACTAGAGTGCAAACCAAATCCAAAAGGTACCTACTTGCATTTAGTTATTGTTGTTGGTTAACATTCTTTATTAAATTATACTCTTTTTTGTTATTGCTTTTATTTTTTAAAAAATTACAAACAATATTGCTGTTTCATTATTATGGGTATTTACAACCAATAAACAAAATACTTAAACGTTTACTTACACAGCTCTTAATATTACTACTACTACTTTTTTTTTTTTATCTGAATCGTCCAACCTGGTGGGGGACTGCCTATATGCTTTGCTTTCCCGCCAGTCCGCCATGGTTTAATTAAATTACATAACAATATTAATTAAATAACAGCATCTACATAAATTAAAATAAAAGTTTGCATATTACAGATAATAATAATATTTACAGTAGTTACACATGATTATGATACGAAATACTAATACTACTGCTTACTTAGTACCTAGGTCTACTCGCCTTTATTTTATCATTTCACATTCAAAATGACAACAAGTAGTGTCTTACCTACACTTTCTTAATATTACTACTAAACAACAGTGTTCAACACATTTTTTTTTACTTTATTTATACAACTAGCTTTGTTTGTACTACAGTGTGACATATATATAGGCATTTTATCATTTAACATGTGGTACTCTTAGAAATGTTTATATTCTTTCAAAAGTTAATACAATAGATTTGTTTACGTTTATTCCGTGTTAATATTCACTGTGATCTTAGATATACATATTATATAAATTGTTTCTGTACATAACTTAGGTTACTCTGCTATACCTACTCATACTTTACAATACTGTACTGGCTCGGTACAACATTCTTGAAAACTAAATGTCTATTTTATCATAAGAATTCCATTCAGCTTATTATATTATAATTGTATGTGTGGAAAGCAAATTTTAGAATAACTTGAACGACATTCAATTGTGTTGCCACTGTTTCAGATTTCAGTTGCATAAGAAACGCTGGGTCAAGCTCATACATTGACTAAAATTTGATACCTACCTAGATTAACTTACAACTAAACTTATATATCAACTTTGACCTAAACAGGATACTTCACGTTTTGCTATATAAATTAACATTTTCTTAATATTACTACTACACAAAGTAGGTATTACTAGACTCTTTACTAAACTCTCCTTTTTTTGTGAATTGTGTAGGTACTGGATAAGTGTTTTATCGTTGTGTTCATCACTTTCTTTACTTTATTTGTAACACAGTGTAACATATTATTTACTACTTATGTGTGTTATTTGATACATAGAGTGGTGATAGATATAGGTGTACTTGATTTTATCACATTGGATTTTATTAGTGTAACATAAACCTTACATTCAACTTATCATAATATAAATATTTCATATAAATGCACTTATTGCATATGAGTACATACACTTACTGTTGTGTATGAACACACAACCGTTAAAAGTTCAACTCATTGTATTTTAACTTTTATCATGGGTATTCACAACACAGCCAATGAACAAAATACTTAAACATTTTCTTACATCTTACTACCATTACTACTACTACTACTACTATCATTACTTACAACTGACCTAGGTCATTTGTAAGTTGTGTACTAGATATGTAGTACTCTTAGAAAGAAAACTTACTGTTATACATTGCAATACGTTTTTACAATGTTTCAAAGTTATTGTTGTTAGAAAGATTATAACTATGTATGAATGCGCAACCAATTATACATTCTTCTGTGAATTTCTTTGTTTTTTGATTGGCTCTTGATTTTAAAGTTAAAATTCAGTTTATCTGTTTACTACAATGACAATTTTAGATTATACTACAATGTAAAAGATTGTACCTATTAAGGTTAGGTTAAGCTTTGAGTATTGATTTGACGTTCAATGCACAAAAAAATATTTGATATTTAATATTGTACCTACTATAAACTCAAGTTATAACTATCAAGTTATTGTGGTTGGATTTAATAGTTTATTCAACCAAACATATTATGTGTTTTATCATAGTGTTCAATACATTCTTTACTTTATTTATAGTGGTGATAGATATAGGTGTACTTGATCTTATCTCATTGAAGACATAAACCTTACATTTAACTTATCCTATAAGAATTTCATATAAATGCACTTATTGCATATGAGTGTACACGGTATAACACATGAGCACATTACACCTAACCAATACAAGATTATATTAAATATGTATGAACACACAGCCATTAAAAATTCAACTCACCGTATTTTAACTTTTATTATGAGTGTTTACAAGCAATGAACAAAATACTTATACTATTTACTACTGACTTAAACTGTCTACTCTCCTTTAATTGTTATCATTTCATATGTGGTACTCTTAGACACGTTTATGATATTTAAATGCCTATATAATTTCATATAAATGCACTTAACCATGCTACATTACCCACAAACTATAGATTACCTATGTTTACATAACTGATATTGTATACTTAATATTGTGTTTACACAGTAAAATGAAAGTAATGATATACATTCTACTCTTGGTTTTTATTATACGTTGTTACTAATACGTTAGTACAGCATAGATACATATTATATACATTGTATCTGGACCTACTTATACTTTTCTATACTATACTGGCATATTATAATTGTATAGAAATTTAATTGTAGAACGACATTCAATTGTGTTACTGCTGTTTCAGGTTTCGATTGCATATCAAACACTGGGTCAAGCTTATTTTAATATCTACATTAAATTATAACTATACTAATATATTAACTTTTACTAGGGGGGTATATTGACCTAAACAGAACACTTAACGTTTTCTTACACAGTTTTCAATATTACTACTACTACTACTTACTTAGTACCTAAGTCTACTCTCCTTTATTTGTAAGTACCAATGATATCATTTCACATCCAATGACAATAAGTAGTGTCTAACCTACGGTTGAAATTTGTTACATGCTTAATTATTCACTGTACTCTTAGATACATAATATTATATGCATTGTTTCTGTACACAACTCTTTGTGAATTGTATACTGGATAAGTATTTTATCATTTCACATATTGTCTTATTGTTAGCAATTTATACAACTAACTTTGTACTACAGTAACATATTTACTACAATATTCTTCTTTTTATTGTTGGAAGTTAAAATTCTGTATTAAATTACACTTTATTTTTATTCATTTCGTTAAAATTATAAACTGTATACCCACTCCTACGAAATAGGTAGTGTAAGTCACAGTTAACTCTCTGTTGGGTATTTACAACCAATGAACAAAATAATACTACTACTACTACTACTACTACTACTACTTACTACTGATCTAGGTATACTCTCCTTTATTTGTAAGTTGTGTACTAGATAGGCATTTTATCATTTAACATGTGGTACTCTTAGAAATGTTTATATTATTTCTAAAGTTAATACAATAAATTTGTTTACGTTTATTCCGTGTTAATATGCACTGTGATCTTAGATACATATTATATAAATAGTTTCTGTACATAACTTAGGTTACTCTGCTATACCTACTTATACTTTACAATACTATACTGGCTCGGTACAACATTCTTGAAAACTAAATGTCTATTTTATCATAAGAATTCCATTCAGCTTATTATATTATAATTGTATGTATAGAATAACTTGAACGACATTCAATTGTGTTGCCACTGTTTCAGATTTCAGTTGCATAACAAACGCTGGGTCAAGCTCATACATTGACTAAAATTTGATACCTAGATTAACTTACAACTATACTTATATATCAACTTTGACTTAAACAGGATACTTCACGTTTTGCTATATAAATTAACATTTTCTTAATGTTACTACTACACAAAGTTGGTATTACTAGCACTCTTTACTAAACTCTCCTTTTTTTGTGAATTGCGTAGGTACTGGATAAGTGTTTTATCGTAGTGTTCATCACTTTCCTTACTGTATTTATACAACTAACTTTATTTGTAACACAGTGTAACATATTCACTACTGATGTGTGTTATTTGATACATAGTGGTGATAGATATAGGTATAGACATAGGTATGCTTTTATTAGTGTAACTGTTATAGAGTGAAATACATTTTTAAAATCTAAGTCACACATACCTAACCAACACAAGATTATACTAATGATGAATGAACACACTTCCATTAAAATTTCTTCTTTTTATTGTTGGGAGTTAAAATTCTGTATTAAATTACACTTTATTTTTATTCATTTTGTTAAAATGATAAACTGTATATTCACTCCTACGCAATAGGTAGTGTAAGTCACAGTTAACTCTCTGTTGGGTATTTACAACCAATGAACAAAATAATACTACTACTACTTACTACTGACCTAGGTAAGTAAGTCGTGTACTGTATAGGCAATTTATCATTTAACATGTGGTACTCTTAGAAATGTTTATATTATTTAAAAAGTTAATACAATAGATTGTATTGATGTTAGGTTAGACAGAGCTTAGATTTAGGTTTAGCATAAACCCTAAATTATCATATAATTTCACTGTAACACTTAGTGTTATACAGTGCAATACATTTTTACAATGTTTCGTAGTTATTGTTGTTTGAAGGATTATAAATATTATGTACCTATAAAACCAATTAAACATTCTTCCGTGCATTTTTAATACAACATTTATCTTAACCTATAGCATTGTACTGATATGTTATTTAGGTAGACTTTTTTCTCTTGGAAATCTCAGGTGAACTATGAATGAGAGTTATGACTCAGTGGACTAAATGTACTTTTAACATAGGCGTTATAAAAACAACAACATTTCACTGTTCACCTGTTTCACCTTTTATTTGATTGATAGCTATGGCTTATTATACATATTGTTCATTCAACCAAAGTTTTAATTTAAAGTTTAATTTAAAATTTATTTATTCAACTATTATAAAAGTCACTATACATATTTTACTATCTCAATATACCTGCTTACTACAATGACAATTTTAGATTATACTACAGCAGTACAGCAGGTAGGTACTAAAAAGATTGTATTAAGTTTTGTATAGGTGTAGTTAACTTGATCACATTGGACACATTCCTATTTATTTTTACCTACTTATTTACAAAAACACTGATAAACACGATATTAATTACTGGTTAAACAATAATAATTTTATGCAATGGAAATAAAATACTCTAAACTCAACCAAACTTTTAGGTGTTCGGGGACATCCAGATCGATGTGGTGGAGGCCTTGGAAGTGGCAGAAGTCCAGATGGATGTGGTGGAGGCCTTGGAAGTGGCAGAATTCCAGATGGATGGGGTTGAGGACATGGAAGTGGTTGAGGATGTGGAGTACGTGGAAGTGGTAGTGAACGTGGAAGAGGTAGAGGACGTGGAGTACGTGGAAGTGGCAGAGGACGTGGAATTGGTGGAGTACGTGGAAGTGGTCGACGACGGGTTGGAGGAAGTGGTGGAGGATGACTTCCCGGAAGAGGAGATAGAGTACGTGTTAGTGGTCGAATTACCCATAGGGCTTGCGCCAATCATTAACCGGCAGGCGGGCGTGACACACCCGCTTCCAGAGCGGCACTACGTGGGCGCGTTAGACAGAATCTGCATACATTGTTACGCCCGCCACTTTGAAGGCGAGGTTGTGGGCCGAGGTGCCAATAGACACTTCAACACGTGTTGTAACAACGGCCAAATGGTCGCTGCAGGACAACACGCGTTGTTACCAGTACCATATTTAATACAGAGTTTGTTTATAGATGATTCGCAGGATGGTCGAAGATTCCGAGCTGAAGTTCGGCGGTTCAACAACCTACTGGCATTCGCTGCGTTTGCCTCCGACGCACACGACAGGCGTTTGCCAATGCGGGGACCGCCTGTGTTTATGGTCCACGGTCAGACATATCGGACGACCAATCATGAGGTGGCCGTTGCCCCGGAAAATGCGTACAACTGTCAGTTGTATTTCTTGGAGTCCGTAGAGGCCAACCACCGCCGCCTCGATATTGCACGACGGGCAAATCGTGAACTGTGCGAAATCGTGATGGGTTTATTGGACGGTTTGCTGCGGGGCATCAATCCGTACGCAATGGCTTTTATGTAAGAAAACTCAAACTATTGTATTTATGAACACTAGGAATGTGAATTTAGCCTTACAGTAAATACATTTTACACATAAATTTCTTACAGTAGATAAAAAAAAAAAAAAGATTTACCAATATAATACACTTAATAATGATTTAAAATAATGTATACATAGCAAATAGTGTAGAACTCCTCCTTATTAGTTATTTGAAATACCTAAGGTACTAAGGATATAACATTAAATATGACATAGGGTTTGGATGTTTATGACTTAACATATTTATGTAACTTTGAAGTAAAACTATCTTGGGGTAAATTTAATAATACATTTTATACACATTGAATGTGATTCTCTACGCTTATTACACCTACACACAGGCACACAAATATTTCTTCCGTGCGCGGCCAAAAGGGGTTAAGTCAAAAGGGCTGACAGATATATGTATTAAAATTATATAATAAACATTGTAATTGATAAATCAAACTGATAAAAATTAAAGTAATATTTTACAATAAAATTAAACGCCAAATTGGATATGATAAATGATAAGTGTTAAACTTAAAGAGGAAAAAATATTGACTTAATCCGATTTTACCAAAAAATAATTCATATTTATTAGAGATATAAAACACATAACAATCTCAAAATGTGTATTTTTGACTTAAGCCCTTTTGACCGCGCATGGAAGATTTATAATATATAATATTTAGTATAGATTATACTCTCACCGCTACTGATATAGAGTTAAATGGATTGAATGATCGGATGTTTTTATTACACATAATATACAATTATTTCTAACAGTATCACTGATACACTAATACACCAATTACTATTGATTAATACATTTTAGGTAATATGATTTATTCTCAGCTCTTTGAAATCAAAATTCACAATTATTTGTACACATCATGCGGAGTGTGTTTAACATAAATATATAAATATATTCGTTTCAGGAACATGCGTCAGGTGTGGATGGCAGAAAGAGCCCTGGCCGATCCCGCAGCCGCGCCACCTAGACCAGTCAGGATGAATTTCGTTGAAGATGCGGCCCGGGATAGGGGCCGAAACAACCTGCCTACCGCAAATGAAGTTGCGGCCGTGTTCATAGGTGAAGGTGGTCATCCTCCCAGACACATCGATCTGGTCATCTTCGACACCAATCCAATCGACATGCAATACAGGTCGCAAAGGATACCTGCGGGTTAGTACACCTCACAGACACACACATAATTATAGTATTATAACAGATGTCTAACTGCTACCAACAAAGAGTTAAATTACCACCTTTACTACATTTTGGACATTCTTTTGAAATTTAATTACTTAATAACTAAAAAGTTAGGTCAACACCGACTTCAACCCTTTCACTTGTGCAGTAATACTTATTACATTAACAGTTTGAGTTTGTTGTGTTATAAAACAAAATTCATCACATTATTATTCATTTAGTACATAACTCTCATCAGTTTTATAGTAACATTACTTCAATGCTAAATTCACTGTTCTCTTATTATCATAATTTGTGTATACTTCATAACCTAACATCACTTAGAATTATTAACACTTTGTATAGAAATTACCCACCTTAGATTCATGTTTTAGATTGTTTTATAATTACCTTTCCTTTCGGTTTTACACAACAAATATTAGGTTTAATTTCTTGCTATACACACGCAAGTACACGACCCAATCATAACAATAAATAATAACTGGTAATATCTTAACACGCATACATCTGGACATCTTTGAATTTAATTAGTTATTCACTGATTAATTAGGTCAAAACCGACATACATAATAATACTTATTAAAATTAACAGTGTAAATTCATTGTGTTGTTGTGACACAAGGCCATTACATTATTATAAATTTAATAAACAACGTGGATCAACCATAATACCATCACAATATTATTAGTGTCTCAGGATTTCCTCCTAAATATATTTACCTAACTTTTGTGGTTCTACAAAACGTTATGTAGGTACTTGCTATAACAATAAGTAACAAATAGATATAAATAACTCCTAAATAGAGTTAAAGAATCACAGTTTCGTATAGATTCATAGTTTTGATTTCACAGTATATAATAATATACTTAATAACTAATAGCACTTACAATATTACAGCCGATCTTAGAGTTAATATTTTCTGTACATTATTTCATACATTTCTTTGGCGGTTCTACAAATTGTGTACACCCAACACAAACGTATCTCCATAAACCAACTCTCAGCTACTAACAGACCTTTGGCTCAGCAATTAATTTAAAATTCATTATATTTCTCAAGGTTCGTCTCACTCGGATCCCATGTTGTATCCGCTGTTCTTCCCGTACGGCGAGGCCGGTTGGCATAACGAGATGTTGCAAGAGGGCCCTCGACGAAATAACGTCCGCAGTCGAAACTCTATAAGAGAGTTTGCGTGCTACCGCGTGGCCATTCGATACGAGGGAAATAACGACACGAGGCACCAACGGTTCAGTTCGATACATCAGGGCCGGTCCTTGTTTCACCAGTTCCTGTGCGACCACTACATTCAGATGGAAACCAACAATCTGAACTACATACGTGAGCATCAGGCAGAAATCTTTGCCGAAGCGTATCAAGGGTTGGTGGACCATGTGAACGAACGTCTCATCATCGATCCTATGGCGGTCGGCCGTAGGGTCATTTTACCGTCGACGTTCGTGGGCAGCGACCGTTACAACAAGATGTGTTATCAAGACGCCATGGCCATGGTCCGCAGCAAAAGGAAGCCCGACCTGTTCATAACGTTTACGTGCAATCCAAGGTGGCCGGAGATCACGGAAAACCTGGCGGCTCACAGCCTCCCGAATGACAGGCCCGAACTGACGGCCAGGGTGTTCAACATGAAACTAAAGGAGCTACTAGGTGACCTAACTGTTAATCGTGTGTTTGGTAATGTCGCCGCTTACGTATATACTATTGAGTTTCAGAAACGCGGTCTGCCCCATGCGCACATACTGGTAATCCTGGAGGAGGATCATAAGTTCCGCACGGCGGCAGACGTCGACGACGTGGTTTGCGCCTTCTTGCCGGACCCGGAGACAGACAGGCGCTTACACGACTGCGTGCGGTCCCACATGATACACGGACCGTGTGGAACAGTCAACCCGAGGTGTCCGTGCATGGTGAACGGCAAATGTTCGAAAGATTTCCCGAAGGCGTACGCAGAGGAGACTGTGTACGTTGCGGAAGGCGGTTATCCGAGGTACCGCCGACCGGACGACGGCCGGACGGTACTTGTGGGAAGACGTGATGCGGTCGGTAACGGGTGTGTAGTGCCTTACAACCCTTACCTTCTGGCCAAGTACGACGCTCACATCAACGTCGAGATATGCACGTCCATAAAAAGTGTCATGTATATCTACACGTATATATACAAGGGACACGACCGTGTGACGTTGGAGATTGAGCAGAACGCAGATGAAACTACAAGGTGAGTCTTAACCTTACACTACACTTAGCGATATAAACATAAGATAATATAATAGTATACATGTGTGTGGTATAGTGATAACTGATAATCATAGTGGATTGTATACGTTTATTTTGTGTGTTCAGCGTGTATGAATTATTTACTACTTTTTAGGGCAGTTGTATACATTCACCAATACCTCATATAATATATTATATTATATCATGTGGCTTGGTGCAAGAAGGGCCAATGTCATGTTTTGACAGTGTTCAGGAATTCAATCTTAAATTTTATTTCGGAACTCTAAACATTATATTTGTTTTTATTTCATTGTATGACTCTCATTTTGTTTTCAAATATAAATAATAAAATTACATTGTTTTTGACATTGGCCAAAAACTTAAATTTAAAATAAACACTTGTGAAAACATTTCTACATTTTAATAATAATATTCCATTGAGCATAATGTTGGTAATTTTCTACATTTATAAACTTTATCTAATTTGGTCCTACAGCGTTAGAGACATTGGCCCTTTTTTTTGTAACACAACTAACATAAGCAAATTTTAACGACATTGACCCATCTTGCACCAAACCACGGAATTATTTTATGTGTTGGTCATTATTTTTATTACATTTAATGCGTTATTTCGTTCAAGCTGTGTATAATAAACACAATAAACATTCTATTGCATACAGTACTATAAATAAAAATATATAATTTATACATGTGTATGGTATAATGACTGTTATGGTGGATTTTATAAATTTTTTTAGTGTGTTCGGTGTGTATGAATTATTTACTACTTCATAGGGCAGTTGTATACATTCACCATTACCTTTAAGTTCTATACTTCAATATATATTATATTTATGTGTTGTTTAGGTATTATTATATTATGTACTTCTACAGAGAGTTCTATAGGTGGTCTACATTAGTACACAGTGGTACCTACATGCTATTGATAGATTTTTATTATATTTATTAAATTGAAAATTATTACAATATTTTATGCATGTGTCATTCTTAGCAGTGTGTCCAGTGTTTTTTAGGTTTTTAGGGTAGTGGTAAGCCTTTTATTTTTTTTTTTACTTTTGTATACTAGCTATATTATATACTTTACGTTTAATGTGTTGTTTAGGTATTATTATTATTATTATTATTTTTTTTATTATATTCATTATTATTTTTTCCATCTAATTCATTCCAGCGGAATAACACACGTTGTTTATGGATTGTTATTTTCATTGACATAAATTAAATATTTCCTATACCTTTGCCAGTCTTATATAATTATTATTCGGTGATTTATACGCAGTCACACAGATAATGTATTCTAGCTGATACAAGTTTTTTAGTTTCACTTTACATTTGATGCGTTATTTTCACAGTGCAAAATTTAAATTGAATTAAATACATCAATTATATGCTAATAATTCCAACTCTGTGCATCATTTCAATTGTAACTTATATTAATTAATATTAATATTTAGCTACTCAAGACGTTTGTGTCTTACGCGGTGCGCTACTACAAACATTTATTTATCAAAACATATCATAATATAATATCGGTCACCATTTTATTGTATGCCCAAACTTTACAAAATTTACAATTAAACGGTTGTAGGGATTCTTCATAATGTCCATTATATTTTTCAATGTTAAAGTAAAGAACTGTAAGTGTTCATGCAATATTTCAAAACTTAGTTCTTAGTATGGTTAAACGTGTCAAATCGCTTCACTTCAAAATAAATTAAAATTATTAAACATTGTAATATATTATATTGCAATGCAATGCTATGCGTCTACAGAATAAAAAATAAATAAATTATCATAATAATACAACACCAAACGGTATCATCTTATATTGAGCCAGCCAATAATTGTGTTACTAATCTTTTCAATAGTCCTTTTTAGTGACGTCAACTCGAGGTACGTCAGCCCGCCAGAAGCCGTCTGGCGATTGTTTTCGTACAAACTGCACGACAAAAGTCACACGGTCTTCAGGCTTCCCGTTCACCTGGAGGGTCGTCACAACGTGTATTTTCCGCCGGGCCAAGAAGAATTACGGCTACAGAACGAAGCTGTTGGTCGCACGAAACTCACGCAGTTCTTCGCGCTCAACGCGACCAACGTGGTGGCTCGACAATACTTGTACCAAGACATACCGATGCATTACACCTGGCAGCAAAATGTCAAACAATGGCGTCCGCGGGTGAATCGGATGACAAACGTTACATTGGCTCGGATGTACGTGGTGAACCCAATGGACCGGGACCGTTTCCACTTGAGATTGCTACTTCTGAACCGAAGAGGCCCGCAGTCCTTTCAAGACATAAGGACGGTGGACGGGGTCGTTCACGGAACATACACGGCGGCTGCGATTGCACTCGGACTATTGGAAGACGACCTAGCGTGGCGGAATTGTTTGGATGAATCCGCGTTGGTGGACACGCCGCGGCAACTGCGGTATCTGTTCGTCACTATACTGGTGTTCTGCCTGCCTGCAGACCCGCTGGCGTTGTACGAGAGGAACGAAGCGAACCTGATGGAGGACTTCAACCGGCGTCTCCAAGACGTCGACCGCGCGAGGGCCGCGTGTCTGGCAGCCATCGAGGATCTACTTCGTGGTCACGGAAAGTCACCCGCGGTCGACTACGGTTTGCCCCTCGCCGACCCTCTACTACTGGAACCGCTGCAGGACGACAACGCGCTGTTCCGAGAAATAGACGCGGCGGCACGGTGGGCCCAACAAGTGGAAAACTTGAACGCCGAACAGCGAACGGTGTACGACCGCGTGATGGCGGCCGTCGAAGACCCAGTCGAGGTGACGCGAACTTTCTTCGTCGACGGACCCGGAGGTACGGGAAAAACTACGCTGTACGGATGCCTGATATGGTCGCTTCGGCAGCTTCGGCGGGAGGTGTTGAGCGTCGCGTACACCGGGATCGCAGCGTCGCTCATGGACGGCGGCATGACGGTGCACTCGACGTTCGGACTGCCGTTCGGCACGCTCACCGAAGACTCGACGTCCACCATCACCATGCAGTCCGCGCGAGCGCAGAGGATACGCAACGCGGCTCTCATCGTCTGGGACGAAGCCCCCATGTCGCCGGGACTGCAACTGACGCTGGTGGACCGCCTGCTCAAGGACGTCATGGTTTCGAACTTACCGTTCGGCGGTAAAACCATGCTGTTCGCCGGCGACTTCAGGCAGATTTTGCCCGTGATCCGGAGAGGGACGAGAGCCGAGATCGTCATGTCGTCGATCAAGAACAACCATCTGTGGAACGTCATGGAGCGCTTCGATCTGGTCCAGAACATGCGCGCGGGCAACGACGCGGACTTTGCGTCTTGGTTGCTTCAGCTCGGCAACGGCCAACTGCCCGCGGTCGACGGCGTTCCGGACACGGTGGAAATCCCGCAGGAAATGGTATGCGACGTCGCCGATTTAATCGATTTCGTGTATCCGCAGCAAATGTCGTTGGCCAACGTCGAAGAATTTGCTCGGAGAGTCGTCGTGTGTCCCACCAACGAAGAGTGCAGAGGTGTCAACGCGGACGTGCTGGAGCGCTTCGACGGCAATTCGGAGACCTACCAGGCCGTCGACACCGCGGAGGTGGACGCGGCCGACGAAGTTGCCAATTTCCCCACAGAGTTTCTCAACACTTTGGTACCGACCGGACGCCTGCCGCCGTTCCGGCTCGAGTTGAAGGTGGGGTGCATCGTCATGTTGCTCAGAAATCTCGATCCGAGGAGACGACTGTGCAACGGTACGAGGTTGGTGGTCACCGAACTGCGGCGACACAATTTCAAGGCGAGGATTTTGGGCGGTGACCCACGGGACGACGACATCGTCCTGCCCAAGATACCGCTCAGGTCCAGCGGTGAGGACGACCTGCCCATCCCACTGAAGCGCATTCAATTCCCGGTGAGGTTGTCGTTCGCCATGACCATCAACAAGTCGCAAGGTCAGACGTTCGACAGGGAGGTTGCTTCTGACGACGCCCCCGTTCACTCACGGGCAGCTGTACGTGGCGTTTTCGAGGGTGAGAAACGCACAGTCCGTGAAAGTCGGCATGTACGCCGATGACAGCGGGCGATTTGTCACCAAGAACATCGTGTACAGGGAAGTTCTGTAATGCAATAAATGGTAAGTATATTCTAGGTGACGTCCGACGATCGAGTCTAGATGATGGTGATAGTCTGGTTGACTTTAAACCTGACATGTGTAACATATTTTTCAAACACAATACGTTACACCACTGTTATACTGGTCTGTGTACTACATGTGCCCGATGATCAAAGATGACGATGGTAGTCTGGTTGACTTTAAACCTAACATGTGTAACAGTTTTTTCAAACCTAATACGTTACACCGCTGTTCTACGTGGTCTCCGTGGAGGTATTATGTGAT
>CARXXK010001241.1:0-43099 GCA_949089665.1 Macrosiphum euphorbiae | reverse complement strand
CGGACGTCAATCGTCGGCCGGTCGCCGACGACGAGTGTGGGCGGGGCTTAAACGTCGCGCGCTTGCGCATCGCGAAAACACCCCTAGCAGCGCGTCTCTCGGTCGTTGAATACGTTTTATACTTTATGTGTAGCGTCCAATAATACATCGTCTACTTTCTCGTTATCTCTGATCTCCCTCTCATTCATTACACATAGTGACTTAATTCATATATTCTTAATAGTTTGTACCCCTCTCTCCGCCAAACCGTTTGACTCTGGATCATATTGTAGTAAACCGACGGAGTCGCTTTCCTATAATATATTAAATATTATAGGTACATTTCTCACGATGTAGCACTCTGGACAACAAGACTATAAATGCACTCAATCTTCGCATGGCCAAAATAATGCGAAAACATTAACATTAAAGTGTTACTAGTTTTACGCAGAAACTATTAAATTGTTATAGTTCAGGTCTTTTGGCAATAACAACATCTAGCTTCGACTCCTTTCAAATATCCATCTTCTAGACTCTACCGTGTACGTTTATATGCGCATAGATTTCATATAAATATAAGATGATGTCTATAGCAAAATTAGAATTAGTTTAGAGTTTGCACTACGTATATACATGTACGTAACTAATTTCTAGGGTAGATGCTTTTCGCTCTGTCCTCAAATTTATTTACACTTAATTGTGATCAATTGCTTTTTAAACGTTAATAAAATTACTTACCTATACCTAACTTGTGTAACTTGTCACTCTGCAACCTTTTCTTCTATTCAACCCTCAACGTCTTTGAACTCAAAAATATAAGCGTTAGTGAGGGATCACTACAATACGGTGGAGAATATAATAACCTCATACTATTATTAATAGGTATAATATGTTTTTAATTATTTTAAACCGAACGGCAGCTCCGTTACCCCAGCACTGCCATGTTTGAAATTGAAATTCAGACTTATTCAGTATTATGTACTTTATTTTGTACAATTTTGTACAACCAAAATTAAATTTTGTACACCTCCCCGAACCCGAGAAAACGCGATTTTACCACGTCCGTGCTGCGGTAACGTTACCTCAGCACTGCTTCTAACGAATTTTGAACAAATTCAATTTTCAACGATACAGTATTATGTACTTTATTTTGTACAATTTTGTACAACCAAAATTAAATTTTGTACACCTCCCCGAACCCGAGAAAACGCGATTTTACCACGTCCGTGCTGCGGTAACGTTACCCCAGCACTGCTTCTAACGAATTTTGAACAAATTCAATTTTCAACGATACAGTATTATGTACTTTATTTTGTACAATTTTGTACAACCAAAATTAAATTTTGTACACCTCCCCGAACCCGAGAAAACGCGATTTTACCACGTCCGTGCTGCGGTAACGTTACCCCAGCACTGCTTCTAACGAATTTTGAACAAATTCAATTTTCAACGATACAGTATTTTGTACTTTATTTTGTACAATTTTGTACGAGCAAAATTAAATTTTGTACACCTCCCCGAACCCGAGAAAACGTGACCTATATTAGTGGATATTTTAACGAATATACTGGGAGTAGATTGATTATTTATTACGTTTAATTTTGCTATTTATTTATGACGTATATCATTTCTTTTGACAAATAATTATTGAGAATGGAAAACCCATGTAACAGTTCACCGTAGCCCATAGGTAGTAGGTACCTAGAATAATACAATGCGAGAAAGCAATGCATTCCAAGCGGTCCGCCGGCCCGCGATAATACGACATGTTTTTCATGTTTTCATCTGGTCGTCCAGTCGTTCCGGCAATTATCTACAAATTGATTGTTTTTCATTTTATGTTAGTCCTGGTTCCTACCATCTATTAGCTAATAAGTTAAATGATTATTTCACTTTAAACAGTTTAAACGTACAACCCCTAAGTTCAAGGTAATACGTCATACGATAAGGTAATACGGCCACAGGACGACTTTCGTCTTTCGGTAAGTATTGTAATGGGATTACGCAATTCATGTACAACGCTCACAATAACAAGTACTACTTATGTAGAAAGCGGCCTCGTCGACCACACCCAAAAGTGGTCATAGCTAGAATAAACGCTTCAGACAACAACAACTTCCCAAGGGCGCCTACATGCCACGCGCCGCTCAATTCAAAGGGCGTCTCGCCTTCGTATATTCGTATATATAGAGGCTAGGGCCTCAATACAAATCAGATGTACCAGAGCCGCCAAGACCGAGCGAGCCGCTTAGCCACCAGCCATCATACACAACTTACATGGAGATTATCGACTACTACAACGAGTCAACTCACGACGCTGCAATTCACCACGACTATATTAATTATTATTGGTTTTAATAAATTACAATTGATTTATATTTAAATTGACTACATTTTATTGTAAAAGTGCAACAAGCTTTTGGATCCCTGAAGGGCCGCATGTAACACTGGCGCAGTCGATAAAGGATTCTACAAAGGGAGACAACCATCAAAGGCTACCGTCAACAAAGAAGAACTGTACACTCTTCCGAGAAGACAACCCCAAGAAGAACCATCAAAAACAAATAAGTCACGTCGCGGTACCAACAAATCCATCAGCATGTCATCAGCAACCAGGAACACAGCATTATTGTGAGTGAATAATTATTTAAATTTGTTACATAGACGTATGCAACATAATTAGGACATATTAGATAATTCTAAGTAGTTGACTATAAGTATAATGGTGTAAAACGTTTTAAAATTTTATTGAGGGCATATTTTATTGATTATTATTGAAGTTTTATTGAATTTATTGAGGGCATATTTATTGATTATTGAAGTTTATTATTGAGGGCATGTTTTATTGAAGTTATTATTGATTATTATTGAAGTTTATTGAATTTATTAAAGGGCATATTATTGAAGTTATTATTGTATTTATAGGGCATTGTTGATTATTATTATTATGAGTATTAACGTATTCAATAGGTAGCTAAGTAATTTATGGACAAAGAAGGTACATCTCCCTTGAACGTAGCTAATTCATTGTATGACACTAGTGTAGTAGAAGAAGCCCAGTTAGAAGCCCAGTTATTAGCCCAGAGAGAAGCCCAAGCCCAGTTTGAAGCCCAGCAGAAAGCCCAGTTGAATATTATAGTAGATACCCAGTTAGGAGATAGCGCAAGTAGAAACTCAAGTCCAGGAGTAATCACACGTAGCCAAGTTACAGATAGTTTTGAACATCAGTCATTAGTATTTTTACCTATAACACGCACTAAAAAATGGCAGTAACCATAAGATTAGAAGAGGCTTTTAAATTAATTCCACTATGCACAGGAATAGACGATATCTATCAATTCATAAATGCATGCGATATGGCAGTAAGTCTAGTCGACACAAATAGTGCACCAACACTAGTAAAATATATTACCACACGTTTAACGGGTAGAGCGTTAGAAATGATTAAATACAAAAATGTATCGAAATGGCAGTTTATAAAAATTTATTTAACAGACGCATTCGAAGTGACAACCAATGCATCGTCGTTGCAACTTCAATTAAATTCGATTAGAATGAATCACAATGAGGATGAAAACGATTATTGTCATAGAGTAGAGAAATTATATTATCAGTTATGTACCGTAAGTACATTAGGCAAAGAACCTGCAGAAGCAAAAATTATATATGATATATTAAGGGAACAAACTCTAGCGATATTTATTAAAGGATTAGTAGAACCGATTAGAACAATAGTAAAATCTCGTAACCCCAAAACCCTGGAGATCGCGAAACAACTTGCTATGTCAGAACAGGTAGAACTAAGATTAGAACAGGAAAATAGGAACCATTATTCGAATATTCATTCACAAAATTATAACCAGCGCAGATCGAATTACGAAAATAGGAACAACGAAAACACTAGACCAAATAACCCTATAAGGACAAATAATTATCCGCGTGCAAACAATTTTTCTCAGCCAATCAATAGGCCAGCAATAAAATGCTATAATTGTAATGGTAATCATTATGCATCTCGATGTAGGAATAATACGAGACCTAGTTATGCGAGCAATGGCAATAACAACCGTCCACCTGATAGGAATAATTTTACGCAACCACTTACGAATTATAATATACAGGTAGTTACGTGTTCATACTGTAATCGAACTGGTCATAATATCGACTCGTGTTATAAAAAGAGAAACGATGAGAGTAGAAACGTTAATAATTCGGAAAACGAAAACGTGTCGAACGAGAGGCGCGGTACTCGTACGATAAACCAGATTATCACGGAACAACCGACTCACGAATATTCCATATATTCTCAACCCTAGAAAATAATCATATAACATTTAATTCATTCGCCGCTAACACAAATCAATTACAAATACGTCACAAACCCGGAGTTCTAAATTCAAATGTAGATACTCTCACATGCATATATTCAACTCAGGAAATAAAAACAAATCATACGAACAATATATCGAAAAGTTAGGAACACAAATTATCACAAATATTAATGAAAAAGAAACTATAGGTACACTAATAGATTCACCAAAAAAATATAATATAGTATCAGAAATTGCCAAGCAATATAATTTTAAAACAGGAACGTATTATCAATTAAAAAAACAATTTGGAAATGGTACAATATTGCCGACTAGTAAGGTAATAGGAAACACACCTTATTTCAAACAGGAAAACAGGTTTATAATATTCTAAGCAACGAAAAATAAATACCCACAGAAGGCCACTTACCAAAGCATACATTTATCACTAATAAATTTAAAATCATTTTGTATGAAAAACAATCTGAATAAATTAGCCATGGGCAAGATAGGCGATCACGATCACGATGATTTAGAAAGGGAAAAAAAAATAAGGTCAATGTTACAATACATATTTTGCAATACAGATATAGCAATAATTACATGTGCAAATGTAGAATATAGTGAAGAAGAAAAAGCAGTCATTTTATCACAATTTCACGACTCAAAACTAGGCGAACATTTAGGTGTGAATAAAACCATTAAGCGCATTAAAAAACAATTCTTATGGAAGGGTATGAAAGAAGATGTTAGAAAATATATAAAGAATTGTGCGTCATGTCAGGTTAATAAGGTATCAAATCGACACATAAAACAACCAATGGCTATTACATCCACTTCGTCTAAACCATTCGAAAAAATATTTATGGATATAGTAGGGCCCTTGCCGATTACACTGTCCAATAATGTATACATTTTAACGATGGAGGACGATTTGACACGTTACACTTTAGGAATTCCACTTCCTGACCAGAAGGCAAATACTGTTGAGGAAGCTTTTGTTACACACTTCGTTTGTGTACACGGTATACCGGAAACAATACTCAAGGATCAAGGAACTAATTTCCTCTCGAAAACGTTTGCAAATGCTTGTAAAATATTAAAAATAGAAAAGGTTAACACAAGTCCATTCAGACCGCAGGGTAACCCCGTAGAACACGCTCATAGGACTTGGCCGAGTACTTAAGATATTATGTAGATAAGAATTTAAATAATTGGGATCATTTACTACCCTTTACATTCTTTGTATATAATTCAACGGTACATACTTCTACTAATTTTCAACCATACGCATTAGTTATAGATGTACATTGGAGGTACCGATTAACTCGAAGGCCAAACCTGAACCACGTTACAATTACGACGACATATATTCGATATAAAAAAAAATATACATGAAATATCTAGAGAAAAAAAAATATATGTATAAATATAATAAATAATAATAACATAAATTAGATTATGATAGGTACTTCTAGGAAAATATATATAAGTAGTTTAGTTTTAATATAATTATAATTTATACTTTTAGATTGGTGATGGTGACGTGTTTTCTAGTCAATACTGTCGACTCTGACGAAATAAATGCATCAGAGTACTTTTCGTATACGCCTTATGGAGTTGGCAGGGGTATACAATATGAAGGTTTGGGGCCAGTTAGATTAATAGGGGCTCAATACAATCTTGTAATGTTTTACTCATTAAAAGAATATAACACGAAATATGAACTATTGGGGGAAAAAATTAAAAATATAACAAATTTATGTACCGACCAGAAATATCAAGATTTATGTGGGAAATATCAATTAGTCATTACAGACTTATATAACGAAATAACCAAACAGAAAGAACGTACATATATGTCGCTAGGAAGTACTATGGAGGACATTAAAAACAACAGAAAGAAAAGGGGATTAATAAACATAATAGGTAACACCATGCATACGTTATTTGGCATATGTGATGACAAGTGCACTAAGAAAACACAAGAAGCTATACAAAAAACGGAAGAATCAGGAACTAATATATTACACATAATGGCAGCTCAAACTACTGTAGTAAAATCAACAATAAGAAGTATTGGTAACACAATAAATCAAACCGAACAATTATACAATAATATTACGGAAAAGGAACAAAAACTAAACGAAAAAATGTCAAAAATACAAAACAAAACAAATGATATATTAGACTTACTAATGAAAAATGAAATACATAATTTATATACAATAATTATTAATCAATATTCCTACGAAACAGAAATATTGGGACAAATAGTAACTGCCGCTAGAGAAGGTATGATACATCCAAGTCTTATGACACCGCAAGAACTAGCATCAACATTAAAAGCAATAGAACAAAATATAAAGAAAATATACAGTATTCCGATGGGAACAAAGAGATATGAAATAAATGAATTTCAAAAAATTACAAAAATAAGAATCTACTATTCGAACGACAGATTAGTATTCGATATAGTAATACCACTAATTATTGACACTGAACTCACATTATACAGGTTAACACCAGTACCAATGCGTCATAACCAAGATAATTCTAGTGGATGGTACATGATGGACATTACTTATAATAATATTGCTGTAACCAAAGGCTATAAAAGGTTTACTACATACACAGATCAACAATTAAACGAATGTAAAGAAACATCAATATACAAAATATGTAATACACCACAACCTATACAGGACAACAATGAACGCCAACCATGCGAAGTACAAAACTTTTATAAAGCTGACACGTATGCTAATCCTGAGTTATGTACAGTAAAGAAAATAAATTTAAAAAGAAGCATATACCAAAAATTAAAAAGAAAAAATACATGGATTCACGCAGGAAAAGAGACTTTAACAGTGAGTTGCGCGAACTTAATAGATCCATTCATAATACAAACAAATGAAGCAGGAGAAATAGCTATAAACGACATTAGTTGCCAAGTATATGCACGGGACGCGGTATTAACTGCCACGGAAGAAATCCAAATTACAAAATATAAAGACTTTACACCTGTAACTAACATGAATAATATTTTAGAAAAAATACCCGAACATATACACAAATTCGAAACAGATGAAAAATGGGAAAAAGGACCAGCTATGCAATTCACAGATTTACACGATGCATCCAAGTCTTTAGACGAAGTACAACAAATGATTAACCAAGAACTTTTAAGAGAACAAAATCAAAAGCATCAATTTGTACACAGTAATTTGTTATATGTAACAATAGTACTGGCAGTAATATCTATTATACTAATACTAGCAATTTATATAATGATAAAATGCAAGTACATTAGGACCACAGAAGTCATGGAACTACCCGGCAGAATAGTTAGATATAGGACACCCAATAGAAATGACTACGTACGAAATTATGAAGAGACACCCTTCACTCCACCACCCTCACCAAGATAAATTAATTAATTAAAAAAAAAAATAAAAAATATATTAAGAGTAGTCACTAGTCATAGTATTATCTATAGTATAGTAAATAAATAATTAAATAATAAATAAACATGTAGAATAAAAATAATATAAAACATACAAAACGAAAATAAATACGTAACATATTAATAAAAAATAATAAATAATAAATGATAAAAATAAAACATTATTACGTGAATAATAGAAATAATACGTAAAATAATATTCTATAAATAATCACAAATGTAACAAATTATATAACAAATAACTTTTAACTATTTCAGAATATAAGAAGAAGAAACAAATATTTAAAAATACACGTAGAAATAAAAATATAAGAAATGAGTATAAACATACCACCTCCACCACGCTCAGTTCAACTGACACTACAAACACTGGAATTCTTTCGAGAACTTAGAGCGGAATTATTAACAGCACACCATACTCAAATTGTTCGTGGGGAAACAGTGACCTTACACTGTTTAAGAAGGCACATAAGAAGGGCAAGTGAAAATATGACACACCCCTTTAGACCACTTGTCTTAGAACAAGTTATGGTACATGTGAACGATTTTGTACGCGCGGTAGTTGAACGACCGGACCACAACAGACCCATATGTGTAGAAATAGGTTTATTGCTAGAACGATTTATAGCAAGAGGCGTGGCAATCGAACCGATAAACGAAGAATAGTTACAAGAAATAAAAAATATAAATATATAATAATATTATTAAATTATAGTGTTACTGACCTTAAGTAATAAATTTTATTTTAGTCCACAGATCCGTTTTTTCATAGTAGATTTCGAATTCCTTACGGCCGGTAAAAACGAAACATTATTGGTATCCGGAACGATTTCGAATAGTTTTAAAAAAATACCAGCCTAAGAAATTGGAAGGATGTACTCTAATACTTACAAAAATAAGTTAAGGAGATTCTGGCGTTGCGATCTTAAGGATATTGTGCAAACAATCAAACGGGTATTCCGAGGGAAAAAGACAAGCGTGATTACACCACTGTTGGACCAATTTTACAAAAATGTAAGCCACCAGGGGGGATCAACCTTGTCAACGGTTTACTTGCAAAGATATTTGCACATAGACAATAGGGATCCAATAATAGTTTTCTGGAATGGAACGACGGACATAACATTAATTAAACGATTAAGAATTAAGGGTATTGTAGCATTTTTTAAATATATCAGCATATAGTATTAAAAATAATAACGAATTTAATTTAGAATTAACAAATTTAGAAACTAAAGAAGTTTTATATTCAGGGTACTTAGGGGAAATGAATAAAAATGGTAGAATGTTAGGATTATCGGAGGCGCATGGATTAATGTGTGAAACTAATCATAATATTACTTATTTTCATGATCCAGTTACCGATGTAGTTTTAACGAAATGTCTATTTAATTATGTTGTTTCAAAAATGAGACCCATATATTTACATAAGTTAGCGAAAAAATATAAAAAAAATTATTATAATCAGAATAAATGAATTATTATAGTTAATAAATAAGCCTTAGAAAATAAACTATATATATATATGGTTACGGTAAATAAATAATTTAACACTTGTAATATTATTTTAGATTCGTTGAAGAATTAAAAAACATAATAAAAACAGAAGTACATATCTATAACTTAAAAGAAAATAAGATGCAGTCAGTGTGTCTTAACAGGCATATATTGAGAGCCAACAAAAGATTAAATAACCGCTATGATCATAAAACTTTAAATAAAATAACAAGAAATCTTGAACTTTTTATAGATGATCACTGTAAGGGAGAATGTAAACATTTAGCAGAAATAATAGAAAAAACTAGGGACCCGAGTTATATAATATACTATCCTAAGTAAATTTTTGGTTGCATATGTGTATGACAATTTTAATAATTATTCATATAAATTTATTATATAAAATTAATTGGTGGAAGATAATAATTATTATATTGTAATCAAGGGGAAATACTAACGTTATACATTATATACTTACATTATATACTTCCATTATATACTTACACTTTTAATATTGTAATTTCAGGTACAATACTGTATTATTATTTTTGAAGGACTATTGCTCCTTCTTACTAATACTAGTTATTTAGTAATTTATGTATTTTGTTCTAACTAACACTGTACTAACCACGATATATAACTTTTAATATATATAAAAAAAATATGTAACAGTAATTATATATGACACTTAAAAATTGTAATGTCTACACTGTAATATCAAAATTGTAAACTGTTATAACAATTGTAATCAAATGTATGTCAAATTGTAAATCAACTATTGTGATTAATTAACTTAACTATGATTGTTAAAGATTCTTAACCCTTAAAGGTTAACAATCTTTTTTTTGGTGGGGAGGTGTAATGGGATTACGCAATTCATGTACAACGCTCACAATAACAAGTACTACTTATGTAGAAAGCGGCCTCGTCGACCACACCCAAAAGTGGTCATAGCTAGAATAAACGCTTCAGACAACAACAACTTCCCAAGGGCGCCTACATGCCACGCGCCGCTCAATTCAAAGGGCGTCTCGCCTTCGTATATTCGTATATATAGAGGCTAGGGCCTCAATACAAATCAGATGTACCAGAGCCGCCAAGACCGAGCGAGCCGCTTAGCCACCAGCCATCATACACAACTTACATGGAGATTATCGACTACTACAACGAGTCAACTCACGACGCTGCAATTCACCACGACTATATTAATTATTATTGGTTTTAATAAATTACAATTGATTTATATTTAAATTGACTACATTTTATTGTAAAAGTGCAACAAGCTTTTGGATCCCTGAAGGGCCGCATGTAACAGTATATTATAATTTAAAATCTAAAATTGTAGACTTGGACTTAACTAAATACAGTACCTGTTGGCTGTTTTTAATAATTTTAATATTGACATTACAAGATTTACAAAATACAATAATACTAAATTAAATATACATACCTACTTGCATAATATATAATACGTATATTACCATTTAACATTGGTTATAAACACTATTCAAAATAGCAGTTTTACTATCAATCGTATTACGTATACGTATTGATGTAATATTATTAATATTCTATGAATTTCTGTGAATATTCAATAGAATAACATTTTTATTAAATTATCATTTATTAATTAATATAATATTTAATATTTTGGATTATTATACATTTAATAAGTTTTGTGAAAAATGTTTTTATTATTATTGCATTTCGATTTTTTATTTTTAATAATGAAGTTTTGCGAAAAATATTTTTATTATTATTGCATTTCAATTTTCTGATCTTTTTGCACATTGTTTTCTTTGTGATCTTTTACTGATATTAAATGAGGTGCGCCAGGAATGGTATATATATACTACTTGTACCTTTTACTAGAGAATAAAGAAAATTAGTGTAAATAATAAATCAAAATTGTATATATTTAATATTTGCTGTAAAATACTATTAACTGATTAAAAAATAAATATATAATGATAGGAAAAATAAAAATAATATTTTTATTTATTTCAGAAAATTATATAAAAAACTGTTTTGAATTTTCTCTAGAAAATGTTAGGGAGATTGGTTACACTGTAAGGCATACATTCCGCCTTACACTTTTTTCATCTCCCTGTAAAAAGTGTTACAGAAACCCCAACCCACCTTTTTAGAATTTTTACCTATACGGTGATCGAATGTGCTGTAAGTGGGACTTTCCTCCTTGAGCTTTTTTTTTTCCCTGTAAAAAGTGTTACAGAAACCCCAACCCACCTTTTTAGAATTTTTACCTATACTGTGATCGAATGTGCTGTAAGCGGGACTTTCCCCCTTGAACTTTTTTTTTCCCTGTAAAAAGTGTTACAGAAACCCCAAATTACTACTACTAGTGTGTACTAAGGCTAAGCAAATCTTTCTCAGTTAGCATTTACTTAAATACATAATTATTTTGACGCGACTTCTCAATCAAACCGCCAATCGACGACGGACGACGCCGGCGCGCGACACGCGCGCCTGGAACCGTCGGCCGCCCGTCCGGTGAACCGGATTGTCAAGACGTTCCTCTCGTCTTCTCGACACCGACCGGTACACACCTGAGCTGTACACACACGTTCTGTGTAATTCGATACCTTAGAAACACTGTCAGAAAATATTGAATGCTTATTTGTTTTTTTGTTTGACTCGCGTCACAGATTATAATAAACAGTGAATAACACCTCAGTTCGTTGTTTTTCATTTCTTTTTATTATTCCGTTTGTTTGTTTCGACCCGACTGTCTCCGTCAGTCACCACCACCACATATCACCATCCACGCGGCACAATACAAGTCCGCATCAACTTAAATAAATATTTATAATTTATTACTTATATGTATAAATTATTGTGCCTCATAAGTTAATGAAGTTCGCCACGCCACTGCAGCTAGTTGACAAATAAAAAAAAATCAACATATATCAATTTAAGTTAACAATTTATTGGCTAAATGTTCAAAACAAATAAGAGTATTATTATAATATTACGTAACGGTTTGCAACTAGCAGAGTATTCATGTATAATACAATAAACTCCTAAATGTGTCAAACAATTTAACCATCATCGTAAGAAAAATAATGTCACATATGTCATGTAGAACATTTTAAAATATATTAATATGTAAGTGTAATGTCTATTTTTAGAAGAATAATTGATTTTGTATGTTATTTACTTAAATCTGGCAATATGTAAATCTTAAAAGTTTTTAAAATAAAAGATTTAAATTATACTTTGTATTAATTGTCTAATACAAGATCCGCATTAATAAATGTATGCATCACTTACAATACAGATTTTATTTTATAATACAATCGATGGGCCATCAAAAAATTAGCCATGAGCTGCGTGCTTGGCATGCCCTTCTTACACTAAAATATATAAAGGGTCTTCAACCTAAACTCAAAGTGAAAGATCATAATGAGTGTTAACTCATAATTTAATTTTTCCCCAATTTTATATGCTAATTATCTTTAATCTTATGCCTGTGTTTGGTAGCATTTATACATCTGAACATTATATTATATCAAAACCTAATTAATCCAAAACAAAAATTAGATTGACTAATATACTCAAAAACTAATTTTGTCAACTCTAAAAAAACCCATATAATAGCTATTATATTATTAATTTAATAATTAATAAAGAACAATTATTATGGTTTTTAATTTTTTTTTTCTGAAATTCTCATTAAGGTTGAAGACCCCAGGTCTTAAAACTTACATGACAAGTGTGGTGTGACATTAATATTCTAACAATTTCAAATCATTAACTTGATTATTAAATGGATTATTTTTTATTGAAACCTTGTAGTTAAGTGAACATACTTATACGTTGTGAGTGAGTCAGGGAAGTACAAAGTGTTTACCTACTACCCATGGTTTTGTAGATACAAATATCTACACATATTCAACGGGTGTGAAGTTGGGGGACTATAGCTAGGGGACTATTTTCTCGGACGATTAGTGATAACAGGTCTTGTGTGCAAGGTTGCGTTTTATTATATTAAAGGCACTCACCAAATGTACAACCATCAACCACAAGATGGCGCCATGAAATTCATTACTTAGTATTGTAAATAGTAATATAGTAATATATTACATAGTAATAAGCGACCGAACAGCCCAGGGGACTATTTTTTCGTACTGCCTAGGTACGATCGGGCGTGCGGTTTTTAATTTTTTTGACCAAGTTCCGGAAGGTGGCGCCGCATTAAACCTATATATTCGGAAAGCCAAGAAAATTCTATATAAGACGTTTATACTTTGAAAATGTTCAAAGCTTTCGGGGACATAGTAATAAGCGACCGAACAGCCCAGGGGACTATTTTTTCGTACTGCCTAGGTACGGGCGGGTGTGCCGTTTTTAATTTTTTACTTTTCTTTATTATCATTATGAGCCACCATAAATTGGTGGCTTCCAAAAATTGATTAATTACGAATTAAAATAGGAGTAAGTACAATTATTAATAAATTAATACTTACTCTCATTTTATCGTGATTTGTTTAAAACGCGGTACTTTATATCTTTGTATGATTCACTTCTCGTTCGAGAGGTGTTTTTTTTTTTATTATTTACATGACTTTTTAATGTTAATAGTATTGTTTTAATGTTTTTGAAATGTTTTATATGTATCTTGCTATTATATTATTTTTATTTTTCACGTCACATTGAAGAAGTTCTTTTTAAGATTATAGTATAATAACTCAGAATTTTCATCTAATGAGAGTTTTTCATGTGAGCCATATTGCGTTTTTAAATATCATTATATCTTTTGTTTTTATCATGTAATGGTCTAGAATAACAATGAAATAATCGGCAGATGGCGTCCCATGGTTCGTTTTATTAGATTAAACTATAATACTATAATATTTTCTACAATAAATTGTATTCCTTAAGAAGGTTGGTAAGTGGTTGTCGCTCTGCTGTTATTTTGGCGTACGGCGATTCGAAAAGGAACTATGGTCAATGTGTGTTCGAATTCTATTTCGTCTGTAATCAGGGTAGCAAAAAGTTAAAAAAAGCATTATGTGATTATTGGATTCAGCCATATATTTGCAGTGGCGCCGAACTATTTTTTTTTAGGTGTGGCAATGAACAATTACTTATGGTATCATGTCTTTACGCCGACGGTATCTACGCCGACTAGTATCTACGCCGACGGAAAAAATGCCGACGAGTATCTACGCCGATGGAATGTTTTTTTACAAAACGAATGTGTTTCTATGGGACTAATATAAGAATAAAAATTAACTAATATGAAACTGAAAATTTTGGAAAATTAATTATGTTATTAAATAATTAAAAATAAAATACGTAACTCGTTGTTGCCTAGTTTTTTTTAATAATAAATATTTTTTAGCTCTGAAAAGAGCCTTTTTATGTCCTAAAAAAGGACATTTTTTAAAACGACGAGTGGACCCTAAACTTGGACATTTAACAAGATTGGAATTGAAAATTATGCGCAATTCCCTGCAAATAATCGGAGGTGTCGCGATTCCCATAGTCTTTAACGATTCGTCGGTCAGTTCGATTCTAAAATTCGGTCTTGTAAGAAGTCAAAAGCAACCATGCCACTTGAATTTGTTTTAAGCCAGAAGGGCAACCAACAGTTGATCAATAAAGGTTTTGTGTATACCACGGACAAAATCAAAGAAGAAAAACACATACCCATAACTGTGTTATCGAGACACAGCATTGCGAATTAAAGAAATCGTTGAAATCTATGGGAATCGCGACACCTCCGATTATTTGCAGGGAAATGCTCATAATTTTCAATCCCAATCTTGCTAAATGGCCAAGTTTAGGGGGCACTCGTCGTTTTAAAAAATGTCCTTTTTAGGGCATAAAAAGGTTCTTTTCAGAGCCAAAAAATATTTATTATTAAAAAATCTAAGCAACGACGAGTTACGTATTTTATTTTTAATTATTTAGTAACATAATTAATTTTCCAAAATTTTCAGTTTCATATTAGTTAATTTTTATTCTTATATTAGTCCCATAGAAACACATTCGTTTTGTAAAAAAACATACCATCGGCGTATTTACTATCGGCGTAGATACTCGTCGGCATTTTTTCCGTCGGCGTAGATGCCGTCGGCGTAAATGCCGTCGGCGTAGATACCGTCGGCGTGGGTGGGGGTTGTCTGGCTGAAAATCTAGTGACCGAAAGTCTAGTGATCGAAAAAAAGTGATCGAAAAGGTATCTGGTCGAACACTTTTTTGATCGAAAAATATAATATCGAAAATGCAAATGATCGAAATGTTATGTAATCGAAATATGTCATGGTCGAAAAATATATATTTTGTGTTAATTATTTAAAAAAAAAAAACATAAATTATAATATAAAATTAATTTAAGTAGGTATTATAACGTAGAAAAAAGTAGTTATAAAATATTGAAATAATTGGTAGTTCTAGATACTAGTATAACTTATAAGTATTGGTATAAATAATATAATATAGTAAGTAATTAAAATTTAAAATTTAAAAATTTTAATATGTTATGATCGACAAATATATATTACATACAAGTAAATTAAAAATTAACTAAAGTAGGTATTATAATGTAAAAAAATGTTGTAGTAAAATATTAAAATAATTGATAGGTATAGATACTAGTATAACTTATAAGTATTAGTAAATAATATAATATGATGAGTAATTAAAAGTTTAAATTTTGAGCTATTCCTCTTAAATACTCTAATAAATCTTTGTTTTTTTTATATATGAAATTATTTATATTTAATAATATTCCTCCATGGATGCTAGGTACAATATCAATATTCATATTTATATATAATAAAAAAAAATTAACTGTTGTTGCAAAAATATGTATAAAATACCAAAGTATATTGAACAGATGATAAACACTATTGGTAGGTACACCGTACACGTTGAACAGTCGTTAAACACTAAGTACCTACTATACGATATACCTTCATATGGGCTAGGTACATCTATAAAAATGCTAGATAAAGCAATCGAAAAGATAATCATTATCTTTACTTCGACCAAAAAACCCATTCGACCACAAAATATTTCGACTATATTAATAAAATATTCGATCATCTGTTTTTCGACCAAAAAAAGATTCGATCACATGACATTTCGATCGCTTTTTTTCGATCACTAAACCTTCGACCAAATGGCCTTCTACCAAATGACTCGCACCGGTCGGCGTAGATACCGTCGGCGTCGATGCTATCGGCGTAGATACCGTCGGCGTAAAGACATGGAACCATTACTTATATAGCCACCTCCCCCATTGGATATTGGCTATTAGAACGAAGTCGTGGGGGCAACCTCCGCCCCACCAATTTTTAATCTAAAAAATATTTTCACAAGTTATAATATTTACCGCATTATGTCTACAATATAGCATTTTTAATATTTTAACATATTACAGTTAAGATTATCTCCAGTAAAAGCCTCCTCAAAATGAAAATCAAGTTTTTATCATCTAAAAACGATATTCACAGTCACTGATTTAGTTATTTAAGTTTTTATCTAGGTAGGTACATCATATCATTCAGTAATAAATAGAACTATTACATTTTTTTCTTATACCCATGTAAATATATGTATATTATTTGGTTAATGGTTTGCATAATATTTGTTGAGTATAATGTACTATAGTAATACCTATATTAAATAAAAATATAAATAATTGCTTTAGTTTCAATTCCAAAATAACGTTCGCGGTATATTGACTAATTTTGTAAAAATCTGTACTTAAAATGCTTACAAAAAAAAAATAATCGTACATAATGTATCTTCATTATTTAAAAATTGCTATTATAACAACTTATGAGGAACCTTGTATTAATTGTTTAAGCCTTTAGACCCGTCTCTAAATAGGTCAAAAAATTTAGGTTATTTTAGTTATTAGGTATTTTTTCAAAAATGATAAATTACAACAATAAGACCTCCTTTTCGATTTTTTTAGATTCTGAGCGGAGCGATGAATGTATTGGTTTTACAATGATGTGTGTTTTTATATTTTTTTAATTTTTTTTGTGTCTGTCATCACGTTTTAGGACAGTAAAAGTGCTTGGATTTTCTTCATCAGTAGCTTTTCTGATAGGAAAGTGAATCTAGTTGGTACTTTGGGGGGTCAAAAGTATAAATTTCCCAGTAGTTTTCACAAGCGCCGGGAAAAACAACATAAAAATTAAGGAAAAACGGGAATTTTTACGCAAAATTGGTTTTCCAAAAAATCGATTTTGGTTATTGGTGTAATTCTAAAACAAATGAACGTATATATACATGCAATTTTCACTGGTTGTTTATATTTGCAGTTTCTATACACGATAACATTTTCAAAATATTTTGATTTATTTTGAACTGTTTAGGGACATTTTCATTTTCCATTTTTTTTTAGTTTTTTTTCTAAAAATATCAATAAAATTTTATTTGTTGGTTGCAAAAGCCAAAACTTTGGTTGCTTAAAACTGAACTGTTCCCTACATTGGATGACATCACTATCACTCAACTTACGAACAAACACCCTACATACGCCTCCTTCCATATCCAATTGCCACTTCAAAACCTAAATGAAGTACTGAAACCTTCATTTTGGCCTGAAGGTGTCATTGTGAAGCGCTTCTGGGGACGTTTGCAACCAGGTATGTCGCTGAACTCAGCTCCAAAAAACTTATAGAAAATTTAAGCTCTAATGTACTCCTTGGCTTTTACCAAAATTGTAGAGGTCTTAGATCTAAACTAGATTTATTTAGATGTAATGTTTCCGTTTTTAATTATATTTTTGTTTGTTTAACCGAGACATGGCTCACCGATAGTTTTTATGATAATGAATTAGGTTTGTCAAACTATTTTATTTTTCGATGTGATAGAAATAATTTAACTAGTTATTGTCGTCGAGGTGGTGGTTTGCTCATTGCCATTCGTAATGACATCTTATGTGAGTTATTGCCCACATCAGTTTTCAATGTTGAACATGTATTTGTGAAATTTTCAACCAATAATGTTGCATTTATTGTTTGCTCCGTTTACATCCCTCCAAACAGTCCTATCCATATCTATGAGTACTTTATGTCAGCTGTCCAAATTATAATCTCTACCCACTCCGATTGTGTATTCTTATTTTGTGGCGATTTTAGTCTTCCAAACGTAAGCTGGTCTAACGACAACTATGGGCTTTCTTACTCTTCTGTCTCAGGTACAAGAATACATTGCGTGCCCGAAATATTTGCATTTCACAACTTTTTTCAATTAAATAGTGTACCTAACTCTTCAGGTAATATCCTTGATCTAGTATTCTCTAATAACCCTAACACGTGTATTACAAAATTTGATACTGCGGTTGTACCAAGTGATCCTTACCATCCAGCTTTGGACTTAATTTTCACTTTCGACCATGAACTGCCATCTATTGATAACACGCATAACTTCTTCGATTTCAGTCCGCAGATTTGCTCATTTTTGAATTCGTTTAATTGGCTTCTAACCATTACTTCACTTGATATTGACTCAGCAACGCACGCACTTTATGACGCCTTACACTATTGTGTCTTAAATTTCGTTCCTGAAGTCAAGTACAAACCTTCAAGATTTCCTAGTTGGTTTTCTAGAGATCTAAAGTCTATTGTTTGGGAAAAAAGAAAGAAGCATGCTAAGTATAAATCAACCCAGTGTCCTCGTGACTACTCTGAACTTTCTACTCTTCGGGTGCAATATAAGATTGAGTACAAAAAATGTCATAGTGAATTTTTGTCTCGCACTGAAAAGCAACTAAACAAAAATCCACGTTCCTTTTGGGACTTCGTACGCAAACATAAATCTGGCAGTGGAATCCCTAATTCAGTCTTCTACAACGATACAACTAGTTCTGGGCCTGAGTCGATTCCCCATATCTTCTCATCGTACTTCAAGTCAGTCTATCTACAAAATGTCCATAATCATTACGACCCTGGCACTCCTTTTTCCCATTTTAATTTACCTAGTGACTGCATATTCTCTGTCGATGATGTTGATGTTGGTCTCTCTGCTTTAAAAAACGTTAAATCTACCGGACCTGATGGCTTATCTGGTACTTTTTTGTTCAACATCAAGTCGGCCTTATGCTATCCTCTATGGTTGATATTTAGGCGTTCTATGGATTTGGGTGTCTTTCCAAAAATTCTGAAGATGAGCTCTGTAACCCCAATATTCAAATCAGGGGATAAGTCTGATGTGAAAAATTATAGACCTATTTCAATCTTAAGTCATATTGCCAAGTTGTTTGAGCTACTGGTGCTACGGAATATTCAACCATCGGTTAACAATATATTAATTGACGAACAATATGGCTTCAGACCTGGCCGCTCGTCTGTATCGAACTTAATTGTACTTAACAACTACATCTTTAAAGCTTTCGAGCAGCACTCTCAGGTTGACGTCATATTCACGGACTTTGCTAAAGCTTTCGACAGAGTCGATCACCAAACTCTCATGGATGTTCTGTACAAGTCGGGATTTGGTGAGCCTATTCTTTCATGGCTTAAATCGTACCTAACAGGCAGAGTCCAATGGGTCAAAGTTTTTGGACATACATCCAAAGCGATCGAAATTCCCTCGGGTGTTCCTCAAGGAGGCCACTTGTCCCCTATTATTTTTTCACTATTTATTAATGGCCTAAAAAATGTGATACCCTCCGCCAAGTTCCTTATGTTTGCAGATGACCTTAAAATCTTTAGTCGTGTTGACACATTAAGTGACTGTGACTCTTTACAAAGTGACCTAAATTCCATGGTTTCCTGGTTCAATTCTATTGGACTACAGTTCAATACAGATAAATGTCACAGTATGTCATTCTCTAGAAGTAGGTCTATTATCAAATATACATATATCATCAATAATTCAATCGTTGAATCGGTATCTATGAAAAAAAGATTTAGGTGTTATACTCTGTCCTAAACTGAGCTTTCACTCTCATATCGAAGCAATGTGCTGTAAATCTCTAAAGACACTTGGTTTTGTGCTACGATTATCTAAAGAGTTTAAATTGTCTGCTTCACTCAAGTCTATTTACTGTTCCCTTGTTAGATCCCTTCTTGAGTACGCCTCAGTACTATGGGACCCCTGCACGGCAGTGGATTCATCTCTTATAGAACGTGTCCAGAGAAGATTTTTAAGCTCATCAGCGTTTATTCTGAAAATTAACCATCCACCTCACGACTACCAACCAGTCATGCAAAAACTAGGTCTTGTCTCTTTAGCCGACAGAAGAGTTGAGGCTAACTTACTCTTTTTACACAAACTAATTGATGGATCTATTGATGCTCCTTCCCTACTCGCACAAGTTGGTTTTAAAGTTCCTTCCCGTCAAACTAGGTCATCCGCTCCCTTCGCTATTACTCCACACACGACCAATTACGGCAGTAACCAACCAATTGACAGGATGATGCGCCTTGGCAATGAGCACCCTCACTTGTTTATTAGATATCAGTAGGTGTTGTATTATTACTATCATGTACCTAAAAAAAAAAAAAAAAAATGTAAATGTATTTGTCACTGTATATTAGTAGTAGTATATATTTGTATGTTCACAGTCCGTTTTTTGTATCACCACGGTAATTTCACAACGTTCAAGGGAGGATGCCCCCCTTGGACACAATAATTTTACCGTGTAAAAATTATGAAGAATTTACACACTTTTTACACGGTAATTTCACACCGTTCAAGGGAAGATGTTCCGCTTGCACACAATAATTTTACCGTGTAAAAATTATGAAGAGTTTGCACACTCAAAGTCAGTTTTAACCAAATATTTACAGTGTACACACTAAATAGTTTTTTTAATAATACCTTATTATTCACATTTTACATTTATGGTGGTTACACTGTAATTTATCTAATGAATGTCTTCATTTATATAATTTCAAGTTATAAGCTGATCATTTTCTCATATTCAGTTCCTAATGATCCGCCGTTCACTTAAGTTGTGTCTCATTTTTCTTTATTTTCTTGAAGTTTTATTACATTGTATAAGTTATTTAATTTCTTCAAAAATGAATTTTCAAAAATGTTCAAATGATTTTGAATCATTACTTTATCGTGTACAAAGAAATCCGACTATGGTTCATCCAACATTTTCTTCGTTTTCATCAAGATTTAAAACATTCAAATTATTCCCGTTAAATACCTATCAAAATAAATATACATTGTCTGAATGCGGTTTAAAATATTCAGGAGTGGATGATGTCGTGGAATGCTTTTGTTGTGGTATTATTCTTCATAACTGGGAAAGGTTGGACGATCCATGGATTGAACATTGTAGATTCAGTCCAAGATGTTTGTATGTATTATTAATGAAGGGTGATCAGTATGTTCAAAATGTATTAAACAAATATTGTAAAACCGAGCATATTCACAGTTGTGAATCTAAATCATACGATACTGTTTGTTGATCATGTTTTTTATTATATTATGTTATAGTAAATGCTAATCATGTTTTTTGTTATATGTTATCTATTATATAAAAATAAGTCCGGTTTTCCTCCCTGACGCTATAACTCGAGAACGCACGAACCGATTTCCACGGTTTTGCATTCGTTGGAAAGGTCTTGGGCTCCGTGAGGTTTATAGCAAAGAAAATTCTGGAAAATTCAGGAAAAATTCAACAGAAAAGTGGGGAAATCGTTTTTCACATACAGCGCCATCTATTATACATAGCATGTACTTCAAACCAATAGCAACGGTGCGTGATAAAGTGTTTGACGGATAGTTGTTTATTATATAGTTGACGGATAGTTGTTTACATTATTCTCTGCTCAGTTAATTTCATTTAAGCTAAAATAAATTATGTAAATTATGTGGATCGTGCATTTGAAGTTAAATTCAACACTCTGTCCATAGTCCAAAATGCCTAGAGAACGACGTGCGAACATCGGCCGCCGCACAAGACATGCAAGCCAGCAACAAGTATATTCAAGGAACTTAAGAGAAGAAAGACAAAATATAATAAGAGAAAATGACCGATTGAGACATCGCGTGAGCACACGAAGATCATTGGCATCATACAATCGCTTGGCGGTCGAACTATCAAAGTTAAAGTTCAAAATCAAGAGATTGAGATCGGAAATGAATTCATTGTACCATATTGCCCGCTGCTATCACGAATTTTCGAAACACATGCAAACGTTGAGAGTTGTCATTCGGCCAAATCAATCAAATATTTGTGCAAGTACGTCACAAAAGGCAGCGACATGGCTGTGTTTGGTATTGCGTCGGAAAATGTGAATAACGAAATCAGCAACTTCCAAATGGGCAGATACGTCAGTACTAATGAAGCACTGTGGCGATTATTGTCATTTCAAATTCATGAAAGATATCCCACAGTTGTACATTTAGCAGTGCATTTGGAAAATGGCCAAAGAGTTTACTTCACTGAGGCTAATGCGGCACAACGAGCTGAGAGACCACCATCGACAACATTGACTAGCTTCTTTGCAATGTGTGAATCAGATCCATTCGCAGCGACGCTGATGTACGTTGAAATGCCCAAGTATTACACTTGGAATCAATCAACAAAGAAATTCCAACGTCGCAAACAAGGAACCCCAGTTCCAGACTGGCCACAGGTGTTTTCAACTGATGCACTAGGTCGTATGTACACTGTTCATCCTAGAAACGATGAATGTTTTTATTTGCGACTGCTGTTAGTAAATGTACGTGGACCGAAATCATTTGCGCATTTGAAAACTGTGAATGGCCACCAATGCCAAACATATCGAGAAGCATGTCAACTATTGGGTTTGCTGGAGAACGATTCTCATTGGGATTTAACACTTGCAGATTCAGTTGATCTTCCGTTTGACTTCAAACGATTGCAATTCCCAGTTCGCCTTGCGTTCGCAATGACAATTAATAAGTCGCAAGGCCAATCGCTTAGTGTTTGCGGGATAAATTTGGAAAATCATTGTTTTTCACATGGACAGTTATACGTTGCGTGTTCACGAGTTGGGAAACCATCCGCTTTGTTTGTGTTAACGTCAAACCAAAAAACAAAAAATGTGGTTTACCAAAGAGCACTACAATGAAACAATTAAATAACACTTCATTTTAGTAGGTAATTGAAATGAATTTATTACTGTTGTGAAATGAAATAAATATTTTCCTTTTCAAATATATAACAAAAAAAATTTTTTTCTTTATATTTTAATCACCAAACGAAAAAAAACATAAAACGAATCTGGTGGCGAAACGGAGTTCGCCGGGTCTGCTAGTAGTAAATAAAAATAAATGATGATTATTTTAAAACAACTTATATGTGTTATTATTTGATGTAATATCTCGTGAACGTATAGCCTAGTGGGTTAGTGCGTGTAGTGATAATTTAAATGTTTTCAGGTAACAGGTAAGTATAATATATAATTCTCCCCTTCACCGTATACAGTAGCCGACTATGCTATACGTTCACAATTTTTTGCATTTTTTTTTTATTTTTTTATTTTTTTTTCATATATTTTATCTATCAGGTTTAGTATATAATACGCTCACAAAGTAAAAATGTTTTCAGTTCAGAGTATATCCTTCATCGGTTATATTATTATATTATATGAAATTTTAAAAAAATTTTAATAATAATAATAATTACGTTTTTTAGTTTAAAAGGTTTTTTTAATTATTAAAAAGAAAAGAACTATAAAATAAGTTTAATTCGTTATGAGTCTACCGATGATTGTGTATAAATCAGTATTTGATATACGTCCATTTGGTAAGAAGAGTGTTACAGTCGGACTATTAATCACCAAACAAATTTCGATTATTGTGTTATTAGAATGCAAGTTAACGAAAAAAATTATTACATTAAATTTAGAGCAATGGTGTACGCTCATGTCTGAATCTAATTACATTTCAATTACTAACAACTTACATACCAGGTGTAAACGTGTAAGAATCACTGAGAACTTTACATATTCAATTAATGTGAAGCAGAGTTCAATAACCTTGTATATAAATGATGATTATATTACACTCTCACATATAGATTTCTGTAGACTTAAACAACTTCAGCATTGTGTAAACCTTTATATCATAGAAAAACAGAAACGTCTTCACAGTTTTCAAACAACATTTGATGCGGCTTATGAACTGATTAAAAACGATGTCCAAGGTTTACCCATCAGCTGCCAGAGGAACGAATTCACAAACCAGTATATTCAAAACTATGATTTTAATTGTTATTCTCATCTACTAAACGATGACACTTCATTTTTGTATGAAATATTACAATTTCATTTTAACGAAATGTCTGACATGATTTTACAGGACTTAATAGTATGATATAATACAAATTCATTTATATTTATGTAAGGTTTATTTATCAAGTAAAAAATATTTTTATGATATTACACCCATCATACTAAATTGTTTTTTATTGTTCGACGTTCAGGATCTTTTAAAATCATGTCGAATATGACCTGCATGGTCTCATTCAAACTCGTATTTATAGTCTGGTCTTTTGATTTGTCTGAAGTCGTTATCTTGACAGATGCCTCAGAGTGACGCCACCTGCAACATAAATTAATTATTCAATTAACTGAACAGTGAATAGAAGCAGATTATTATTTTTTTTTTTTTTTTTTTTTTTCATTATAAACAATAGGTTTTTAATTAAAAAAGTAAACCAAAGTATATTATTTACCTCTCCTTTTGAGGAACATTTTTAATGTTTTTACACTTGTAGTGTGTTATTGTCCAGTAGTCGGTTCCCATCTCTTCTGGATTAAACCGACTTTTAATGGTAGCCAAACCATCTCCCTGTCGGAAAGTAACTGTATTGAAGATTTCTTCATCGTAATCTTCCGCCCGTAATTTATCCTCTAAGATTTCTCTGTAAGATGAACTCTTAAAAAAAATAAAAAAAAAATAAATTCATGCTATAATTGATCACCTTAGAATATTAAATAAATGTATTAAGATGATAACTTATTATTTATCTTACTGTTTTTGTCTGCTTAATCTTTTTATTATTTTTTTTGTCAATCGCTTTTTCAGCTCCTCTTTTGTGAGCTGTCTTAGTTTGTTTTGAAGTCGAAGGCTTCATTTTCATGTCGAATCCTTCAAAGTCGTTCTATAAAATAAACTTATAGTATTAAATTTAATATATTGATAGATTGTTTTTTTTATAAATGTATGAGTGGTTTACCACAGAATTGCATGACTGAGAATTGAATCTATCGAACGGTATGTCAGTCGGTGCAATGCCAGAATACTCCAACTATTACCCCATTAACTGAGACGAATGTATGATCAGTGCAATGCCGGAATACTCTGACTATTACACTATTGTCATATAAATACCGTCCGATAGATTCTGGTGTCGAGATTTTAGTAGTTATTTTAGTGTTGAGTAGTTTTACAACTGGTCTCCAATTAGCTTAAGTTATTAAAGTAATTCATTTACTAACCTCTGATCCAGAATCAGCAGTAGAAGTTCTGTACGACATCTTGAAACTGAATTGTTGAATTAATGAAGAAGAAGTTGCTGGATGCTGACTCGACTGTGATATTGCTGTTGATAAGCTAGCCTTATATACTGTGATGTTTCCACTACTATAGTAACTTTAACATGTAGAATACTCATATCAATGTTTATCAACCTCCTAGCGGTCACGCTAGCGGTGTTTACACCACACCATTTTATTTAATTATACTTATCGATAAGATTAGTATGACCCCCTGCTATTCCTACACCATGTATTTATAAACATAATGCAATAGTTAATTAATAATTAATAATTAATAATTATTTTTTAATATGTACAATATTATGTAAAAAATAAAGTTATTTGATAAATTGAATTGTTTGTAAATGTCATTGTAAATTATTCCTTACGTGTATCATACAAAATATAAGATAACAGTTCTAAAAATCTACACTAAAAATAAAGAAATAAAATAACGGTGTTAACTCCACGGCATGACTGCCAACGAGATTTTCATAGGTACGACCTCTAGGAGGTTAAACCAGTCAACACCCTTAATTTGATCTAATTACATCGATAATTATTACGTGAAAAACGTTAATAAAAAAAATTAATAATCATAATATCAAATTGATTTCGTTCATGTAATATATTATTTAATTACATCATCTCCCATTATTTTTTCATTCTACAACAACATCACTATTATTTTCCGTTTACCATATCATTATTATATAAATAATACCTTGTAAGAACATGTAATATGTTAACACATTGTAAGTTTAAATAAATAAAAAAAATTTAATTATATATACTGTACAATTCATATTATACAAACAGATAATGTAAAATATCTAAGAAACAATTCTGTACGAGACGTATTCCATCATTACATCGATTATACTATTATAGTATAATAATTATAGTAGTATAGATTATTATAATTATCTATACTAGGTACTATAATTATAAGATAATTATATAATTATATATAATTATATAATATCAAATTGAATTTAAATATTAAATTGATTTCGTTCTTATAATATTATTTAATTACATATACAAGGTTGTGGATAAAGATGATAGACGAAGATAAGAAAAAATAATTTAAATATAGTACTTATATAATATAACATCATATTTTGACCTAGCTTTTTTTAAATGATTATTCTAGGTAGCAGTTATCACCAATACATTTATTATATATTATAATTACTATAACTACAAAATAACTTAGTTGTTTTTAAAATTATTATTATAATTATTAATAATTATTATTATTATTTTAAATTATTATTCCGGATAACAGTTATCACCAATACATACATTATATATTATAATTACTATTACTCCCAAATAATACTCCGTCTAAACAGCGTTTGTTAGTCAAACGATATCAGTTCAGCTTGTGTTTTCTGCCAGACAACAGACAACAGGTATTCACTGTAGACATCACCAACAGGCATTCACCATCGAGAATCAAAAAAATACTTCAATCCTACATAGTTGACCAGTCCATTACCAGCATTATCAACAGACATTCGCTACTGAATATTGGAAAATACTTTAACCGTACAGCTATCTATGTAAGTACCTACCTATTTCATTATTTATATATTTTTAAAAAAAGAATCATCTTATTGAATCTAAAATCACATCTTTACTAGTTTTTAAAAACGAAAAAATAATACACGATAGTAAAAACATAACATAGCATAAGCGTTTAGGTAATTGATTATAAAAGATTATTGATTATATAGTACGAACACTTGCATTTTCACAACAGACATTCACCATCGAGAATCAAAAAAATAAAATACTTCAATCCTACATAGTTGACCAGTCCATTACCAGCATCATCAACAGACATTCGCTACTGAAGATTGGAAAATACTTTAACCGTACAGCTATCTATGTAAGTACCTACCTATTTCATTATTTATATATTTTTAAAAAAAGAATCATCTTATTGAATCTAAAATCGCATCTTTACTAGTTTTTAAAAACGAAAATTAATACACGATAGTAAAAACATAACATAACATAAACGTTTAGGTAATTGATTATAAAATATTATTGATTATATAGTACGAACACTTGTATTTTCACAACAGACATTCACCATCGAGAATCAAAAAAATAAAATACTTCAATCCTACATAGTTAACCAGTCCATTACCAACATCATCAACAGACATTCGCTACTGAAGATTGGAAAATACTTTAACCGTACAGCTATCTATGTAAGTACCTACCTATTTTCATTATTTATATATTTTTTAAAAAAGAATCAACTTATTGTATCTAAAATCACATCTTTACTAGTTTTTAAAAACGAAAAAATAATACACGATAGTAAAAACATAACATAACATAAGCGTTTAGGTAATTGATTATAAAGGATAATTGATTATATAGTATGAACACTTGTATTTTCACACAACAGAACGTATATTCGTAAAATCCGTACCCATGACCGCTGACACAGTGACGCTTATATTGCGTCTTTGTGTCTGTGTTTTGGGAGCGGGTTATGTTACACAGTAGTGACGGTACGGTCGTACGTCAGGTCTTGTGTGCAGATGTCATAGTTTCAGTGAATCTCCTTAACGGAAATTCCCGTGTCACGGGTGTATCGTTGAAACATTGATCTAGACTAAACTCTATAGCAACGTTTTAGCTGCTCGTTTCACGTGCCACTTTAATGATCTGACAAAACGTTCGTACTGTTCCAAATCCGATCATGTTCGGTGGCTGTGAATTCGTTGAATAACATACGATTTTCTGTTAGAAAATAAATGTAGTAACATCCTGTAATCATTACATATTATTTACAATACATTTTACATTTTTATTCAATAATACATAGTTTTCTACATGATAAAACAACCGATATTTATATTTTACTGATCATTTGATATAAATCATTTTTTTATAATAAAAATTTTTTTTTTTTTCAACATTTAAGTAAATACATTTTCAGATAATGAATTCCTACAATAATATTTTTGAACGAAATAGACTATTATAAACAAATGATTAAAAGTTATACGAAAACGGATAAAAAAGACTACATTATGAGAAGGCAGAAACTTAAACAGAACAAAAAAAAATATAAAATATCAATTGTTTTTAATTAGAACAAGTGCTTCTCCTCCTCCTAATGTAACTAATATAAATAATTTTTATATAAATAATTTTATATTAAAAGAAACAAACTAGTCTATTATTATTATTAGTATTATAATAAGTATAATTAGTATAACCTTCACTCGGTGTACATTTGATTGTTCTATGTTTTGTATTATTATAGTTATGTATAATTTTTGATATTGTATTGAACCAATTCCAAGTACCTGTTGCAGTGAAGTGTTTATATATATTATTCTTAAGAGTTAAGATCACGCGTTCTGCGATTGCACATTTAATAACACTGTATGATGAATAATGACTAATTTTATATTTTTTCATTAAATCTTGAAATTGAGTATTATAAAATTCTGTACCATTATCTGTTTGTAAAAATTTTGGTTTAGCTTTTTTCAATATATTAAACATTCCTTTTGTACATTCTTTCGCTGATTTATTTTTCAGCGGCTCCACAAATACATATTTGCTATATGTATCTATAACAACTAATATAAATTTATAACCATAATTTTTTTTAGAATGAGATTGCATATCCATTAAATCAGCTTGCCAGAGGTCGTCAATAAACTGTGTTACCACACTACGTCTAGGAAATATTTTTCTCGCTGGTCGATGTAGCTCATTAGCTATACTCTCTAAGGTTGTCATTATACTATAATATTTCTCTCACGTAGTTCTTCTAAAATAGATATAATTTCGTTATTAACACCAGTATTACCAACACTTTGTGATGATACCAAAAGATTTAATCTAGTTACTAATTCATTCGGATCGTCATAATAAACTAGTTGTGTTTGAGGTAATACATCTTTATATAAACCACTACCTGTCTTAGACTCAGGTGATAAAGTAAAATTAATCATATTTGTAGACATGCGATCTGTAGGCGAAAAACTGTTTACTGATTGATTAAAATCAAATGGTTCATTTTCTTGCGTTATTTTTCTACGTTTAGCGTCCAATAAGTCAGAAGGAGTAGAAGGTAAAGTATTGTTAAATGATTTTAAGTTAATTCGAGGAGTTTTCACCTCATTAATTTTACTTATTTCTTCATATAATTGTTTTTCCTCCATTTTCATTCGATCATACAGTGGTTTTACAACATTTGTCCATTTAAAAAATCTTGAGGTTTTAGGTTTCCCATCTGCTTTTAAATGTGTACGTGTTGTTTTTAAAATGTCATAATAAGATTCTATATCTTCTAGAGAGTAGTTTTTCGGTTCCTTCTCGCATAATAAAGACCATAGTCCTGGTGTAAATTTATAGTATTTACTAAGCAACTGTAAGTTATCGTGACTAAAAGTTACTGTATTTCTTCCTATTTTATATGAATCACTTTCTTTATCATAATACATACCATAGGATTTATCATAACGTGTTGATTTAGGACGGTTATTTAAAAAATTTGAAAATGATGAATTTAATTCTTCATCATCCTCTTCACTAGTACACGAGGTTTCCATATTTTTTTGATCAGTTAGGTGTGAGTTACATTGACTATTTTTTTCTATATGTGTAGTCAATGGTTCAATTATTGGTTTAAATGCTTCACGGAAATAGTTTTCAGAATCTATAACACCACGTTTCATTTCCATTATTTTCCGTTTAATATTTTTTTTCGATGTTATTACATTTTCTAACAAGGCTTTTTCTTTATTCATTGTAAATAATAAGTGTAATATAACTGTATGGTATGACTACTGATAACACAATGCAGATAATAACTGTGTGACGGTATATTTATATATAGGTATAAGCATATAAAATTATTTTATTTTAATGAATGTATGAAAACCACATCTATACCTTCCTTCATTCATTTCCCGAGTTTTATCGATGACCATAAACCCATAATCACTATGATTCCAACATAAATGAGAAATTTTACGAAATTCTGAGAAATCTATATCTGTAGACGAATGATCGTTGAATATATGTCGTAAATTTGTATCATCTTGTTTCAGTATTATTAAGAAGTTTGCGTTATCTCTTACTAGCTGTTTTGTTATTTTAGAATATGTCTGTGCTAAATAAAATACAGAGCTAGCACCTGAATGTCTACCCATGCTAAAGTATTCTCTGATTACGGATTGTGGACCACATATCACATCATCAAAAATGACAATAGAATTTTTCTTGGTTAAGTTTGGTTTTATTACCTTATCAGCGCTTGTAAATATGAAAAAATTAGCACCTTTTATATCATCTATTATTTTTTTCAGTAAAACATATTTTTCCTGATTAGAGGTTTTCGAGTATAAATAAATATTTTCAAATCTTAACCCGTTTGCATGTGTGATCAGATTATACATTATATTTGTTTTTCCTGAACCACTGGGACCAACTAGTATAGCACGTATAGTGTCAGGTAATAACGAACCATGTCTTGATGGTTTTTTTACTACCTGAACATCTACATTTGTAACATCCAATTTATCTTTCTGTTCTATCAAATCCATATTATTTTCTTATAAATACTCTAGAATTTTCAAATTTATAATCAGTTATCGATGACACGTTCAACTCGTAAGTGTAAGTTAGTCAAGACTGGAAAAGGATTTGTAAACTCTCTTATAAATAGTCTCCCGTTCGAAGCCCATGTATCAGGCTATCAGTATTGTGGTCCTGGTACGAAATTAAAAAAGAGACTAGATCGTGGTGATAAAGGAATTAACCCATTGGATGCTGCTTGTCGTGACCACGATATTGTGTATGTAACGAGCAAAAATTTAGACGATAGACATAGTGCTGATAAAGTGTTAGAAAATCGTGCTTGGGAAAGATTTAAAGCAAAAGATACTCCTAGAAAAGAGAAACTAGTTGCGTACGCAGTAACAAACGCAATGAAATCTAAAAGAAAAATAGGTATGGGTTGTAAACGGAAAAGTGCTATAAAAACAAATGGTATACTAGCAGCGAAGAAAAAAAGAATCTGAAAGAAAAAGAATGGTGGTAAAAGATTGATTTTAGCGCCGAGACAGTCAGGATGTGTAATTCCCTTAATACCTATATTTCCGGGATTGTCAGCACTTGGTAGTTTGATGTCTGGAGGTGCTAGTGTGTATAATGCGGTTCAAAATTCAAAAAGAAAAAAAGGTAGTGGTTTGAATTCAAACAAGAATAGGTTAAAAAAAAACCGATGAGCTTTGTTATGTTTACAGTCATTTAATTCATTCCCAAATATTAATGAAAATAATAATAAATTTTCTATACAAGTAGTTGATAATGAAAACAATAATGATCCTATGATATGTTTTATTACATTAGAAGAGGGTTGTTATGAAATTGAATATATTAAGGATAGAGTTAAGAAGCAAATAGTTGCTTATAATAGTAAAAACTTAACCAATTTAACATTCGACATTACGGTTGATCCTGATGATTTCAGATCGTATATAAAATGTAATGGAATACTACACTTTGAATATCCATATAGTATAGCACCTGTATTCGGTTTTGAAAAACGAGTATATAATCCATACAACATTCTTCGATCGGAAAAAGCTGTAAATTTAAACACAATTAATTCTATAAAAGTAATGTGTAATATAGCTCAAGGATCATTCAGCAACCATCTTCAGAGTCATTCAATTTATGAGTTTTTTCCGAGAGGAAAGACAGGGTCGAAAGTAATTCAGGCACCACCAAATTTAATATATTACAAATTGAATAAAACAAATATTGATTCGATAACCGTTCAGTTAGTTGATCAAGATCATAATCCGATTGATAATTTTGGTGAAGCATTGACAATCGTGTTACATATTAAACGTTACGGCTCTTGAGATGGGATTAAAATTCAATATAAACCCACTACTTCAGATCAGTACAACTAGTCATAAGACTAAAGTGCTAGCAGTAACATCAAATAAAATAAAAAAATTGACGGTGAAGAATAAAAAAATTTTGCAAGCTCTGGGTTACCAATTAAAGCAGAATGCCTGAAAGTGATATTTTAGATATAACTTCACAGTACGAGACGGATTCTAAAATTACAAAAATTGAATATCATTCATACGCACCGTATACAACATCATTTAATAATAATGATGAAATACGTATATCAATCCAGCAAACGGATGTTTATCCATATCTACACGAAAGCTTTATTTTTTTAGGAGGAACAATTACTGATGCTACCAAAGTGAAACTATCTAATAACGGTTACTCTTACCTCTTCGAACAAATACGATTGGAAATCAATGGGATAGAAGTAGATAGCACACGTGTTCTTGGAATCACTAGCTCGTTGAAAGGTTACTTATCCGGTACGCCAGATAACTACAATTGTTATGAAAATGCTGGTTGGAATTTTAAAAACGCAACGCAATCGGAAAATGATAAAGGTGAATTTAGTGCTTGTATTCCATTGAAATATTGGTTAGGATTGTTTGAAGACTATAAAAGAATATTAGTGAATTCGAGATTGGAATTAATATTAACCCGAAGTCATAGTGATTTAAATGCTTTACAAGTTCAAAGTGGTGCAACTGCTACTGAAGGTAAAGTTACCTTAAATAAAATAGTCTGGAAGGTCCCACATAATAACGGTTGATGATAAAGAAAGGTTGAAATTATTGAAACTTATAGAAAAAGAAAAAAGTTTGTTTATTCCTTTTAGATCTTTTGAAACTTTTGAATATCCTGAACTCGGAACCACTAAAAAAGTTGTGTGGAATTTGAAAACTGCTTCAAAATTAGAAAAACCACGATTCATCATAATTGGATTACAGAAAGGACGTAAAAATGTGCTATCAAAAGATTGTAGTATATTCGATCATTGTAATCTAACAAACGTTAAAGTATTTCTGAACTCGATAGCTTATCCATACGATAATTTGAATTTAGATTTTTCGAAAAATAATTTCACCTTATTGTATAATATGTATACATCGTTTCAAGAATCGTACTATGAAAAAAGTATTCGTAACCCGATATTGAGTCCTTCTACTTTTGTAGCAAACGCACCAATTATAGTTATCGACACTTCAAAACAGAACGATTCAGCCACAGCCTCAGCAGTGGATGTTCAATTGGAAATCGAAGCTTCAGATTCGCTTACAGGTGTAACTGCTTATTGTTTATTAATTCATGATCGTATTGTAGAATATGTACCTTTTACTAGAGAAGTAAGAAAACTTGTGTAAATATATTTTAGAATTAATTTACAATAATAAAAAATCTATTATTTCATAACTTGTGTTCTGTATTTTAAATAATTATTTCATTTTAGTAATAAGGTTTGTTGAGAAAAAAAACCATTTAGCGTGTACACTGTAAATATTTGGTTAAAACTGACTTTGAGTGTGCAAACTCTTCATAATTTTTACACGGTAAAATTATTGTGTGCAAGGGGAACATCTTCCCTTGAACGGTGTGAAATTACCGTGTAAAAAGTGTGTAAATTCTTCATAATTTTTACACGGTAAAATTATTGTGTCCAAGGTGGGCATCCTCCCTTGAACGTTGTGAAATTACCGTGGTGATACAAAAAACGGACTGTGAACATACAAATATATACTACTTATATTATATCTTGTGTTTGTATTATTACTATTGTATCCATAAAATTTCTATTTGTAAAGTTGGTTGGGTAACTGTAACACCCACTTAGGTTAAATTTATATATTTCTGTGCATTATATTGGGCTCACTGCCCGTAATAAATAAATAATAATAATAATAATAATAAAAAGCTTGAAAATTTAATAGAAGGCTCCTAATATATTGTTTCAAAGGCAGATGAAAAATATTAAAAATAATTAGTCACAATTTTTTTTTATAAGCATTTAAAGTTCAAAAATTGACAAAATATGGAAAAATCACGAAAATTAGCAAATTATTTTGAGTTAAGAAATCGTAAAAATTTTTCTTTTTAAATCAAAGATTTGAAAATGGAACACAAGATTCCTTATAAGATTATCTACATTTATCAATAATAAAATTTCTACCGGACAGTCAAATTAAATTTTTATGAGCGTTTGAAATTCAAATTTTTACAACATTGGATATTCACTCGATTACTCATGTAGCGATTTCCTTATTTTGTTGCAATTCAAAAACGAACAACTGTAGATACATGAAAATTTCACTGAATGTTTAAATTAGCATTTTCTATACACCATACAATTTTGAAAATATTTTGACTCTTTTTGAGCTGTTTATGGACATTTACAGCTTTCAATTTTTTTTAGTTTTTTTTTTTCTATAATAACAATAAAGTTTTATCTGTTGGGCCAAAAAGTGTAAAAATTTAATACAAGGCTCCTGATATATTGTTACAATATCAGTTGAAAAATATTAAAAATACATAGGCACAGTTTTTTTTTATAAGCATTTAAAGATAAATTTTGACAAAATTTATCAAAATCTCGAAAATTATCAATCATTGTAATTAATAAATTATAAAATGTTCAGTTTTTATAGCTAAGGATTGCAAATTCAACACAAAGGTTCTCATAAATAGTTCATACTATAACCAAAAAATCTAAAAAATATATTAACACACTTATTTTTTACAGACATTTTAAATTCAAATTTGGACGAAATTACATATTAAAAAACCTAGAATAACTATTTTAGTTATTTTGTTGTGATTGAATAATATTATTCGTGGGTAAGGTCAGTTGGGGTAACGGCGACGTGGCATTGTAAAGTTCATCTTTGGCAACTTATTTTCACTGTAATATTTAATCAAAGAATATAATGATGATTTCAATTTATTCAGAATATTGTAAAGATTATAAATTTGAGGTTAAAATTTAATTTCCAACAGTTTTTATATTTTTTTTTTTTAAATTTTGAAGTGTCGAACTTACCCCAAGCAGTGGGGTAAGTGCGTTTTCGGTGTCTGAAAAATAGTAAAAATACTTTAATTGTATCATAGGGGAAGTGCATACAATTACATACAATCACCTACAGTTCAGTGTTTTCAGAGTGAAAAAATTCTGAATAGTAAAAAAATGACAGAACATTAAAGATCTTTTTAAATTTGTGTATTAATTAGACTATCATTAATTACATACAAACACTTTCAAGTTATATGGAATTTATTTAAATACTTACATTAAACTTGATATTAAACCTTTTTTTTAAATTGTGGTCGTTAAATAATTTTTTTTGCTGAATCAAAATCTTGAAAATTTACCCATATCAGAAGTTCAAAATGAATGAACATATAAAGATTAAAGGCATACATTTTTCATAAGCATTTTAAATTCAAATTTTGACAAAATCCATCATAATCGCTCAAACATAATCAAATTATTTTGTATTTAAAAATGTATATAATGTTCAACTTTTATAGATAATATAAGAACTAAAAGTTCAAAACAAGGTTAAAATATATTTTATAAATATAAGTTATACCTATCTATTTAACTATTGCAAATAATAGGTAACAACTAGGCAACAAAAAACAGCGGTAAAACAGAAATATTTACACAACACCAGTTTTGAATTAAATTTACCTTCATATTTTTGTTGTAATTAAAATCATAATCAAATACTTAAAGTACCTACATACATTTTTTATAGACCTGATATTATAATGTCTAAAATATTTTAAATTTTTTAGAGTCTGCATTGGTACCTATAAATAATTACCTTATTTCAAATAATTATTTATAAGTAATATTAACGCAGGTAAAACAGAAACTAACTGCAACTATAACTTAGCATAACTACGACCTGCAGCTACATCTTAATTGGTTGACGAAATCACTTCACATGTGAAACTTAGTGTGCTAAGCACTGTGTTAGACTGTTGACAGCTATTTTAAGTCGAGGAAAAATAATTAAATTAATTGAAAACATTACTTTACTTTAAACACTATATATAAATACCAAAATTCAAAAAAGTTAAAGACTTATTGGATACAATTATTAAAACAATATTCACTGTCGAAATATTACAATATAAATAAACTAAATCTATTCGATTAAACATTCACACAGTGTATAATAATAATCGTTGTCAACAATAAACAATATCTAGACACGCGGTAGCGTGTCAAGCCAAGTTCTAGCTAACAGAACTGACGAGCAGCACCGTGTGTAATATTACACGAACCATTTGGAGCCACTTTTGACCCCCTCATAACTCAAAAACTATTCCACATAAACATGTCAAATTTGGCTCATATATTGAGACTAACGAGATACATATGTGCTCTAAATTTCATAAACACACTTCAAACCGTTATTTAGATATTAACGTCCGAAAATCGTCATTTTTATCACTGACTTACCTATAGATCAAAATTCTAACCAAGTTCCAGATGACCTAGAAAGTTCAAATTTGGCATACAGATAGGTAGTTAGGTAAATACAAAGGAAAAAATCAGAAACTTGAAAATTTTTAATTTAAATTTTTTTAATTTTTAATTTTTAATTTTTTAATCAATTGATTTTATTATAATTTTGCAATTATTTTATCTATTATGTTTAATTTTTCAATTTATTAATGAATTGCCTCTAATTTAATGTAATGTTGACTTAAATAACCTTTCCCGTATCGCCGCTCCAAAAATACGACTAGCCGAATATGTGTCGATATTGTCGACCCGCGCGCAGCAACATACTTTTTTTTTCTATCTACATATGTAATTAATATTATTTTTTTTAAATATTACAATTAAAATAATTAAATAATTATTCTTACAAATTATGAATTATCCACCCAACAGTAGAAACTACAGTCAATAAAATGATGATAATTAAAAATATACTCAAAAAGAGTTAAAATAATTGTATATTAATTTTACATATATTTTATACTCTGTATATACAACGGAAAATATTTTATAATAAATATTATTATTAATATTAGTAACTGAATTATATTATATAGTAATAAACTTTATTTATAGAATACGTCATGGCTAGGCTAGGTTAGGTTATAATAATTTACCTACAAAAAGTAATGATATCCCACCAAAAACATATAGGTATGTAAAATGAGAGCCAAGTTCAATACTATAATATATGCCTTAGTTGTTGACTTCAACGACAAAAGAAGTGAGATCTAAATAGGTGCCAAGTTAGGATAATATATTGAAGCCTAAGGCCTGACTTGGCTACGAATTATATATTATAGCATATTTTGCAAGTTCTAAAGCTTTGAGTTCTTATTTTATTCTTCGGAAAATCATCTTCACTCTTCCATTACTGTTTTAGTAGGTACTTATAATAATAATTCGTATATGAAAAGTAGCCAAGTCACACCTTAGGCTTCAATATATTATCCTAACTTGGCACCTATTTAGATCTCACTTTTGTCGTTGAAGTCAACAACTAAGGCATATATTATAGTATTGAACTTGGCTCTCATTTTACATACCTATATGTTTTTGGTGGGATACTAGTCACCAGCTTCCTATTATAATAATAATAATATTTGTAGCCAGCAGTTAACCTAACCTAACCTCAGTGGCGGCGCCAGGGTGGGCCCGGGCCCACCTTAAAATGTCTCCGGCCCCCCCTGTGGCCCACCCCAAAAATTAAATTTAATCATATTAGAATACTAAAAAATATCTCATGAATAAATCATGATTTATTAAAATATGAAAATATTAAGTCATAATAGATGGCGTGAACAACATTTTGAATGGGTTGAAAACTATATGCACGATGCACTATGCTTTCAAGCCTCATAAATAACGTGTATTTTCCAGCGGCTGAATACGAAAATAATAAATTATTATTAAATATTCATTGGTATTGAGTGTAATTATGGGTTAGGGAGCATAAAAATCAAAAAGTGTTTACATGAATATATATTTTGTTAGCAAATAAATACTATTAATAGTTAATACAATACATGTTTACAAATCATTGTTTTAGTAAGTTTACACGATGAAGTGTAAAAAAAATTGGAAGTTGACCCTCCCCTCACCCCTCTGCGAAATTGCCTGTCATCACTATTGTTTATATATATATATCAAGTCAACAATTTGGCCCTCCCTAAAAAATTTGGGCCCCAGCCTGGCCCACCTGGTATTAAAGTTCTGGCGCCGCCACTGCCTAACCTATTATTATATTACACATAATATTATATTTATTTTGTATGTACTAGCCACCACAGCATAATATTATCAATTTTTTGTACGACAGAGTTTTTTTTTTTTATTGATCTTAAATTCATCGACATCTAGGTCATTATGCGTCATAATAATATAATAATAATTATAAATATAAATATATAACGTCACTGAAGTTATTGACAATAGTAGGTAGGTAATATTGGTAATAGGTATTGGGTATATTATGTGGAAAGGGCAGAAAATGAGTTATTTCAGTCGTAGGCGACGCACAGTGGTCTGAAATCGAATTTTAGGCGAAAAAAAGTTTTTTTTCTTTTTGTTTTTTTTTTTAAAAAACAACCAGACTATTCTACGAAAACAATTTCATGAAATAAATTGTTTGCTCGTCATGCAGGGAAGTTATAATATGAATATAACTATATAAGATGTTGCCCACGATGTAGATAACCTAAAGTTTATGTTTTGTAAGGACCCTGGCATATAGTTTTCAGTGTTGCCCCAATTACTTATTCGAGAGGGGGTAACATTTATTTTACCCCCAATGATTTTTTGACATCATACAGCATACATTTTATACATAGATTTATCTAGTTAAGTCTCAACACAAATTAATGTGACTTTCTGGTAAGGTTTTCTTTTAACTTTTCTTTGGTAGACAGTCGAAAATTTTTTAATTTTCTTAATTTTAAATGAATTTTGTTTAAGTTTCAACTTTAGACCCATATTGAAAATAATATATTGTGGATCTGTGTTCAACTTGACCGAGAGAGAAAATTATTTATCGATGATAATTAAAAATAAAAATGTTTAATGCTCAAAAAGAGTCTATATATTTTGAATATCTTGTAGGAAATATCTTTCAGGAAAATTCTTATATATTATATAAAAATTTTGTTAAAATATAAAGTTTTTACGGTTAGTCATTTTTGAGTTACAACAGAAAAACACAATCGATTTTGTCGATAACTGGTTTTGTATAAAAATTACTTTTATATTTGTTAATTTTTTTTTTTGTTTTTCACAACGCTTTTGAAAATTACTGGGAACTTTTTTACTTTTGATTTTTGACTCAACAAAGTATCAACTTGATTCACTTCCCTATCAGACAAGATGCTGAAGTAGAAATTTGAAAATAGAATTTATGTTTTAATGGTAAAACTATTAATTAAATTATTAGTTATTGGCTATTTCTAATGTTATCACACAGTACACGCTATATAGGAAGTCATCTTTCTTATATTTGTACAATATCTTTTTACACTTAGGATTACGATTATCCACCAATTTTGGTTGTACACCCACCCCTTAAAATAGGTGTGGTGGCTGCCACACCTAATACATGGGTTCGGCGCCACTGTATATTTGCTTATGGTATATGTCCGTTTAACATTATGAGTTATAATTATTTTGAACTTTTCTTGTCATATTTACAAATGTAACGTTTTACCATTAGATCCGTGCTGTTAGTGTGTTTGATTGCCATAGAGGTAGTTTCTAATTTTAAATAAAATTAATTAATAATATTGTTGGTACCTATATAACATTATCTAATAAAAATTCAACCTATTTTTGTATTTTTGTGATAATATTATGTATAATTTTATATCTTCACATGTTTTTTTATATTTCAATGGTTTTTTGCCAAACCACATTTTAATAAATATTTTCTACATTCTACACAGAGGTTTTATCCATTATACAGTGACCCACTTGTAACCTACTGTACAGCAGAGCGACACCCACTTGCCCACCTTTTTTTTTATTTTATTTGGTGGAAACGGGCAGTTTCAATCGCAACATTGTGTATAGGCTGTTGTAACGGAGCAAACTAACAAAAACGGCCCTTCTCAGGGCCACCACATTTGACATCTACAATATAGTCACAGACCTACCTTGACCAAAAAATGAACGCCCGACCAATCAGAAATAGGCGACGCTTAAAGGCTGATTTCTAAATACATATTTTAAGTACAGACAAGAAAAGGATACTATGAATAGAAGAGATGACACCGATTACGTAGATACCATTTTGACCTTTGTAAAACAAATTCCGGCTAAATTACAAAAGAAACCGTGCCGACTGTAAACACACCAATCAGCATACAGGTTTACTAGTCGGTACGGCGACGGGTATATATACGGGTGCATGCTCATACAGAATAATCAGTCTTCTTCCACCTCTTCAATCAACACTTCGTCATATCTTCAACATCCATAGACCGAAGAAAAGAAGAACCGAAGACACGAAGAACCAACACCAACCAGCACGAGACTCCAGTCAAGACCGCCGACGAAGCCATTAATACCGCGACGACGATATTCTGCGTACGAGACGGCACCTGACGGCTGCAGCAATCCGACTGCCGCTCCGAATACAACTGTCAACGAAACGACGAAGACACTCGTGATACGAGTCGGCAAGAAGCGGCAATCACCGAGCACCGGTCCTGATCATTCCGCGACCAAGACCGTCAATATAGCCGTGAGGTCTCCGCGACGTACGGAGATACCCAGCGTCGACGGACATATTATACCATCGACAGCGTTGTTAAGACGTACCGGCAGCCGCCGACCTACCATCGCGGCCAACTGAAACGGTTCTTTTCAGAACCAACACCTTACGTGTACCACCCTCCGTGCGCCTGTTCAGGCGGCACTGTGAGATAGGACCGCACCGAACACGACTTGCTAGAGTCCGTGAACGAGTGGTTCTAGCTCTCCATTCTCAATTATATAATTATTCATGTCAAATTGATAACACCCAATATTTGTAATTTGGTCGCACCTCTACAGGTCCGATACCGCCCGACACGGTCCGCTTACTCGAGCCAGCCGTGCGGACCGGTCAATCCCTAACCACTGTAAATAATTTATTTTGAACATTGTGCAATAAACTTTATGATACCGTAAACAATATTCTTATTTAATAAAAAAAACAGTTTGTCGAACATCGGCGCACTGTTTCACTGTATAGAAATATTCCAAGTACGAATTCAAACATAATTCAACAAAGGTGGGTAAATGCAGTGCCGGACTGGGTAGGGTCCGGCCCATAATCCCAAATATAATAGCGGCCCTACTCTCTGGTCATAGGCGTAATTAGTTGGGGGATGAAAAATCCTGCGGGCGTCACTGGGTCGCTGTAATGGATGGTGTTAAATTTGAATTCATTGATATAATATCATTGTATAAGAAAAAAGATTCTGAGCGAAAACGGTCAGGCAGCCTATGATTACTAAGTATATATTTTGATGATATTATTATTGTGAATAAAATAATTTATATATTTACCTATCTACCTATTTTCAATCCTTAGCCATAAAAGTTTAACATTTTATACATTTTTAACTACAAAATAATTATTCAATTTTAAATTTGATACATTTTGTCAAAATTCGATCTTTAAATGCTTATAAAAAAAATTGTGACTAAGGATTTTCAATATTTTTCATCTGCCTTCGAAACAATATACTTTTAATATAATGCTTATGTACCTACCGATATAATTGTACTAACAATAGGCACCGGTCCAAAACCCAGCCAAAGACGGAGGCCCATTGCCCTCTAGGGCAGTAGACCACTGGGCCAGTCCGGCCCTGGGTATATGTAATAGATTGTGTTAAATTTGAATACAATGATATAATATCAAGAAAAACAATTCTGAGCGAAAAATAAATTAAAATTATAAATTTGGTAAATTTTGACAACAATTGAACTTTAAACGCTTATAACACAAAATTGTGCCAATGTATTGCAACTCTATGAAACATAATCATGTGCTGGTAGGTATGTCGTTTTCATTGTTTGTTGGTTACCTACTAGTTTCGTAGAAAATCGACCGCTCGGGTCCAACATCATTGTTAAGAGGACGCCACACGGGCAAACGAAACCATGCAATGACCAAGAGAATGCGCTGTTAGATGTTTTCGTGATCCGCAAGCACGCGACGTTTAAGCCGCGCCCACTACTCACAGCCGCGTACCGACCGACGCGTTGTCGAGTTAGGGAGCGTTGTTTATTATCTTATGAACGTTCGTCCGTGACATATCCCGTCGAAATAAAATTCATACACGTAAATGCATTGCCGCCATATTCGCTCTTATACCTACACTAACCATCTTTTAATTAAAGCCGCTGTCAGCCCAATTGTATACCTATTTGTATATAACAATATTATGTTGGCTAGAAAATCTAGTTTTTACCGTACAAATTGTTG
>CARXXK010001240.1:0-43209 GCA_949089665.1 Macrosiphum euphorbiae | reverse complement strand
TTTTTTTTCTAAGTAATTTGCTTCTGTTGAGTTCTGTTATTTGATTTATAAATAATTCAACATCAATCTTTGAGCATACACCATATAGAACGTTGGCCATACACCTGAACGTTTGTCCCAATCCCCATCGAACTCTATTACCATCATAACCAATCCCTGCACCTACTGCTTGGTTGCTTAGAAGTTGAATCGAACTGCTATCTCCCAATTTAATTGCCAGTTTGAATTAGATTGACTCTCCTCGAACTCCTCTGAAGACTCGTACTCGACTGTGCCACTGTAATAATCTGGTTATTGGGTTAAAAGTCCAGATTATTGTACATGTAGCAAGACCGTGAAGTGATTTAGAGCTTCTGGTTATATAATAAAATGTGATACTATTTGTTGTAACGACTATTACTAGTTATTTTATGCTTTAGATATACGCGTAACATGACAACAATACAGCTAAAAATACGATGTACCAACTTGTACTCAACATAACATTTACATGTTCGGAAGGGTGTAATTTCTACTATAATTGTAGTCATCGTCACTGTCATTATTGTAGAATCTGAGGTCTTTGTAGGCTTCGCACCTCTGTACGTCTTCTACGTCGTCTTTGTTTTCCTCTTCCTCGTCGTCTAGCTGTGGATTTTCAACAGTTATTTTGACTACATTAATTTTGCGTTGACGGTCGCCGGGTTACTCATGATTCAAACTCACATACTCCCTGCACCTACTGCTTGGTTGCTTACAAGTTGAATCGAACTTCTATCTCCATCTCACCATGTACTGAAGTTCAATTCAATTTCCTATCATTATTATCCTATGACCGACCATGTCTTCAGGCTCAACATTTAGCAGAAAACCATTGAAAGTCTGGTCAAATGGCGCAAGTCGGTACAAGTTTTTTACACTGTGGGGAGTAAAAATCGATCATTTATTGTTTTTTCTAAGTAATTTGCTTCTGTTGAGTTCTGTTATTTGATTTATAAATAATTCAACATCAATCTTTGAGCATACACCATATAGAACGTTGGCCATACACCTGAACGTTTGTCCCAATCCCCATCGAACTCTATTACCATCATAACCAATCCCTGCACCTACTGCTTGGTTGCTTAGAAGTTGAATCGAACTGCTATCTCCCAATTTAATTGCCAGTTTGAATTAGATTGACTCTCCTCGAACTCCTCTGAAGACTCGTACTCGACTGTGCCACTGTAATAATCTGGTTATTGGGTTAAAAGTCCAGATTATTGTACATGTAGCAAGACCGTGAAGTGATTTAGAGCTTCTGGTTATATAATAAAATGTGATACTATTTGTTGTAACGACTATTACTAGTTATTTTATGCTTTAGATATACGCGTAACATGACAACAATACAGCTAAAAATACGATGTACCAACTTGTACTCAACATAACATTTACATGTTCGGAAGGGTGTAATTTCTACTATAATTGTAGTCATCGTCACTGTCATTATTGTAGAATCTGAGGTCTTTGTAGGCTTCGCACCTCTGTACGTCTTCTACGTCGTCTTTGTTTTCCTCTTCCTCGTCGTCTAGCTGTGGATTTTCAACAGTTATTTTGACTACATTAATTTTGCGTTGACGGTCGCCGGGTTACTCATGATTCAAACTCACATACTCCCTGCACCTACTGCTTGGTTGCTTACAAGTTGAATCGAACTTCTATCTCCATCTCACCATGTACTGAAGTTCAATTCAATTTCCTATCATTATTATCCTATGACCGACCATGTCTTCAGGCTCAACATTTAGCAGAAAACCATTGAAAGTCTGGTCAAATGGCGCAAGTCGGTACAAGTTTTTTACACTGTGGGGAGTAAAAATCGATCATTTATTGTTTTTTCTAAGTAATTTGCTTCTGTTGAGTTCTGTTATTTGATTTATAAATAATTCAACATCAATCTTTGAGCATACACCATATAGAACGTTGGCCATACACCTGAACGTTTGTCCCAATCCCCATCGAACTCTATTACCATCATAACCAATCCCTGCACCTACTGCTTGGTTGCTTAGAAGTTGAATCGAACTGCTATCTCCCAATTTAATTGCCAGTTTGAATTAGATTGACTCTCCTCGAACTCCTCTGAAGACTCGTACTCGACTGTGCCACTGTAATAATCTGGTTATTGGGTTAAAAGTCCAGATTATTGTACATGTAGCAAGACCGTGAAGTGATTTAGAGCTTCTGGTTATATAATAAAATGTGATACTATTTGTTGTAACGACTATTACTAGTTATTTTATGCTTTAGATATACGCGTAACATGACAACAATACAGCTAAAAATACGATGTACCAACTTGTACTCAACATAACATTTACATGTTCGGAAGGGTGTAATTTCTACTATAATTGTAGTCATCGTCACTGTCATTATTGTAGAATCTGAGGTCTTTGTAGGCTTCGCACCTCTGTACGTCTTCTACGTCGTCTTTGTTTTCCTCTTCCTCGTCGTCTAGCTGTGGATTTTCAACAGTTATTTTGACTACATTAATTTTGCGTGGACGGTCGCGGGTTACTCATGATTCAAACTCACATACTCCCTGCACCTACTGCTTGGTTGCTTACAAGTTGAATCGAACTTCTATCTCCATCTCACCATGTACTGAAGTTCAATTCAATTTCCTATCATTATTATCCTATGACCGACCATGTCTTCAGGCTCAACATTTAGCAGAAAACCATTGAAAGTCTGGTCAAATGGCGCAAGTCGGTACAAGTTTTTTACACTGTGGGGAGTAAAAATCGATCATTTATTGTTTTTCTAAGTAATTTGCTTCTGTTGAGTTCTGTTATTGATTTATAATAATTCAACATCAATCTTTGAGCATACACCATATAGAACGTTGGCCATACACCTGAACGTTTGTCCCAATCCCCATCGAACTCTATTACCATCATAACCAATCCCTGCACCTACTGCTTGGTTGCTTAGAAGTTGAATCGAACTGCTATCTCCCAATTTAATTGCCAGTTTGAATTAGATTGACTCTCCTCGAACTCCTCTGAAGACTCGTACTCGACTGTGCCACTGTAATAATCTGGTTATTGGGTTAAAAGTCCAGATTATTGTACATGTAGCAAGACCGTGAAGTGATTTAGAGCTTCTGGTTATATAATAAAATGTGATACTATTTGTTGTAACGACTATTACTAGTTATTTTATGCTTTAGATATACGCGTAACATGACAACAATACAGCTAAAAATACGATGTACCAACTTGTACTCAACATAACATTTACATGTTCGGAAGGGTGTAATTTCTACTATAATTGTAGTCATCGTCACTGTCATTATTGTAGAATCTGAGGTCTTTGTAGGCTTCGCACCTCTGTACGTCTTCTACGTCGTCTTTGTTTTCCTCTTCCTCGTCGTCTAGCTGTGGATTTTCAACAGTTATTTTGACTACATTAATTTTGCGTTGACGGTCGCCGGGTTACTCATGATTCAAACTCACATACTCCCTGCACCTACTGCTTGGTTGCTTACAAGTTGAATCGAACTTCTATCTCCATCTCACCATGTACTGAAGTTCAATTCAATTTCCTATCATTATTATCCTATGACCGACCATGTCTTCAGGCTCAACATTTAGCAGAAAACCATTGAAAGTCTGGTCAAATGGCGCAAGTCGGTACAAGTTTTTTACACTGTGGGGAGTAAAAGTCGATCATTTATTGTTTTTTCTAAGTAATTTGCTTCTGTTGAGTTCTGTTATTTGATTTATAAATAATTCAACATCAATCTTTGAGCATACACCATATAGAACGTTGGCCATACACCTGAACGTTTGTCCCAATCCCCATCGAACTCTATTACCATCATAACCAATCCCTGCACCTACTGCTTGGTTGCTTAGAAGTTGAATCGAACTGCTATCTCCCAATTTAATTGCCAGTTTGAATTAGATTGACTCTCCTCGAACTCCTCTGAAGACTCGTACTCGACTGTGCCACTGTAATAATCTGGTTATTGGGTTAAAAGTCCAGATTATTGTACATGTAGCAAGACCGTGAAGTGATTTAGAGCTTCTGGTTATATAATAAAATGTGATACTATTTGTTGTAACGACTATTACTAGTTATTTTATGCTTTAGATATACGCGTAACATGACAACAATACAGCTAAAAATACGATGTACCAACTTGTACTCAACATAACATTTACATGTTCGGAAGGGTGTAATTTCTACTATAATTGTAGTCATCGTCACTGTCATTATTGTAGAATCTGAGGTCTTTGTAGGCTTCGCACCTCTGTACGTCTTCTACGTCGTCTTTGTTTTCCTCTTCCTCGTCGTCTAGCTGTGGATTTTCAACAGTTATTTTGACTACATTAATTTTGCGTTGACGGTCGCCGGGTTACTCATGATTCAAACTCACATACTCCCTGCACCTACTGCTTGGTTGCTTACAAGTTGAATCGAACTTCTATCTCCATCTCACCATGTACTGAAGTTCAATTCAATTTCCTATCATTATTATCCTATGACCGACCATGTCTTCAGGCTCAACATTTAGCAGAAAACCATTGAAAGTCTGGTCAAATGGCGCAAGTCGGTACAAGTTTTTTACACTGTGGGGAGTAAAAATCAATCATTTATTGTTTTTTCTAAGTAATTTGCTTCTGTTGAGTTCTGTTATTTGATTTATAAATAATTCAACATCAATCTTTGAGCATACACCATATAGAACGTTGGCCATACACCTGAACGTTTGTCCCAATCCCCATCGAACTCTATTACCATCATAACCAATCCCTGCACCTACTGCTTGGTTGCTTAGAAGTTGAATCGAACTGCTATCTCCCAATTTAATTGCCAGTTTGAATTAGATTGACTCTCCTCGAACTCCTCTGAAGACTCGTACTCGACTGTGCCACTGTAATAATCTGGTTATTGGGTTAATAGTCCAGATTATTGTACATGTAGCAAGACCGTGAAGTGATTTAGAGCTTCTGGTTATATAATAAAATGTGATACTATTTGTTGTAACGACTATTACTAGTTATTTTATGCTTTAGATATACGCGTAACATGACAACAATACAGCTAAAAATACGATGTACCAACTTGTACTCAACATAACATTTACATGTTCGGAAGGGTGTAATTTCTACTATAATTGTAGTCATCGTCACTGTCATTATTGTAGAATCTGAGGTCTTTGTAGGCTTCGCACCTCTGTACGTCTTCTACGTCGTCTTTGTTTTCCTCTTCCTCGTCGTCTAGCTGTGGATTTTCAACAGTTATTTTGACTACATTAATTTTGCGTTGACGGTCGCCGGGTTACTCATGATTCAAACTCACATACTCCCTGCACCTACTGCTTGGTTGCTTACAAGTTGAATCGAACTTCTATCTCCATCTCACCATGTACTGAAGTTCAATTCAATTTCCTATCATTATTATCCTATGACCGACCATGTCTTCAGGCTCAACATTTAGCAGAAAACCATTGAAAGTCTGGTCAAATGGCGCAAGTCGGTACAAGTTTTTTACACTGTGGGGAGTAAAAATCGATCATTTATTGTTTTTTCTAAGTAATTTGCTTCTGTTGAGTTCTGTTATTTGATTTATAAATAATTCAACATCAATCTTTGAGCATACACCATATAGAACGTTGGCCATACACCTGAACGTTTGTCCCAATCCCCATCGAACTCTATTACCATCATAACCAATCCCTGCACCTACTGCTTGGTTGCTTAGAAGTTGAATCGAACTGCTATCTCCCAATTTAATTGCCAGTTTGAATTAGATTGACTCTCCTCGAACTCCTCTGAAGACTCGTACTCGACTGTGCCACTGTAATAATCTGGTTATTGGGTTAATAGTCCAGATTATTGTACATGTAGCAAGACCGTGAAGTGATTTAGAGCTTCTGGTTATATAATAAAATGTGATACTATTTGTTGTAACGACTATTACTAGTTATTTTATGCTTTAGATATACGCGTAACATGACAACAATACAGCTAAAAATACGATGTACCAACTTGTACTCAACATAACATTTACATGTTCGGAAGGGTGTAATTTCTACTATAATTGTAGTCATCGTCACTGTCATTATTGTAGAATCTGAGGTCTTTGTAGGCTTCGCACCTCTGTACGTCTTCTACGTCGTCTTTGTTTTCCTCTTCCTCGTCGTCTAGCTGTGGATTTTCAACAGTTATTTTGACTACATTAATTTTGCGTTGACGGTCGCCGGGTTACTCATGATTCAAACTCACATACTCCCTGCACCTACTGCTTGGTTGCTTACAAGTTGAATCGAACTTCTATCTCCATCTCACCATGTACTGAAGTTCAATTCAATTTCCTATCATTATTATCCTATGACCGACCATGTCTTCAGGCTCAACATTTAGCAGAAAACCATTGAAAGTCTGGTCAAATGGCGCAAGTCGGTACAAGTTTTTTACACTGTGGGGAGTAAAAATCGATCATTTATTGTTTTTTCTAAGTAATTTGCTTCTGTTGAGTTCTGTTATTTGATTTATAAATAATTCAACATCAATCTTTGAGCATACACCATATAGAACGTTGGCCATACACCTGAACGTTTGTCCCAATCCCCATCGAACTCTATTACCATCATAACCAATCCCTGCACCTACTGCTTGGTTGCTTAGAAGTTGAATCGAACTGCTATCTCCCAATTTAATTGCCAGTTTGAATTAGATTGACTCTCCTCGAACTCCTCTGAAGACTCGTACTCGACTGTGCCACTGTAATAATCTGGTTATTGGGTTAATAGTCCAGATTATTGTACATGTAGCAAGACCGTGAAGTGATTTAGAGCTTCTGGTTATATAATAAAATGTGATACTATTTGTTGTAACGACTATTACTAGTTATTTTATGCTTTAGATATACGCGTAACATGACAACAATACAGCTAAAAATACGATGTACCAACTTGTACTCAACATAACATTTACATGTTCGGAAGGGTGTAATTTCTACTATAATTGTAGTCATCGTCACTGTCATTATTGTAGAATCTGAGGTCTTTGTAGGCTTCGCACCTCTGTACGTCTTCTACGTCGTCTTTGTTTTCCTCTTCCTCGTCGTCTAGCTGTGGATTTTCAACAGTTATTTTGACTACATTAATTTTGCGTTGACGGTCGCCGGGTTACTCATGATTCAAACTCACATACTCCCTGCACCTACTGCTTGGTTGCTTACAAGTTGAATCGAACTTCTATCTCCATCTCACCATGTACTGAAGTTCAATTCAATTTCCTATAATTATTATCCTATGACCGACCATGTCTTCAGGCTCAACATTTAGCAGAAAACCATTGAAAGTCTGGTCAAATGGCGCAAGTCGGTACAAGTTTTTTACACTGTGGGGAGTAAAAATCGATCATTTATTGTTTTTTCTAAGTAATTTGCTTCTGTTGAGTTCTGTTATTTGATTTATAAATAATTCAACATCAATCTTTGAGCATACACCATATAGAACGTTGGCCATACACCTGAACGTTTGTCCCAATCCCCATCGAACTCTATTACCATCATAACCAATCCCTGCACCTACTGCTTGGTTGCTTAGAAGTTGAATCGAACTGCTATCTCCCAATTTAATTGCCAGTTTGAATTAGATTGACTCTCCTCGAACTCCTCTGAAGACTCGTACTCGACTGTGCCACTGTAATAATCTGGTTATTGGGTTAAAAGTCCAGATTATTGTACATGTAGCAAGACCGTGAAGTGATTTAGAGCTTCTGGTTATATAATAAAATGTGATACTATTTGTTGTAACGACTATTACTAGTTATTTTATGCTTTAGATATACGCGTAACATGACAACAATACAGCTAAAAATACGATGTACCAACTTGTACTCAACATAACATTTACATGTTCGGAAGGGTGTAATTTCTACTATAATTGTAGTCATCGTCACTGTCATTATTGTAGAATCTGAGGTCTTTGTAGGCTTCGCACCTCTGTACGTCTTCTACGTCGTCTTTGTTTTCCTCTTCCTCGTCGTCTAGCTGTGGATTTTCAACAGTTATTTTGACTACATTAATTTTGCGTTGACGGTCGCCGGGTTACTCATGATTCAAACTCACATACTCCCTGCACCTACTGCTTGGTTGCTTACAAGTTGAATCGAACTTCTATCTCCATCTCACCATGTACTGAAGTTCAATTCAATTTCCTATCATTATTATCCTATGACCGACCATGTCTTCAGGCTCAACATTTAGCAGAAAACCATTGAAAGTCTGGTCAAATGGCGCAAGTCGGTACAAGTTTTTTACACTGTGGGGAGTAAAAATCGATCATTTATTGTTTTTTCTAAGTAATTTGCTTCTGTTGAGTTCTGTTATTTGATTTATAAATAATTCAACATCAATCTTTGAGCATACACCATATAGAACGTTGGCCATACACCTGAACGTTTGTCCCAATCCCCATCGAACTCTATTACCATCATAACCAATCCCTGCACCTACTGCTTGGTTGCTTAGAAGTTGAATCGAACTGCTATCTCCCAATTTAATTGCCAGTTTGAATTAGATTGACTCTCCTCGAACTCCTCTGAAGACTCGTACTCGACTGTGCCACTGTAATAATCTGGTTATTGGGTTAATAGTCCAGATTATTGTACATGTAGCAAGACCGTGAAGTGATTTAGAGCTTCTGGTTATATAATAAAATGTGATACTATTTGTTGTAACGACTATTACTAGTTATTTTATGCTTTAGATATACGCGTAACATGACAACAATACAGCTAAAAATACGATGTACCAACTTGTACTCAACATAACATTTACATGTTCGGAAGGGTGTAATTTCTACTATAATTGTAGTCATCGTCACTGTCATTATTGTAGAATCTGAGGTCTTTGTAGGCTTCGCACCTCTGTACGTCTTCTACGTCGTCTTTGTTTTCCTCTTCCTCGTCGTCTAGCTGTGGATTTTCAACAGTTATTTTGACTACATTAATTTTGCGTTGACGGTCGCCGGGTTACTCATGATTCAAACTCACATACTCCCTGCACCTACTGCTTGGTTGCTTACAAGTTGAATCGAACTTCTATCTCCATCTCACCATGTACTGAAGTTCAATTCAATTTCCTATCATTATTATCCTATGACCGACCATGTCTTCAGGCTCAACATTTAGCAGAAAACCATTGAAAGTCTGGTCAAATGGCGCAAGTCGGTACAAGTTTTTTACACTGTGGGGAGTAAAAATCGATCATTTATTGTTTTTTCTAAGTAATTTGCTTCTGTTGAGTTCTGTTATTTGATTTATAAATAATTCAACATCAATCTTTGAGCATACACCATATAGAACGTTGGCCATACACCTGAACGTTTGTCCCAATCCCCATCGAACTCTATTACCATCATAACCAATCCCTGCACCTACTGCTTGGTTGCTTAGAAGTTGAATCGAACTGCTATCTCCCAATTTAATTGCCAGTTTGAATTAGATTGACTCTCCTCGAACTCCTCTGAAGACTCGTACTCGACTGTGCCACTGTAATAATCTGGTTATTGGGTTAATAGTCCAGATTATTGTACATGTAGCAAGACCGTGAAGTGATTTAGAGCTTCTGGTTATATAATAAAATGTGATACTATTTGTTGTAACGACTATTACTAGTTATTTTATGCTTTAGATATACGCGTAACATGACAACAATACAGCTAAAAATACGATGTACCAACTTGTACTCAACATAACATTTACATGTTCGGAAGGGTGTAATTTCTACTATAATTGTAGTCATCGTCACTGTCATTATTGTAGAATCTGAGGTCTTTGTAGGCTTCGCACCTCTGTACGTCTTCTACGTCGTCTTTGTTTTCCTCTTCCTCGTCGTCTAGCTGTGGATTTTCAACAGTTATTTTGACTACATTAATTTTGCGTTGACGGTCGCCGGGTTACTCATGATTCAAACTCACATACTCCCTGCACCTACTGCTTGGTTGCTTACAAGTTGAATCGAACTTCTATCTCCATCTCACCATGTACTGAAGTTCAATTCAATTTCCTATAATTATTATCCTATGACCGACCATGTCTTCAGGCTCAACATTTAGCAGAAAACCATTGAAAGTCTGGTCAAATGGCGCAAGTCGGTACAAGTTTTTTACACTGTGGGGAGTAAAAATCGATCATTTATTGTTTTTTCTAAGTAATTTGCTTCTGTTGAGTTCTGTTATTTGATTTATAAATAATTCAACATCAATCTTTGAGCATACACCATATAGAACGTTGGCCATACACCTGAACGTTTGTCCCAATCCCCATCGAACTCTATTACCATCATAACCAATCCCTGCACCTACTGCTTGGTTGCTTAGAAGTTGAATCGAACTGCTATCTCCCAATTTAATTGCCAGTTTGAATTAGATTGACTCTCCTCGAACTCCTCTGAAGACTCGTACTCGACTGTGCCACTGTAATAATCTGGTTATTGGGTTAAAAGTCCAGATTATTGTACATGTAGCAAGACCGTGAAGTGATTTAGAGCTTCTGGTTATATAATAAAATGTGATACTATTTGTTGTAACGACTATTACTAGTTATTTTATGCTTTAGATATACGCGTAACATGACAACAATACAGCTAAAAATACGATGTACCAACTTGTACTCAACATAACATTTACATGTTCGGAAGGGTGTAATTTCTACTATAATTGTAGTCATCGTCACTGTCATTATTGTAGAATCTGAGGTCTTTGTAGGCTTCGCACCTCTGTACGTCTTCTACGTCGTCTTTGTTTTCCTCTTCCTCGTCGTCTAGCTGTGGATTTTCAACAGTTATTTTGACTACATTAATTTTGCGTTGACGGTCGCCGGGTTACTCATGATTCAAACTCACATACTCCCTGCACCTACTGCTTGGTTGCTTACAAGTTGAATCGAACTTCTATCTCCATCTCACCATGTACTGAAGTTCAATTCAATTTCCTATCATTATTATCCTATGACCGACCATGTCTTCAGGCTCAACATTTAGCAGAAAACCATTGAAAGTCTGGTCAAATGGCGCAAGTCGGTACAAGTTTTTTACACTGTGGGGAGTAAAAATCGATCATTTATTGTTTTTTCTAAGTAATTTGCTTCTGTTGAGTTCTGTTATTTGATTTATAAATAATTCAACATCAATCTTTGAGCATACACCATATAGAACGTTGGCCATACACCTGAACGTTTGTCCCAATCCCCATCGAACTCTATTACCATCATAACCAATCCCTGCACCTACTGCTTGGTTGCTTAGAAGTTGAATCGAACTGCTATCTCCCAATTTAATTGCCAGTTTGAATTAGATTGACTCTCCTCGAACTCCTCTGAAGACTCGTACTCGACTGTGCCACTGTAATAATCTGGTTATTGGGTTAATAGTCCAGATTATTGTACATGTAGCAAGACCGTGAAGTGATTTAGAGCTTCTGGTTATATAATAAAATGTGATACTATTTGTTGTAACGACTATTACTAGTTATTTTATGCTTTAGATATACGCGTAACATGACAACAATACAGCTAAAAATACGATGTACCAACTTGTACTCAACATAACATTTACATGTTCGGAAGGGTGTAATTTCTACTATAATTGTAGTCATCGTCACTGTCATTATTGTAGAATCTGAGGTCTTTGTAGGCTTCGCACCTCTGTACGTCTTCTACGTCGTCTTTGTTTTCCTCTTCCTCGTCGTCTAGCTGTGGATTTTCAACAGTTATTTTGACTACATTAATTTTGCGTTGACGGTCGCCGGGTTACTCATGATTCAAACTCACATACTCCCTGCACCTACTGCTTGGTTGCTTACAAGTTGAATCGAACTTCTATCTCCATCTCACCATGTACTGAAGTTCAATTCAATTTCCTATCATTATTATCCTATGACCGACCATGTCTTCAGGCTCAACATTTAGCAGAAAACCATTGAAAGTCTGGTCAAATGGCGCAAGTCGGTACAAGTTTTTTACACTGTGGGGAGTAAAAATCGATCATTTATTGTTTTTTCTAAGTAATTTGCTTCTGTTGAGTTCTGTTATTTGATTTATAAATAATTCAACATCAATCTTTGAGCATACACCATATAGAACGTTGGCCATACACCTGAACGTTTGTCCCAATCCCCATCGAACTCTATTACCATCATAACCAATCCCTGCACCTACTGCTTGGTTGCTTAGAAGTTGAATCGAACTGCTATCTCCCAATTTAATTGCCAGTTTGAATTAGATTGACTCTCCTCGAACTCCTCTGAAGACTCGTACTCGACTGTGCCACTGTAATAATCTGGTTATTGGGTTAAAAGTCCAGATTATTGTACATGTAGCAAGACCGTGAAGTGATTTAGAGCTTCTGGTTATATAATAAAATGTGATACTATTTGTTGTAACGACTATTACTAGTTATTTTATGCTTTAGATATACGCGTAACATGACAACAATACAGCTAAAAATACGATGTACCAACTTGTACTCAACATAACATTTACATGTTCGGAAGGGTGTAATTTCTACTATAATTGTAGTCATCGTCACTGTCATTATTGTAGAATCTGAGGTCTTTGTAGGCTTCGCACCTCTGTACGTCTTCTACGTCGTCTTTGTTTTCCTCTTCCTCGTCGTCTAGCTGTGGATTTTCAACAGTTATTTTGACTACATTAATTTTGCGTTGACGGTCGCCGGGTTACTCATGATTCAAACTCACATACTCCCTGCACCTACTGCTTGGTTGCTTACAAGTTGAATCGAACTTCTATCTCCATCTCACCATGTACTGAAGTTCAATTCAATTTCCTATCATTATTATCCTATGACCGACCATGTCTTCAGGCTCAACATTTAGCAGAAAACCATTGAAAGTCTGGTCAAATGGCGCAAGTCGGTACAAGTTTTTTACACTGTGGGGAGTAAAAATCGATCATTTATTGTTTTTTCTAAGTAATTTGCTTCTGTTGAGTTCTGTTATTTGATTTATAAATAATTCAACATCAATCTTTGAGCATACACCATATAGAACGTTGGCCATACACCTGAACGTTTGTCCCAATCCCCATCGAACTCTATTACCATCATAACCAATCCCTGCACCTACTGCTTGGTTGCTTAGAAGTTGAATCGAACTGCTATCTCCCAATTTAATTGCCAGTTTGAATTAGATTGACTCTCCTCGAACTCCTCTGAAGACTCGTACTCGACTGTGCCACTGTAATAATCTGGTTATTGGGTTAAAAGTCCAGATTATTGTACATGTAGCAAGACCGTGAAGTGATTTAGAGCTTCTGGTTATATAATAAAATGTGATACTATTTGTTGTAACGACTATTACTAGTTATTTTATGCTTTAGATATACGCGTAACATGACAACAATACAGCTAAAAATACGATGTACCAACTTGTACTCAACATAACATTTACATGTTCGGAAGGGTGTAATTTCTACTATAATTGTAGTCATCGTCACTGTCATTATTGTAGAATCTGAGGTCTTTGTAGGCTTCGCACCTCTGTACGTCTTCTACGTCGTCTTTGTTTTCCTCTTCCTCGTCGTCTAGCTGTGGATTTTCAACAGTTATTTTGACTACATTAATTTTGCGTTGACGGTCGCCGGGTTACTCATGATTCAAACTCACATACTCCCTGCACCTACTGCTTGGTTGCTTACAAGTTGAATCGAACTTCTATCTCCATCTCACCATGTACTGAAGTTCAATTCAATTTCCTATAATTATTATCCTATGACCGACCATGTCTTCAGGCTCAACATTTAGCAGAAAACCATTGAAAGTCTGGTCAAATGGCGCAAGTCGGTACAAGTTTTTTACACTGTGGGGAGTAAAAATCGATCATTTATTGTTTTTTCTAAGTAATTGGCTTCTGTTGAGTTCTGTTATTTGATTTATAAATAATTCAACATCAATCTTTGAGCATACACCATATAGAACGTTGGACATACACCTGAACGTTTGTCCTAATCCCCTTCGAACTCTATTACCATCATAACCAATCCCTGCACCTATTGCTTGGTTGCTTTCCCCACTCTTCCTGCCTATCGTATTTGTACCATTGTTCTGACCGATTTGATCACTGACTCAAATCCACATGGACTTATTGACTTATTCCCTTTATTCTCTTTATTGTTAATCTACAATTGCCAATATGTTCTCTTATAAGTGATACATTTGCCACAAAGCATATTTGTAGAATAATATCACGTCGCCTATTCTATGTGTTCCTATTATCGTATCAATTTTGTTATGCACATTTTTCTGGGTTCGATTATATTCGGTGATTATTATAGTGAATTCGAAATACACTATGATGAAACGGATCTGAGAACTAAAATATAAATTACATTATTTACTTAATATAATATATTATTAATTTTTTTTCTCTTTTAGATTCTGAGTTTAACGATGAATGTAATTTTTTATTACTTTTATATATATTCTTTACATCGCAAACAAGAACTTATTTGTTTAAATGATCAATAGACAGAATTGGTATTGCAATTAGTTGTTCCGATATCACGCATATAGTTAAACAAACCAATCTGTTTGGTCGTGGATTGTCAACCATCTTGCATTTATTTTTTTATCGTTCTAAGTTCATATGGGAGTGATAGTCTTCAGATGGACCCGATTTACAACGAAATACTAACATAATAAAATGTGATACTATTTGTTGTAACGACTATTACTAGTTATTTTATGCTTTAGATATACGCGTAACATGACAACAATACAGCTAAAAATATGATGTACCTACTTGTACTCAACATATCATTTACATGTTCGGAAGGGTGTAATTTCTACTATAATTGTAGTCATCGTCACTGTCATTATTGTAGAAACTGAGGTCTTTGTAGGCTTCGCACCTCTGTACGTCTTCTACGTCGTCTTTGTTTTCTTCTTCCTCGTCGTCTAGCTGTGGATTTTCAACAGTTATTTTGCCTACATTAATTTTGCGTTGACGGTTAGCACAAAGGATAACACAAACACTTTTTTTTTAATGTAAATAGTTGAATGGATTTATAAAATTTTGTACAATATTTCAGAATATTAAATACGGTGAATAATATTAATTGTCAGCCACGCATAACTCACACGGAGTAATAGATAGGCAATTTAGGTACACAACAAACCTTCTGATAAATTAATGTTCCTCAATAATCGGTTCCTCAATAATATGTAGCGCGTTACTACATTAAAATAACTTTAAGCAAATGTTATTGAACTAATTTATGTAAAATTGTTATGTATTATGGATCATATTATATGGTTATCGTAGATTGTCTTAAATAATTTAAAATAAACATTTTATTTGGAATATTATACAGCTGACTGAAGCAAAAAATATATCTACAGTTAATATTTTTGTGAATTTCATATTTTTTTATTTTATACGATTTCGGTGATTTTAATTGGAGTTTGAGTAAATTTTAAATCGGGTCTAACCGTTATCTTTTATTGTGCATACATCATCCACATTTTTGTGGTATTTGGATCAATCTTGGATTGATATAACTAATATATACATGCGTTAGCACTGTGAAATTGGCTGTTGTACATTTTGTGGCTGTGACATTTACTTTGTTTTATTAGTTTTATTAAGCTACTGTAAAATTTGTATCATAGCACAAAAATTTAATTAATTTGACGTACGATATCCAGAATTACTTAAAAGATACCACCGTTAAACACACCGAGCTGTAAGTATAATAGTATTCTACTGTAACTATCTTGGTGCTTGGTACCTACTATAGTAGTGCTAATAGTAGATAAGTGGCTACCAATACGTTAATGTACAGGTCGCAGACACTTCTTCCGATGTTGTAGTCGTGGTTGTTAAATAAATAAGAGAACAGTTGTTGTATAATATAATATTGTGAGTTTTATTATTACACTTTGATAATTTTACTAAGTCCAAAATAATATTGTTCAGAGTGGCGTGAAGGTGCTTGCACTAATGGATGGTAGTACACGTCTGAAAACAGTCCGATTCGGGCTCCCTTATATATGAGGTTCCCCGTACCCCTTGCCTATGGATACTGTATCTCGGCTCGCGGATGTGATTTGTGTGGTCATCGTTCCAGCCCACGCATTTTATGACTTCTCAATATAATTCTGCGTATTACTAAAATGTTAATCTATGGTCTATTTCATTAAAATAATCATTCTACTCTTTTATATTTTATATTTGAACATGGTCGTGTACAGTGCTTCCTGAGTCATTATATTATTCAGTGAGCCTGTCTCCTTATGTTAACCAGTAGGAAATCCCATTTCCGTTTCTAATATCCGATTTATGCCGATCTACAGTATATTATACTAATTATGTACCTGTGGAATTGGTTTTATTGTTAGGTAGTAACTTGCTTACTACACTACCCTACTTATCAACATCATTATGTTATTGTAGAAGTATACTCCCCATTGATAATATTATATTTTCGATTTAATCGTAAGTAACTGCGGAAAAGGTGATAACAACGAACATAAAGCTTACCTTTTGGCATACGTCATCTGTGTATACGACGACGACAAAAACAAATACAAAACCTTTTTCGCTCGGCGGTATAGTTTTTACTTTTGGAGGTGTGAAAATATCAATACAAATGCATTTTTTTAGTATAGAAAACTGGATGGAAATATAATATAATGTAATAATATGTATAGTATTATTAATAACGTTATGCCACAACGGCGCGAAACCTCTCAGATTTCAAAATGTCATTGGACGACGCTCAATCGCGATACGCTGGGGAACCGCAAACGTCCCTCGACACCAGCGATATTATTAAAAAAATATTATTATTGCACAGGTAAGACGTGCTGTGGTGCATATTGCAATATCCACCTCATATTTTATGTATAAAAAATAATATAATATTATGTCATGTTTCCCTATATATTGCTATCTCCGCGAGAAATTCACGACGAGTCAATATTCCACGTTGCTCGCGCTACGAATAACAAATTGTTACCGTATTGTGTTACTGCTGCAGAGACTATAGAAATGAAAAACAATAATTTAATTTACTTCGTTGATGTGTACCTCTACGGCTCTACCTATATCATATACGTGCATTGCAGTATTGCACCTACGCAATAAACATCGTAAACGCTATGGGCATCTGAATGTATATATGTTACAGTAAAAGATGTTAAATTTATATTTACGTTATTAACTAGCAATTAACGTTAATAGATAATAATAAATATTTTACAAGGCTTATAACGTTAATAACTAAGGATTTACGTTAATTCCAAACAATATCAGTTAATCATGTTATTCGTATTTAAATTGTTATATTATTATTTATTTTCACATGACAATGAACTGTGACATTTTGAATTGCATAATTTTCCTACTAATCGACAGGTGCATTTATTTGTTTTACACTTCATTTTACAGTGACATCTTTGATAGCCTTGTGTGCCCATAAGACTACTACATCCTGCTGCTTCTCGAAGTGTTATCGCTTTTTCTTTAGATGATTCAACCAGAGTTTTGAGATCAAGCAACATTTCTTTGCATGGCACAAGTTGAGATCTCGTATACTTGTGTTTAAGAAAACCATTTTCGGTACCTAATCCAAATATAAATACATAAATACCTATAAATTTAAATTTTTTATTTTATTTTACTTACATAATTTATAAAAGCCGTTGTCAACATTAGCAATAACTGCTAATAAATTGCGTGGGGATCCACGGGCTCTATCAACGTCAGTTCCGGAAATACGAACAGTTGTTCCGACTTCCAACTCTTGATATTTTTTATTTGATTGTGTCGTCATCCTTTCTGCTTGCTTTTTTAAACATTGAATTGAATTATTTCTTTCATTTGTAATATTTTCTTGACGTTTGTTGACTGAAATAAAACGTAATACCTATTTAAAATAATTATAAAATGACCAAAATGCAGGGGTCGGGTGAAGTAAAATTTATAATTATTATTTATAACTCGAATTTTTTTTTCAAACGAGCAATAAAGAGTTTTATTTTGCATTATTTAGAATTTTTAATTAGTTTAATTAATTTAAATTAATTTTTAAATTTATAATTTAAAAAAAATTAACAAACCAAGACATTTCTTTATTTTCACTGTTCTCGTCCCTGATCTCATTATCCTCATTGTTTTCGGGCTGTAGCATTATTTTTTCAATATCTTCTTCCATACTTAAATTACAAAGTTCGTTTACTGGAATGCCTACTGATGCTAATCCAACTCTTGCTTTGCACCCAAACATTGCTTCGTAAGGAGACCTTCCAATGCCTTTAATATTGAATTTGATAGAAAAAACATTATTAAACAATATTTAATATTTAATATGTAACACAAAATGATATTCATACCTGAATGTAATGCACGGTTTTTTTGAAATGATATAAACTTTAAACCCGAACGCCAATATTTGCTTTTATTTTGTGCCATCCATGTTGCTAGCATGTCTTCGACGTCGCGGTTAGCTCTTTCCACAGACCCTTGGCTCTGGCTGTGTCTAGGTTTTCCATACACTATTTTTACATCTGGCCACATGGAATGAAGCTCAATAATTATTGAATTAACAAATTCTCGGCCATTGTCTGAATGTAAAATGGCCGGTGCCCCGAAAGTTGTATAAATATCCAACAAATTGTGCTCGATCTCTTCCGCACGTTTACTCGATAATGCTCTAAGTAATACGAATTTCGTAAGATGGTCTTGATAATTTAAAATGAAGCGGAATCCATTAATATGTTGTGATTGCATATAAATTAAATCAATTTGAGCTCTTGAATTGAAAGTGGAATGTAAAATAGGTTTTAAAACTAAGCCTCTTTTAGGATTTGATGACTTTTTTTGGCAATGTGTGCATAGATTTAAATATGCCATAATAGTTTCGTTCGTGATACTGCAATATTTTGATTTTAATTCAGAATCCATTCTACATCTTCTGCCATGGCCAATAGTAGAATGAGTCGAATGCAAAATATTGAACAACTCGTCAATTGTAACGTAATATTATAATATAGTACCTATCATCGTGTACAGGTTTAATAAGACGCTCTTTATTATTTATTGTTAAAATATCATATTTACGTACCATTCGATAATCTTTCATAGACTTTTTTTCTCCTGGTGTTTTCTACACAAATTTTGAATGCTTTAATTGTTCAATACGAATATATACAACAGTTAGAAAGGAGTTATTATCACTACGTTTTTTTTAACTAAATCAGAAATAATGTTGTTAAATTTGTTTTTCATTTCAAGTTCGTCCATATTGAATTTTATATTAATAATAAGTCAATACAACTTAAAGAATATGAACATAATGTTATACGAATATTTTAACATACAAAATAGTATGACGTTATAACGGCGATGTCGATTCTACGCGTACCGTAAAGGACTGACAGGTTACAGACTATCTTAGTCCGAAGTTCTATCTACTGTGGCTGTAATGCTATCTTAGTAAATAATACCATTAAGATAACATTATATAACAACATTTTCCATCGTGTGTGGAAATTATCGATAATCAAACCAAAAAAATAATAAACCACGATAATCTCTAGCTAATTAGGTAATTATTGTTATTTACTAGAAAATAACGTTATTTTGATGTTTAACATCATTTACTGTAACATATATATATCATGGTGTATGTACGCGTGTTATGTTCCGTGCCCTTCGAAATTCGATTACGTTTTCGTTTTCTTTTCTCGTATTATTATTATTATTCCTTACAATCGCGACAATGAATTGGACCGTCATTTGGGGTTGGCTAAAGCGGCCCATACACGATCAATAATATTGATCAATATTATTGACAAAATATTGACGAACATTGTCAACGACCACCAACGTATCAATATTATTGATCAATAATATATCATTATCTATTCACCATATTTGTCAATTCGTTCAACAACAATTTATATATTTTAAATGAAATTTTCATTATTATTTATGGACAGTACGTCAATAAAAATCAAAAATTTGTTCAATATATTGATCAATCCTTCAATATAGCCCATACACTATCAATATTATTGTCAATATTATTGATCGTGTATGGGCCGCTTAAAGATTGAATATTTAAACAAGGTTAGGTTATATATAAATTACTTTATTCACAATAATATCAGCAAATATACTTAGTAATATCATAAGCTGACCGTCTTCGCTCTTATAGAATTATATCATTCAATTCAAATTTAACACAATCCATTACAGTGACCCACTTGTAACCTACTGTACAGCAGAGAGAAACCCACTTGCCCAACTTTTTATTTATTATTTTATATTTATATCATAAGTTAGTAGTTAGGCACTGTAAACTTGATAGTTTTTGGACTAGGTTTAGAACTATTCTTAAGTTGTAAAAGATTTAATATTTCAAATTCTAAGACATAAAATTAAATTTGTTTTGTAATGAATTATAAGTAGGTAATCAATTCTAGTTATATTGTATTTTGATATTTTTAGTTTAGGAATTAATTTTACAATTGAGTAAAAATTTTATCATATTTTGAATGATTTATAAAATATGTATTAACTGTAAACACTTAGCCTTATACCATCACTATCCTTTATCTTATAGTGTATTGTTTACAGACAAACAAACTAGTAAAACGGTGAGTGTTAGTTGGCACTAAATTGGTTTTAAATCTTTATCCAGATAAAAAATTATTTGTCAAAAGATATATTATCGAACAACTATATGTCGATATACTGCTATAGTTGATTTATTATTATACAAACATTTATGTACATTATTACAGTGAATAAAACCAAATTTCATATTTTTGTGATAAGCTTCAATTTCGGTATTTTCGTGGTTTATCTGGTTACCACGACGACGATCTACCGTGGCTGCATTATTATATTCTGTTACCATAGTAATGAACGTTCGTGGATTTGAGATTCCTTTTATCTTATACGATTTTTATATCAGTATAGTTAGTTTATATCAGTTACCTATATAGATAATCTGCCGTACTCAATATGCATTTTCTGCATCAGTCTGATTCGAAGGACAGCCTGTCGGCGTGGTCACCGTTCGAATGCGAGAGAAACAAATACGCTCAGCGGTATTTTTTGTCTACCACCTCGAAACAACGAAAGTTGCAGCCTATGCTCTTGGACCGCACGCTATTGGATCGAACGTTTCGTCGGCTGAAAGGCAATCAGTCCGAGTGCAAGAAGAAGCTGGCAGGAACGACTAGAGCCTATCGAGTTAAGAACGCCGGTCCGGAGAACGCGATCGAGGCGAGTATATTTTATGCAACCTCTACACTCGTGTTTATAATATAATACACAGTAAAAATCTCTCAAAGGGAAACGATATTAGTCCCATAGGTATAATTTTTATCCCATATATAACGACATTAGTCCCCCCAATAACAAAAACTCGTTTATAACTTTGCTACATAGCGGAGTTCCGTTACAATGTGGTTTTCCTATGTTATAATAACAGTGGAGTAGCTAAAGAGGGGCTCGAAGAAACTACTCGTTCGAATTTTAAATTAGGTGCATCAAAATTTTCCACTAAATAATTTACAGCAAAGGGTTCACATTTGAATAACAGAAGATTGTTTGTTTACCACAGAACTTTCTTTAATTAATACAAAAAATATCAATAATTTAAAAAAATGGTCTTAAACTATATTTAAATTTTTCAAAAATCAGAATTTGAATACATTTATTATTAATTTGAAAAAATTGGTGTGGTCATGCTTGGTGTATCACTCTGTATACTAACACATTTAATTATATTATTATTATTATACGTATATATATATATATATATATATGATGACTTGATGAGTCTATATTGGAATTGTAGCCTAATATTGTTTAACATTTTGTAATTTTTAATTTAGCAATGAATAATAATATAATCGATGCTTCCATGCTTGGCTCGGCGCGTTGGCTGCTATCAATCACGCAACGTGACTGAGAGTAAGTAACGGTCATTGCCACTTGTTCCCAGATGGGTGACCACACGTGTCCGTAGTGCGCAAAAACCTTGCCACACATTATACACGTGTTGTTTTTACAACCGTTCCAACCTCAAATCACCAACCCTACCAACCTTACAGGCTAATGACTGAGGAATCGTCAAAGCCTTAATTTAATAAAATAAAAAATAATAAAAATAATATAATCATACATAGAAACAATTAGACTAAATTACTAAAATATAGTATAAATATTAATATAAGTAGCATTTATTGTTATAAATTGTAAATAATTATAATAATAATTATATTGATAGGAGATGCCCGTTAGAAAACTAACACAATACCTAGTCAATAATATAGAACCATCATCATCAAAATTCAAAATAGCATCAAGGCAGGAATGTGCTGTTTTAGCGTTTAATATTATAAATTTAACCATACAAATCTTGTGAATTTTTTTGCTTATTATGAAATTCTGTCACTGACCAAACTGTTGTAATGTTCATATTTTTCATTGGTAGTTTACATTTTGCTGAGATTTTTTTAACTTTTTAAGGTGGGTATAAAATAAAATTGTTACTTAAGTATTTAGCTTGCTAGACTGAACCCTCTTGAATACAACATTCATTTTGTAAACATTTGCTTGGTATAACACTACTCAGTACTCACACGTCCTGGTTGGATTTTTTTTTGATTTTTTAGTCTGACACAAAATATTATATTGTATCATATAACCAAACTAATATTATTTTTTGATATCATGGATGATACCGATTAAACCTAATGGAAATATTATATTATTATAATCATGACTTTGGATTTCGAGTGAGCTCAGTCCGTTGTTTGTCAGGTAATACCTACGGGTGTTTAGTAGTTCATCATGGAAAACATATTCTTACATTTTACAATATACCGAACGCATAGGATATTTAATACAATACTATTTTAATTTGTAACTCATCAAAATATCAATTACATTACCATAGGATATAAGTATATAATTATATATAATATATTATATTATGACTAATATTAAAATAATTAATTACAAAAACATATTATCCGCAAGAAATACTGCAATATTATATAAGAAAAGATACTATGATGATTCCGATGTCATTTTTTTTTTTAATTAAAATTTTTTTTTCGTTTGGTGAAGGTGTTAGGAACCAAGCTGCCCAACAAGAACTGCGAAAAGGAGGAGTACGAAGTGCAGATCGGCAAAGAGTATAGAACGTTCGAAAGAGAGTTCATCTCGTTGAGGGTTGACAGCGTGCGGATGTTGAGTTGCAGTGGCGATCGGCTGACAGACGATGGGTGGATACTGATCGCAGATCGGGTCCAGGAGTACTTGAGCAGAGTCCGGGAGTTTTTTGACAGTAAACTGTCACACATCAACTCGATGGAGTCCACGTGGACTTTAAGACGCAGGACCCTAGCTTTAGAAGTATTAAAAAAATTGTATACACGTGACGTGTCCAGGATGGACGATTGGATCGAGACGGCCGTAGAGGTGTAATCAGTCTAGAGCTCTGCATGGTCCGTTTTCTTATAGACCGGACAGGACTAATCAATTTTAACAGAGACCAGGATTAGACTGAACCGGTAAAATAAAAATGAAGCCTGACCGAACGATTATTTTATTATGATAATGATTTTTATTTTTCAACATAATATACATTATATGTAAAATTATAATATTAAATCGACGTTCAATGTACACTTTAATAAGAGCTATTATTTGTAACTTTAAAGAACTATATATCCATATATTTACTTAAGAATCTATAGTTAACTATATTAGCACTTAATAAATATTAATTTATCGACCACTCATTATTTATTGAATACAATATATCTAAGTAGGTATAAATTATAATGTATGTACAATATGTATTACAATTTACTGTAAATGCAACAAAGTTAATAAAACGTAAGAATCAATACCAGTCAAAGGGGGACAAATCATTTTTGATTTAATTCTGTTCAACTTCCAAGGCTGAAGATGACTTAGATTTATGCACTGTGTATATTTAATTTAATTTATATTTAATTTTTGATTCTCAAATATCAATACAGAAAACAAATGCAAAAAAGTGATATTTTTGACCCCCCCATACATCAAAGAAATTATTATAAAATATAAAAAAAAAACGAAAAAAGAAAATTATAAATTATATTATATTTTGTTGAACGTATATTAATTTTTTTCATGTTTAAATAGCAGGAAATTATTGCTCGTTAATATTTTATTACACTAATATAATATAATTATAATTTATAGTTTAGTTTGATAAACTGTAATTAATTTAATTGTGTAATACTTTTATAGTAGTCTGTATAGTAGGTTTAAACAAACAGTTACTTTTATAAATAATTTTTTGCTTAATTTACGTTATAATTTGTTAACATTATATTATAGAACTATACATTTTTAATTAGTTATTTTTAGGCAGTGATTGTACCCGATCTCTAAAAAATGCAGATTGATAAATAATGATTTCATTACAAGCATATTATATTATATATTAGGTATACGGTATAAAATATAAATACTACCAACATATTATTATTTTAACAGTTAAACATTAACAGTTGAGCGTAAAAGATAAAACACGGACAATTAATATTAATTTAATTGAGCTGTATTTATTTTATTTATTATTTATTAGATTTTACTATAGGTATTATATTTAAATAAGTAATAATTCAATAACTACAAATCAAGTTATGTTATAATACAGTTTCTAGGATCTATATATTGGGACATAAATTTAGGTAAACAGTATCATAGTTTATAATTGGCAGATCAAAGGTACGCGAGGGTATTGAAAATATTACGGTGGCATTTGCGTATAATGAATTTTATAATGATGCGAATGGTACTGGACGAACGTTCATAGACAAATAAACGGCGCTCCCGAAGTCCTTGTAGCACTTGAAGCACCTGTCGCCGCCGTCGGCCGGTTGCGAATAGTAGGCGTGACTGAAACGCCGCAATCTTGCGGATCCTGAAAACACTTAACAGCACATCTTCTAGGTCGTTACACATGTACATTTTCGTGACACGTCCTCTTTAACAGTTCTAGAGTAAATGTCAAAAAAAAAAAAGATATTGTAAAATAATTTAGATTTCCACATGGCCAGTCAATTAAAATGGAAAATACATATCAATAATGTGATAAAATTAATTATAAAAAAACATTTTTATAATATTCTAGTACCATGATTTAACCTAAGGCTATTTAAGCGACGAGAATTACTGAGATGGTGTACAATATTATACTCTGAAAAAATTTCATTTGAATTGTACTTGTTAAATGAACAATCAATATTACTGTTGTCGGGATAAGACCTTAAGGGAGTCCATTAACCTCCTAGGATTGGACCTGTACCATCTAAGTCGACTATTCTACAATAAAGAATACCTAAATCCTTTAAATTTGGAGCAAGTTTTAAAATTAGATTAAACTCTCTATCAGATATTTGAATTCTATTTAAAGTTATACTGGTCATTTGATGGGGAAAAGGGAGTGCAGGCATAATATATTTCAGTAAAATTTACTGGCGACAATAACAAGTATTTTAAGGCTTCGATTCGCATTTCCAACTGCTCTTTTGTCATACTGGACGAAGGTGTTGGTTCATCCACTTCGTCGTCACTCAAGGTGAGGTCTGTTATTTCCTTATCATAATCCATTATGCGTTGGGCAAATCAAGGGAACCTAAGGGCTGTTATATTATCCACTTTCCACATGGCCGGTCAATTAAAATGGAAAATACATATCAATAATGTGATACAATTAATTATAAAAAAACATTTTTATAATATTCTAGTACCATGATTTAACCTAAGGCTATTTAAGCGAAGAGAATTACTGAGATGGTGTACAATATTATACTCTGAAAAAATTTCATTTGAATTGTACTTGTTAAATGAACAATCAATATTACTGTTGTTGGGATAAGACCTTAAGGGAGTCGAGGAACCTCCTACGATTGGACCTGTACCATCTAAGTCGACTATTCTACAATTAAGAATAAATAAATCCTTTAAATTTGGAGCAAGTTTTAAAATTAGATTAAACTCTCTATCAGATATTTGAAGTCTATTTAAAGTTATACTGGTCATTTGATGAGGAAAAGGGAGTGCAGGCATAATATATTTCAGTAAAATTTACTGGTGACAATAACAAGTATTTTAAGGCTTCGATTCGCATTTCCCACTGCTCTTTTGTCATACTGGACGAAGGTGTTGGTTCATCCACTTCGTCGTCACTCAAGGTGAGGTCTGTTATTTCCTTATCATAATCCATTGTCGTCACTCCTAGTACCATGATTTAACCTAAGGCTATTTAAGCGAAGAGAAATACTGAGATGGTGTACAATATTATACTCTGAAAAAATTTCATTTGAATTGTACTTGTTAAATGAACAATCAATATTACTGTTGTCGGGATGAGACCTTAAGGGAGTCCTGGAACCTCCTAGGATTGGACCTGTAGCATCCAAGTCGACTATTCTACAATTAAGAATACCTAAATCCTTTAAATTTGGAGGTAAGTTTTAAAATTAGATTAAACTCTCTATCAGATATTTGAATTCTATTTAAAGTTATACTGGTCATTTGATGGGGAAAAGGGAGTGCAGGCAACATATATTTTAGTAAAATTTACTGGCGATAATAACAAGTATTTTAAGGCTTCGATTCGCATTTCCAACTGCTCTTTTTTCATACTGGACGAAGGTGTTGGTTCATCCACTTCGTCGTCACTCAAGGTGAGGTCTGTTATTTCCTTATCATAATCCATTGTCGTCACTCCTAGTACCATGATTTAAAATAAGGCTATTTAAGCGAAGAGAAATACTGAGATGGTGTACAATATTATACTCTGAAAAAATTTCATTTGAATTGTACTTGTTAAATGAACAATCAATATTACTGTTGTCGGGATAAGACCTTAAGGGAGTCCAGGAACCTCCTAGGATTCGACCTGTACCATCTAAGTCGACTATTCTACAATTAAGAATAAATAAATCCTTTAAATTTGGAGCAAGTTTTAAAATTAGATTAAACTCTCTATCAGATATTTGAAGTCTATTTAAAGTTATACTGGTCATTTGATGGGGAAAAGGGAGTGCAGGCATAATATATTTCAGTAAAATTTACTGGCGACAATAACAATTGTTTTAAGGCTTCGATTCGCATTTCCAACTGCTCTTTTGTCATACTGGACGAAGGTGTTGGTTCATCCACTTCGTCGTCACTCAAGGTGAGGTCTGTTATTTCCTTATCATAATCCATTATGCGTTGGGCAAATCAAGGGAACCTAAGGGCTGTTATATTATCCACTTTCCACATGGCCAGTCAATTAAAATGGAAAATACATATCAATAATGTGATACAATTAATTATAAAAAAACATTTTTATAATATTCTAGTACCATGATTTAACCTAAGGCTATTTAAGCGAAGAGAATTACTGAGATGGTGTACAATATTATACTCTGAAAAAATTTCATTTGAATTGTACTTGTTAAATGAACAATCAATATTACTGTTGTTGGGATAAGACCTTAAGGGAGTCCAGGAACCTCCTACGATTGGACCTGTACCATCTAAGTCGACTATTCTACAATTAAGAATAAATAAATCCTTTAAATTTGGAGCAAGTTTTAAAATTAGATTAAACTCTCTATCAGATATTTGAAGTCTATTTAAAGTTATACTGGTCATTTGATGAGGAAAAGGGAGTGCAGGCATAATATATTTCAGTAAAATTTACTGGTGACAATAACAAGTATTTTAAGGCTTCGATTCGCATTTCCCACTGCTCTTTTGTCATACTGGACGAAGGTGTTGGTTCATCCACTTCGTCGTCACTCAAGGTGAGGTCTGTTATTTCCTTATCATAATCCATTGTCGTCACTCCTAGTACCATGATTTAACCTAAGGCTATTTAAGCGAAGAGAAATACTGAGATGGTGTACAATATTATACTCTGAAAAAATTTCATTTGAATTGTACTTGTTAAATGAACAATCAATATTACTGTTGTCGGGATGAGACCTTAAGGGAGTCCTGGAACCTCCTAGGATTGGACCTGTAGCATCCAAGTCGACTATTCTACAATTAAGAATACCTAAATCCTTTAAATTTGGAGGTAAGTTTTAAAATTAGATTAAACTCTCTATCAGATATTTGAATTCTATTTAAAGTTATACTGGACATTTGATGGGGAAAAGGGAGTGCAGGCAACATATATTTTAGTAAAATTTACTGGCGATAATAACAAGTATTTTAAGGCTTCGATTCGCATTTCCAACTGCTCTTTTTTCATACTGGACGAAGGTGTTGGTTCATCCACTTCGTCGTCACTCAAGGTGAGGTCTGTTATTTCCTTATCATAATCCATTGTCGTCCCTCCTAGTACCATGATTTAAAATAAGGCTATTTAAGCGAAGAGAAATACTGAGATGGTGTACAATATTATACTCTGAAAAAATTTCATTTGAATTGTACTTGTTAAATGAACAATCAATATTACTGTTGTCGGGATAAGACCTTAAGGGAGTCCAGGAACCTCCTAGGATTCGACCTGTACCATCTAAGTCGACTATTCTACAATTAAGAATACCTAAATCCTTTAAATTTGGAGCAAGTTTTAAAATTAGATTAAACTCTCTATCAGATATTTGAATTCTATTTAAAGTTATACTGGTCATTTGATGGGGAAAAGGGAGTGCAGGCATAATATATTTCAGTAAAATTTACTGGCGACAATAACAAGTATTTTAAGGCTTCGATTCGCATTTCCAACTGCTCTTTTGTCATACTGGACGAAGGTGTTGGTTCATCCACTTCGTCGTCACTCAAGGTGAGGTCTGTTATTTCCTTATCATAATCCATTATGCGTTGGGCAAATCAAGGGAACCTAAGGGCTGTTATATTATCCACTTTCCACATGGCCAGTCAATTAAAATGGAAAATACATATCAATAATGTGATACAATTAATTATAAAAAAACATTTTTATAATATTCTAGTACCATGATTTAACCTAAGGCTATTTAAGCGAAGAGAATTACTGAGATGGTGTACAATATTATACTCTGAAAAAATTTCATTTGAATTGTACTTGTTAAATGAACAATCAATATTACTGTTGTCGGGATAAGACCTTAAGGGAGTCCAGGAACCTCCTAGGATTCGACCTGTACCATCTAAGTCGACTATTCTACAATTAAGAATACCTAAATCCTTTAAATTTGGAGCAAGTTTTAAAATTAGATTAAACTCTCTATCAGATATTTGAATTCTATTTAAAGTTATACTGGACATTTGATGGGGAAAAGGGAGTGCAGGCAACATATATTTTAGTAAAATTTACTGGCGATAATAACAAGTATTTTAAGGCTTCGATTCGCATTTCCAACTGCTCTTTTTTCATACTGGACGAAGGTGTTGGTTCATCCACTTCGTCGTCACTCAAGGTGAGGTCTATTATTTCCTTATCATAATCCATTGTGCGTTGGGCAAATCAAGGGAAGCCAAGGGCTGTTATATTATCTACTTTCCACATTTCCAGTCAATTAAACAGGAAAATACATATCAATAATGTGATACAATTAATTATAAAAAAAACATTTTTATAATATTCTAGTATGATGATTTAACCTAAGGCTATTTAAGCGAAGAGAATTACTGAGATGGTGTACAATATTATACTCTGAAAAAATTTCATTTGAATTGTACTTGTTAAATGAACAATCAATATTACTGTTGTCGGGATAAGACCTTAAGGGAGTCCAGGAACCTCCTAGGATTCGACCTGTACCATCTAAGTCGACTATTCTACAATTAAGAATAAATAAATCCTTTAAATTTGGAGCAAGTTTTAAAATTAGATTAAACTCTCTATCAGATATTTGAAGTCTATTTAAAGTTATACTGGTCATTTGATGGGGAAAAGGGAGTGCAGGCATAATATATTTCAGTAAAATTTACTGGCGACAATAACAATTGTTTTAAGGCTTCGATTCGCATTTCCAACTGCTCTTTTGTCATACTGGACGAAGGTGTTGGTTCATCCACTTCGTCGTCACTCAAGGTGAGGTCTGTTATTTCCTTATCATAATCCATTATGCGTTGGGCAAATCAAGGGAACCTAAGGGCTGTTATATTATCCACTTTCCACATGGCCAGTCAATTAAAATGGAAAATACATATCAATAATGTGATACAATTAATTATAAAAAAACATTTTTATAATATTCTAGTACCATGATTTAACCTAAGGCTATTTAAGCGAAGAGAATTACTGAGATGGTGTACAATATTATACTCTGAAAAAATTTCATTTGAATTGTACTTGTTAAATGAACAATCAATATTACTGTTGTTGGGATAAGACCTTAAGGGAGTCGAGGAACCTCCTACGATTGGACCTGTACCATCTAAGTCGACTATTCTACAATTAAGAATAAATAAATCCTTTAAATTTGGAGCAAGTTTTAAAATTAGATTAAACTCTCTATCAGATATTTGAAGTCTATTTAAAGTTATACTGGTCATTTGATGAGGAAAAGGGAGTGCAGGCATAATATATTTCAGTAAAATTTACTGGTGACAATAACAAGTATTTTAAGGCTTCGATTCGCATTTCCCACTGCTCTTTTGTCATACTGGACGAAGGTGTTGGTTCATCCACTTCGTCGTCACTCAAGGTGAGGTCTGTTATTTCCTTATCATAATCCATTGTCGTCACTCCTAGTACCATGATTTAACCTAAGGCTATTTAAGCGAAGAGAAATACTGAGATGGTGTACAATATTATACTCTGAAAAAATTTCATTTGAATTGTACTTGTTAAATGAACAATCAATATTACTGTTGTCGGGATAAGACCTTAAGGGAGTCCAGGAACCTCCTAGGATTCGACCTGTACCATCTAAGTCGACTATTCTACAATTAAGAATACCTAAATCCTTTAAATTTGGAGCAAGTTTTAAAATTAGATTAAACTCTCTATCAGATATTTGAATTCTATTTAAAGTTATACTGGTCATTTGATGGGGAAAAGGGAGTGCAGGCATAATATATTTCAGTAAAATTTACTGGCGACAATAACAAGTATTTTAAGGCTTCGATTCGCATTTCCAACTGCTCTTTTGTCATACTGGACGAAGGTGTTGGTTCATCCACTTCGTCGTCACTCAAGGTGAGGTCTATTATTTCCTTATCATAATCCATTGTGCGTTGGGCAAATCAAGGGAAGCCAAGGGCTGTTATATTATCTACTTTCCACATTTCCAGTCAATTAAACAGGAAAATACATATCAATAATGTGATACAATTAATTATAAAAAAAACATTTTTATAATATTCTAGTATGATGATTTAACCTAAGGCTATTTAAGCGAAGAGAATTACTGAGATGGTGTACAATATTATACTCTGAAAAAATTTCATTTGAATTGTACTTGTTAAATGAACAATCAATATTACTGTTGTCGGGATAAGACCTTAAGGGAGTCCAGGAACCTCCTAGGATTCGACCTGTACCATCTAAGTCGACTATTCTACAATTAAGAATAAATAAATCCTTTAAATTTGGAGCAAGTTTTAAAATTAGATTAAACTCTCTATCAGATATTTGAAGTCTATTTAAAGTTATACTGGTCATTTGATGGGGAAAAGGGAGTGCAGGCATAATATATTTCAGTAAAATTTACTGGCGACAATAACAATTGTTTTAAGGCTTCGATTCGCATTTCCAACTGCTCTTTTGTCATACTGGACGAAGGTGTTGGTTCATCCACTTCGTCGTCACTCAAGGTGAGGTCTGTTATTTCCTTATCATAATCCATTATGCGTTGGGCAAATCAAGGGAACCTAAGGGCTGTTATATTATCCACTTTCCACATGGCCAGTCAATTAAAATGGAAAATACATATCAATAATGTGATACAATTAATTATAAAAAAACATTTTTATAATATTCTAGTACCATGATTTAACCTAAGGCTATTTAAGCGAAGAGAATTACTGAGATGGTGTACAATATTATACTCTGAAAAAATTTCATTTGAATTGTACTTGTTAAATGAACAATCAATATTACTGTTGTTGGGATAAGACCTTAAGGGAGTCCAGGAACCTCCTACGATTGGACCTGTACCATCTAAGTCGACTATTCTACAATTAAGAATAAATAAATCCTTTAAATTTGGAGCAAGTTTTAAAATTAGATTAAACTCTCTATCAGATATTTGAAGTCTATTTAAAGTTATACTGGTCATTTGATGGGGAAAAGGGAGTGCAGGCAACATATATTTTAGTAAAATTTACTGGCGATAATAACAAGTATTTTAAGGCTTCGATTCGCATTTCCAACTGCTCTTTTTTCATACTGGACGAAGGTGTTGGTTCATCCACTTCGTCGTCACTCAAGGTGAGGTCTGTTATTTCCTTATCATAATCCATTGTCGTCACTCCTAGTACCATGATTTAACCTAAGGCTATTTAAGCGAAGAGAAATACTGAGATGGTGTACAATATTATACTCTGAAAAAATTTCATTTGAATTGTACTTGTTAAATGAACAATCAATATTACTGTTGTCGGGATAAGACCTTAAGGGAGTCCAGGAACCTCCTAGGATTCGACCTGTACCATCTAAGTCGACTATTCTACAATTAAGAATACCTAAATCCTTTAAATTTGGAGCAAGTTTTAAAATTAGATTAAACTCTCTATCAGATATTTGAATTCTATTTAAAGTTATACTGGTCATTTGATGGGGAAAAGGGAGTGCAGGCATAATATATTTCAGTAAAATTTACTGGCGACAATAACAATTGTTTTAAGGCTTCGATTCGCATTTCCAACTGCTCTTTTGTCATACTGGACGAAGGTGTTGGTTCATCCACTTCGTCGTCACTCAAGGTGAGGTCTGTTATTTCCTTATCATAATCCATTATGCGTTGGGCAAATCAAGGGAACCTAAGGGCTGTTATATTATCCACTTTCCACATGGCCAGTCAATTAAAATGGAAAATACATATCAATAATGTGATACAATTAATTATAAAAAAACATTTTTATAATATTCTAGTACCATGATTTAACCTAAGGCTATTTAAGCGAAGAGAATTACTGAGATGGTGTACAATATTATACTCTGAAAAAATTTCATTTGAATTGTACTTGTTAAATGAACAATCAATATTACTGTTGTTGGGATAAGACCTTAAGGGAGTCCAGGAACCTCCTACGATTGGACCTGTACCATCTAAGTCGACTATTCTACAATTAAGAATAAATAAATCCTTTAAATTTGGAGCAAGTTTTAAAATTAGATTAAACTCTCTATCAGATATTTGAAGTCTATTTAAAGTTATACTGGTCATTTGATGGGGAAAAGGGAGTGCAGGCAACATATATTTTAGTAAAATTTAATGGCGATAATAACAAGTATTTTAAGGCTTCGATTCGCATTTCCAACTGCTCTTTTTTCATACTGGACGAAGGTGTTGGTTCATCCACTTCGTCGTCACTCAAGGTGAGGTCTGTTATTTCCTTATCATAATCCATTGTCGTCACTCCTAGTACCATGATTTAAAATAAGGCTATTTAAGCGAAGAGAAATACTGAGATGGTGTACAATATTATACTCTGAAAAAATTTCATTTGAATTGTACTTGTTAAATGAACAATCAATATTACTGTTGTCGGGATAAGACCTTAAGGGAGTCCAGGAACCTCCTAGGATTCGACCTGTACCATCTAAGTCGACTATTCTACAATTAAGAATACCTAAATCCTTTAAATTTGGAGCAAGTTTTAAAATTAGATTAAACTCTCTATCAGATATTTGAATTCTATTTAAAGTTATACTGGTCATTTGATGGGGAAAAGGGAGTGCAGGCATAATATATTTCAGTAAAATTTACTGGCGACAATAACAAGTATTTTAAGGCTTCGATTCGCATTTCCAACTGCTCTTTTGTCATACTGGACGAAGGTGTTGGTTCATCCACTTCGTCGTCACTCAAGGTGAGGTCTATTATTTCCTTATCATAATCCATTGTGCGTTGGGCAAATCAAGGGAAGCCAAGGGCTGTTATATTATCTACTTTCCACATTTCCAGTCAATTAAACAGGAAAATACATATCAATAATGTGATACAATTAATTATAAAAAAACATTTTTATAATATTCTAGTATGATGATTTAACCTAAGGCTATTTAAGCGAAGAGAATTACTGAGATGGTGTACAATATTATACTCTGAAAAAATTTCATTTGAATTGTACTTGTTAAATGAACAATCAATATTACTGTTGTCGGGATGAGACCTTAAGGGAGTCCTGGAACCTCCTAGGATTGGACCTGTAGCATCCAAGTCGACTATTCTACAATTAAGAATACCTAAATCCTTTAAATTTGGAGGTAAGTTTTAAAATTAGATTAAACTCTCTATCAGATATTTGAATTCTATTTAAAGTTATACTGGTCATTTGATGGGGAAAAGGGAGTGCAGGCAACATATATTTTAGTAAAATTTACTGGCGATAATAACAAGTATTTTAAGGCTTCGATTCGCATTTCCAACTGCTCTTTTTTCATACTGGACGAAGGTGTTGGTTCATCCACTTCGTCGTCACTCAAGGTGAGGTCTGTTATTTCCTTATCATAATCCATTGTCGTCACTCCTAGTACCATGATTTAAAATAAGGCTATTTAAGCGAAGAGAAATACTGAGATGGTGTACAATATTATACTCTGAAAAAATTTCATTTGAATTGTACTTGTTAAATGAACAATCAATATTACTGTTGTCGGGATAAGACCTTAAGGGAGTCCAGGAACCTCCTAGGATTCGACCTGTACCATCTAAGTCGACTATTCTACAATTAAGAATACCTAAATCCTTTAAATTTGGAGCAAGTTTTCAAATTAGATTAAACTCTCTATCAGATATTTGAATTCTATTTAAAGTTATACTGGTCATTTGATGGGGAAAAGGGAGTGCAGGCATAATATATTTCAGTAAAATTTACTGGCGACAATAACAAGTATTTTAAGGCTTCGATTCGCATTTCCAACTGCTCTTTTGTCATACTGGACGAAGGTGTTGGTTCATCCACTTCGTCGTCACTCAAGGTGAGGTCTATTATTTCCTTATCATAATCCATTGTGCGTTGGGCAAATCAAGGGAAGCCAAGGGCTGTTATATTATCTACTTTCCACATTTCCAGTCAATTAAACAGGAAAATACATATCAATAATGTGATACAATTAATTATAAAAAAAACATTTTTATAATATTCTAGTATGATGATTTAACCTAAGGCTATTTAAGCGAAGAGAATTACTGAGATGGTGTACAATATTATACTCTGAAAAAATTTCATTTGAATTGTACTTGTTAAATGAACAATCAATATTACTGTTGTCGGGATAAGACCTTAAGGGAGTCCAGGAACCTCCTAGGATTCGACCTGTACCATCTAAGTCGACTATTCTACAATTAAGAATACCTAAATCCTTTAAATTTGGAGCAAGTTTTCAAATTAGATTAAACTCTCTATCAGATATTTGAATTCTATTTAAAGTTATACTGGTCATTTGATGGGGAAAAGGGAGTGCAGGCATAATATATTTCAGTAAAATTTACTGGCGACAATAACAAGTATTTTAAGGCTTCGATTCGCATTTCCAACTGCTCTTTTGTCATACTGGACGAAGGTGTTGGTTCATCCACTTCGTCGTCACTCAAGGTGAGGTCTGTTATTTCCTTATCATATTCCATTGTCGTCACTCCTAGTACCATGATTTAACCTAAGGCTATTTAAGCGAAGAGAAATACTGAGATGGTGTACAATATTATACTCTGAAAAAATTAATTTGAATTGTACTTGTTAAATGAACAATCAATATTACTGTTGTCGGGATAAGACCTTAAGGGAGTCCAGGAACCTCCTAGGATTCGACCTGTACCATCTAAGTCGACTATTCTACAATTAAGAATACCTAAATCCTTTAAATTTGGAGCAAGTTTTCAAATTAGATTAAACTCTCTATCAGATATTTGAATTCTATTTAAAGTTATACTGGTCATTTGATGGGGAAAAGGGAGTGCAGGCATAATATATTTCAGTAAAATTTACTGGCGACAATAACAAGTATTTTAAGGCTTCGATTCGCATTTCCAACTGCTCTTTTGTCATACTGGACGAAGGTGTTGGTTCATCCACTTCGTCGTCACTCAAGGTGAGGTCTGTTATTTCCTTATCATAATCCATTGTCGTCACTCCTAGTACCATGATTTAACCTAAGGCTATTTAAGCGAAGAGAAATACTGAGATGGTGTACAATATTATACTCTGAAAAAATTTCATTTGAATTGTACTTGTTAAATGAACAATCAATATTACTGTTGTCGGGATGAGACCTTAAGGGAGTCCTGGAACCTTCTAGGATTGGACCTGTAGCATCCAAGTCGACTATTCTACAATTAAGAATACCTAAATCCTTTAAATTTGGAGCAAGTTTTCAAATTAGATTAAACTCTCTATCAGATATTTGAATTCTATTTAAAGTTATACTGGTCATTTGATGGGGAAAAGGGAGTGCAGGCAACATATATTTTAGTAAAATTTACTGGCGATAATAACAAGTATTTTAAGGCTTCGATTCGCATTTCCAACTGCTCCTTTGTCATACTGGACGAAGGTGTTGGTTCATCCACTTCGTCGTCACTCAAGGTGAGGTCTGTTATTTCCTTATCATAATCCATTATGCGTTGGGCAAATCAAGGGAACCTAAGGGCTGTTATATTATCCACTTTCCACATGGCCAGTCAATTAAAATGGAAAATACATATCAATAATGTGATACAATTAATTATAAAAAAACATTTTTATAATATTCTAGTACCATGATTTAACCTAAGGCTATTTAAGCGAAGAGAATTACTGAGATGGTGTACAATATTATACTCTGAAAAAATTTCATTTGAATTGTACTTGTTAAATGAACAATCAATATTACTGTTGTCGGGATAAGACCTTAAGGGAGTCCAGGAACCTCCTACGATTGGACCTGTACCATCTAAGTCGACTATTCTACAATTAAGAATACCTAAATCCTTTAAATTTGGAGCAAGTTTTAAAATTAGATTAAACTCTCTATCATATATTTGAATTCTATTTAAAGTTATACTGGTCCTTTGATGGGAAAAAGGGAGTGCAGGCATTATATATTTCAGTAAAATTTACTGGTGACAATAACAAGTATTTTAAGGCTTCGATTCGCATTTCCCACTGCTCTTTTGTCATACTGGACGAAGGTGTTGGTTCATCCACTTCGTCGTCACTCAAGGTGAGATCTGTTATTTCCTTATCATAATCCATTGTCGTCACTCCTAGTACCATGATTTAAAATAAGGCTATTTAAGCGAAGAGAAATACTGAGATGGTGTACAATATTATACTCTGAAAAAATTTCATTTGAATTGTACTTGTTAAATGAACAATCAATATTACTGTTGTCGGGATGAGACCTTAAGGGAGTCCTGGAACCTCCTAGGATTGGACCTGTAGCATCCAAGTCGACTATTCTACAATTAAGGACACCTAAATCCTTTATATTTGGAGCAAGTTTTAAAATTAGATTAAACTCTCTATCAGATATTTGAATTCTATTTAAAGTTATACTGGTCATTTGATGGGGAAAAGGGAGTGCAGGCAACATATATTTTAGTAAAATTTACTGGCGATAATAACAAGTATTTTAAGGCTTCGATTCGCATTTCCAACTGCTCTTTTGTCATACTGGACGAAGGTGTTGGTTCATCCACTTCGTCGTCACTCAAGGTGATTTCTATTGTTTCTTTATCATAATCCATTGTGTGTTGGGTAAATCAAGGGAAGCCAAGGGCTGTTATATTATCTACTTTCCACATTTCCAGTCAATTAAACAGGAAAATACATATCAATAATGTGATACAATTAATTATAAAAAAAACATTTTTATTATATTCTAGTACCATGATTTAACCTAAGGCTATTTAAGCGAAGAGAATTACTGAGATGGTGTACAATATTATACTCTGAAAAAATTTCATTTGAATTGTACTTGTTAAATGAACAATCAATATTACTGTTGTCGGGATGAGACCTTAAGGGAGTCCTGGAACCTTCTAGGATTGGACCTGTAGCATCCAAGTCGACTATTCTACAATTAAGAATACCTAAATCCTTTAAATTTGGAGCAAGTTTTCAAATTAGATTAAACTCTCTATCAGATATTTGAATTCTATTTAAAGTTATACTGGTCATTTGATGGGGAAAAGGGAGTGCAGGCAACATATATTTTAGTAAAATTTACTGGCGATAATAACAAGTATTTTAAGGCTTCGATTCGCATTTCCAACTGCTCCTTTGTCATACTGGACGAAGGTGTTGGTTCATCCACTTCGTCGTCACTCAAGGTGAGGTCTGTTATTTCCTTATCATAATCCATTATGCGTTGGGCAAATCAAGGGAACCTAAGGGCTGTTATATTATCCACTTTCCACATGGCCAGTCAATTAAAATGGAAAATACATATCAATAATGTGATACAATTAATTATAAAAAAACATTTTTATAATATTCTAGTACCATGATTTAACCTAAGGCTATTTAAGCGAAGAGAATTACTGAGATGGTGTACAATATTATACTCTGAAAAAATTTCATTTGAATTGTACTTGTTAAATGAACAATCAATATTACTGTTGTCGGGATAAGACCTTAAGGGAGTCCAGGAACCTCCTACGATTGGACCTGTACCATCTAAGTCGACTATTCTACAATTAAGAATACCTAAATCCTTTAAATTTGGAGCAAGTTTTATAATTAGATTAAACTCTCTATCATATATTTGAATTCTATTTAAAGTTATACTGGTCCTTTGATGGGAAAAAGGGAGTGCAGGCATTATATATTTCAGTAAAATTTACTGGTGACAATAACAAGTATTTTAAGGCTTCGATTCGCATTTCCCACTGCTCTTTTGTCATACTGGACGAAGGTGTTGGTTCATCCACTTCGTCGTCACTCAAGGTGAGATCTGTTATTTCCTTATCATAATCCATTGTCGTCACTCCTAGTACCATGATTTAAAATAAGGCTATTTAAGCGAAGAGAAATACTGAGATGGTGTACAATATTATACTCTGAAAAAATTTCATTTGAATTGTACTTGTTAAATGAACAATCAATATTACTGTTGTCGGGATGAGACCTTAAGGGAGTCCTGGAACCTCCTAGGATTGGACCTGTAGCATCCAAGTCGACTATTCTACAATTAAGGACACCTAAATCCTTTATATTTGGAGCAAGTTTTAAAATTAGATTAAACTCTCTATCAGATATTTGAATTCTATTTAAAGTTATACTGGTCATTTGATGGGGAAAAGGGAGTGCAGGCAACATATATTTTAGTAAAATTTACTGGCGATAATAACAAGTATTTTAAGGCTTCGATTCGCATTTCCAACTGCTCTTTTGTCATACTGGACGAAGGTGTTGGTTCATCCACTTCGTCGTCACTCAAGGTGATTTCTATTGTTTCTTTATCATAATCCATTGTGTGTTGGGTAAATCAAGGGAAGCCAAGGGCTGTTATATTATCTACTTTCCACATTTCCAGTCAATTAAACAGGAAAATACATATCAATAATGTGATACAATTAATTATAAAAAAAACATTTTTATTATATTCTAGTACCATGATTTAACCTAAGGCTATTTAAGCGAAGAGAATTACTGAGATGGTGTACAATATTATACTCTGAAAAAATTTCATTTGAATTGTACTTGTTAAATGAACAATCAATATTACTGTTGTCGGGATAAGACCTTAAGGGAGTCCAGGAACCTCCTAGGATTCGACCTGTACCATCTAAGTCGACTATTCTACAATTAAGAATACCTAAATCCTTTAAATTTGGAGCAAGTTTTCAAATTAGATTAAACTCTCTATCAGATATTTGAATTCTATTTAAAGTTATACTGGTCATTTGATGGGGAAAAGGGAGTGCAGGCATAATATATTTCAGTAAAATTTACTGGCGACAATAACAAGTATTTTAAGGCTTCGATTCGCATTTCCAACTGCTCTTTTGTCATACTGGACGAAGGTGTTGGTTCATCCACTTCGTCGTCACTCAAGGTGAGGTCTGTTATTTCCTTATCATAATCCATTGTCGTCACTCCTAGTACCATGATTTAACCTAAGGCTATTTAAGCGAAGAGAAATACTGAGATGGTGTACAATATTATACTCTGAAAAAATTTCATTTGAATTGTACTTGTTAAATGAACAATCAATATTACTGTTGTCGGGATGAGACCTTAAGGGAGTCCTGGAACCTTCTAGGATTGGACCTGTAGCATCCAAGTCGACTATTCTACAATTAAGAATACCTAAATCCTTTAAATTTGGAGCAAGTTTTCAAATTAGATTAAACTCTCTATCAGATATTTGAATTCTATTTAAAGTTATACTGGTCATTTGATGGGGAAAAGGGAGTGCAGGCAACATATATTTTAGTAAAATTTACTGGCGATAATAACAAGTATTTTAAGGCTTCGATTCGCATTTCCAACTGCTCCTTTGTCATACTGGACGAAGGTGTTGGTTCATCCACTTCGTCGTCATTCAAGGTGAGGTCTGTTATTTCCTTATCATAATCCATTATGCGTTGGGCAAATCAAGGGAACCTAAGGGCTGTTATATTATCCACTTTCCACATGGCCAGTCAATTAAAATGGAAAATACATATCAATAATGTGATACAATTAATTATAAAAAAACATTTTTATAATATTCTAGTACCATGATTTAACCTAAGGCTATTTAAGCGAAGAGAATTACTGAGATGGTGTACAATATTATACTCTGAAAAAATTTCATTTGAATTGTACTTGTTAAATGAACAATCAATATTACTGTTGTCGGGATAAGACCTTAAGGGAGTCCAGGAACCTCCTACGATTGGACCTGTACCATCTAAGTCGACTATTCTACAATTAAGAATACCTAAATCCTTTAAATTTGGAGCAAGTTTTAAAATTAGATTAAACTCTCTATCATATATTTGAATTCTATTTAAAGTTATACTGGTCCTTTGATGGGAAAAAGGGAGTGCAGGCATTATATATTTCAGTAAAATTTACTGGTGACAATAACAAGTATTTTAAGGCTTCGATTCGCATTTCCCACTGCTCTTTTGTCATACTGGACGAAGGTGTTGGTTCATCCACTTCGTCGTCACTCAAGGTGAGATCTGTTATTTCCTTATCATAATCCATTGTCGTCACTCCTAGTACCATGATTTAAAATAAGGCTATTTAAGCGAAGAGAAATACTGAGATGGTGTACAATATTATACTCTGAAAAAATTTCATTTGAATTGTACTTGTTAAATGAACAATCAATATTACTGTTGTCGGGATGAGACCTTAAGGGAGTCCTGGAACCTCCTAGGATTGGACCTGTAGCATCCAAGTCGACTATTCTACAATTAAGGACACCTAAATCCTTTATATTTGGAGCAAGTTTTAAAATTAGATTAAACTCTCTATCAGATATTTGAATTCTATTTAAAGTTATACTGGTCATTTGATGGGGAAAAGGGAGTGCAGGCAACATATATTTTAGTAAAATTTACTGGCGATAATACAAGTATTTAAGGCTTCGATTCGCTTTCCAACTGCTCTTTTGTCATACTGGACGAAGGTGTGGTTCATCCACTCGTCGTCACTCAAGGTGATTTCTATTGTTTCTTTATCATAATCCATTGTGTGTTGGGTAAATCAAGGGAAGCCAAGGGCTGTTATATTATCTACTTTCCACATTTCCAGTCAATTAAACAGGAAAATACATATCAATAATGTGATACAATTAATTATAAAAAAAACATTTTTATTATATTCTAGTACCATGATTTAACCTAAGGCTATTTAAGCGAAGAGAATTACTGAGATGGTGTACAATATTATACTCTGAAAAAAATTCATTTGAATTGTACTTGTTAAATGAACAATCAATATTACTGTTGTCGGGATAAGACCTTAAGGGAGTCCAGGAACCTCCTAGGATTCGACCTGTACCATCTAAGTCGACTATTCTACAATTAAGAATACCTAAATCCTTTAAATTTGGAGCAAGTTTTCAAATTAGATTAAACTCTCTATCAGATATTTGAATTCTATTTAAAGTTATACTGGTCATTTGATGGGGAAAAGGGAGTGCAGGCATAATATATTTCAGTAAAATTTACTGGCGACAATAACAAGTATTTAAGGCTTCGATTCGCAGTTTCCAACATGCTCTTTTGTCATACTGGACGAAGGTGTTGGTTCATCCACTTCGTCGTCAACTCAGGTGAGGTCTGTTATTTCCTTATCATAATCCATTGTCGTCACTCCTAGTACCATGATTTAAAATAAGGCTATTTAAGCGAAGAGAAATACTGAGATGGTGTACAATATTATACTCTGAAAAAATTTCATTTGAATTGTACTTGTTAAATGAACAATCAATATTACTGTTGTCGGGATGAGACCTTAAGGGAGTCCTGGAACCTCCTAGGATTGGACCTGTAGCATCTAAGTCGACTATTCTACAATTAAGAATACCTAAATCCTTTAAATTTGGAGCAAGTTTTAAAATTAGATTAAACTCTCTATCAGATATTTGAATTCTATTTAAAGTTATACTGGTCATTTGATGGGGAAAAGGGAGTGCAGGCATTATATATTTCAGTAAAATTTACTGGTGACAATAACAAGTATTTTAAGGCTTCGATTCGCATTTCCAACTGCTCTTTTGTCATACTGGACGAAGGTGTTGGTTCATCCACTTCGTCGTCACTCAAGGTGAGGTCTGTTATTTCCTTATCATAATCCATTGTCGTCACTCCTAGTACCATGATTTAAAATAAGGCTATTTAAGCGAAGAGAAATACTGAGATGGTGTACAATATTATACTCTGAAAGAATTTCATTTGAATTGTACTTGTTAAATGAACAATCAATATTACTGTTGTCGGGATGAGACCTTAAGGGAGTCCTGGAACCTCCTAGGATTGGACCTGTAGCATCGAAGTCGACTATTCTACAATTAAGAACCCTAAATCCTTTAAATTTGGAGCAAGTTT
>CARXXK010001239.1:0-284303 GCA_949089665.1 Macrosiphum euphorbiae | reverse complement strand
AAATCATTATAACATTTGGATCAGTGTAATTAGGTTTTATACAAATAGCTCTAATGACGAGTATATAATATTCAATAATTTATTTGATATTTTATAGTTTTGGTCAGTTAAAATTGTCTTTATACCACTTTGTGATAGCAAAATATTGTACATTCTAATTTGTTCTTTAAAACATTTACAATTAATTAAATTGTGTATTACCAAAATTAATATTTTTTCATTTTATTTAAGAGTAAGTGGCATCCACATAATATGTTGTCTCCATCTTACAAGTGCGGAACATAGCAAATTACGCTCAGAATATCACGTTTATCTTTGTTAGTTTAAAAATTAGAGTGAATTGACCCCTTAAAAAATGTAAATTTGAGATAAATTATTAGGCAATTTCATAGGTTTTTATTATATTTTAATCTTAATTCGAGTAATGAGTATTTTAAAATTGTAGATTGTTTGTACATATTAAAATACTAATTTTGCCTTCACAACTGGTTTCAAAATTAAAATCTAATAAAAAGCTTATGAGATTGCCCAGATAATTTTAACCTTTAAATTTTGTAAGAAGTTAATTCACTTTAATACTAAACTAACGTAGCTAAACGTTATCTGCTGGGTGTAAAATGATATGCACTTGTAAGTCGGAAACAACACATGCCGGGACCAGGTCCTCTTAGTAGGTATTCCGGTAAACTTTTATTTTAAAGGTAGAAAAACTTATTGGAAATCTTGTATTAAATTTTCATAAGATACGAATGGAAAATTTTTTATGAAATACTCACTCAAAATAATTTGTGAAACAAGGTTGTGGTTGTGTAACATCTTGTCGAATAATTTTTACTTGTATATTCTGTGCACCGCCAAATGATTTTTTTCCACTCATTCGGTGTACACTAAATAAATAAACTATCAGTATTAGTATTTAATTAATTGTTTTTTTGGCATTGAAAAAATTCTAGCATTTTCGAACTAAAATGTTCATATATTTAAGTTAAGAAGACTGCAGTTAGCTCACGACACGCGATGTAATACGAATACAATGACACACCCGATACCATTTTAAAAATAACGGAGAAAGAGATTAATAGCGATTACCTATTGTAAGTACTTCTAATGATTAGTAAATGTGAGTCTAATCACAACTTTCATAATAAAAGTTAACATTATTAAAAAAAATATTTACCTAGAGAGGCCCATTATCATGTTGAAGATAAAATAAAAAATAATAATAATAACGAAGTCAACACTGAAGATAAAGCATGTATCTTTCAATACTATTATTATTTATTATTATTAAGTTTTTGCAATTCTGTTTTATATTTTCTTACTTATTTACCTATACTTCTTCTAAATTGAAAATTGACAAAAAAATATTTTTTATTTGTATGGTATTCGGGTTCCAGACTCTATAGTGTATTCTCTGCTCAACGGGGGCGTAATTTGGGGTGGGCAGGGTTTTCGACGGTGCCACTGATATAACAAAATAAATAATTGGCCCTCCATTAAAATGCGCCGATATGATTGCTATTAAAAATTAATAATATTTTCTTGACCCGTTGGCGCTGTAGTCCAAAATTTTACTTATCACATTAGACACCTCCACATAAAATTTTGACACCCACCTATTTATTATAATTACCTTACCATACACCAAGTAAATATATATTTTTGCGCCACTGATTCATGCATATAATTTAAATTTATTTCTTTTATCAGCTTTATTATCAAATGTATCCCTATTTGATAACCGTGTGAAGCGAGTCTTATTCTGTGGTTTTATTATGTAAGACAGTTCGTGCCAGCCTGCAGCTGGTATCAGCTATATAGTGGAGTGAGCATAACATAGCTGATGATATATTAGAACCTGTAGAAAAATAACTAATAATGTGTTGTTTTGTATGAATATTGAATAGTGTTCAATTTTTTAATTACATTTATTGAAAATAATTCCTTAAAATGCATTTACTTTTAATTCTCCAAATAGTAGTAAAATGGCTTCTGTTGGCCGCTAATTGCTACTTGTTTTAGACTTTAGTTGCTTGTATGCTTTTATTAAAAGCCTTCTAATACATTGAAATGCTAGCTATTTTGAAAATATAAATTAGTTGATACGAGTAATTTTTTATTAGGATTATAAAAGTGAAGGAGATAATATTAACATACTTAAATACTTTAAAAGGCATGGTTATTGTTTAGATATTAATGTTAGAGTTGGCCTGGTAAAATATTAAAATTGGCCTGCCTAAAATCTTAAACAATTGTTTACCGGTTAACCGGAAAAAAAAACTGAAGTGACGCCAATGCTCCACAATCCAATAATAATGGTTAGTTTTTTTTTTCAACTTCATAATATTGTTATTTATTAGATACCTATAATTGTATATTTTATTTTTTGGTTTATCTCAACAAACTATACATCAGAGTCAACAGTTTACGAAACAGTTTCGTCGATCAAATTGCCTTCACAAAAAACTTGCGGTCGAACTCATACTAGTGACGTTCGAATTCTTGGAGGAATGCCAATTGCATTAGGTAAATGTTTCACGGAGTTCCGATCCCTTAGCATTGCCTTAACCAGAAAAATTCGGGGGGAGGCACAATTTTTTTCTCTAGCTTTTGAAATGCTATAATATCTAATTATGACCCCTTTGTGCATAAAGTGTATCTACTCGTTTTATGACTATACGTATATTTATGTTAACAACTACGGTACCTACATTTAATATAGAAATGTATTAGTATTATTGAAAACCAAAGGTTAATGTGTTATATCAAAATTTGTTGTATACAAAACATTCCATATTTTGTTCCTACCGGGCCTGTAAACGGTGTAGAATCCACTAAGTCTCGCTGTTGGCCAGTGGTGCATCAAGGGGGGGGGGGGCAAAATGAGCAGTTACTCCAGGCGGCAATATTTAAGGGCTGCAAAAAATGTCGTTCGTAATATAATATCTTGTAAAATAAATTTTAATTATTACTTTTACGAATTTACGATGTCAATTGACGGAATATCAAAAATCTTAATGGAATCTAATATTTGAACTATTAGGTACTTATTGGGAGAGAACGCTGTGTATGGGCCTTGTTTTCGTAATACCTTGTACCTATGTACTAGTGGAACTATTTTTAATATTATCACTATTCACTACATAATATTTTATTGACATGAACATTGCAGTACTGACTACTGATGAGACTCTATTATATATTTCTATCTATGTGTATCCATACTATTTATTTAAACAAGAAATAACAAAAGTTTTGAACTTTATAAACGTTTAGTATACAATGTAAATGCTGAATATGCAACAATAGTGTACCTATTTCTTAGTCGTTTATCATTACAATAATTCATAGCTATGGGTATAGAATATACCATTATATACAATATAACCCAAGAGACATGAGTTTGAAATTAATAATATGTACCATGTAAGCATATTGTGTGTGTAATAATTTATTAGTTTGTATAAATTGTATCTGGTTCATGTGTTTAAATATATTGTAAAATACAATACCTAAATGTAGAATGAGTAGATAGCTAATAATATATATATTGTATAATGTTTGTTCGAGCGTAGCGATAAAATTTTTTTGTTATTTACTTGTAAAAAAAGGCGTATACTGAAATAGGGGCTTCATGTTTATGTTTGCTCCCCCATACAATATTGTCCCTTAATACGGTTCTGCTGTTGGGCTTTGGGCGAGATCCTTTTCGACCAAGATCGTACCTACCCTTATTATGTTTTATTTTAATAGTTTTCGACATTTGTAACAGAAACCGATAAGTAAATTTAATCCCTTTGATTTAGTCGAAAACGGCTATGCCCGAGCTGTAAGTGTCCTCGAAGTGACGATTGATACCAACGATCTTCGGCGGTGGTAGGTACTTGCGACTGCTTCAGACAGCGTCAGTTCTGTGACAGTTGAGTTGTGAGTGTGACTCTCCAAATACGAAATATTCACTGTTTAAGTGTATTATTGTTTTCCGTACAGAGTAAAATTCACAAAATTTCTGTACTGATTTTAAGCTATTTATACCATGAACCTATTGACACCGTTCTACGAGCGATAGGTGATAACATTAAATTTTAATATTAAGACATTTTATTATGTTATATATTTTATATTTACTTACCTATATACCTATCAAATATCGTAGATTCACATTATTCAGTTTTTCAGGGTCACTGAGCGTTTAGGTGATTTGAACTTATATTCTAATGTAACTGATGGATCTGAAACAATAGATATTCCAATTTCACAGACCATGGTACATGAACAATAAAACGAAAAACAATCATACATAAATGATATTGCATTATTAAAATTAGAAAAAAGTGTTACATTCAATGTTGAGTAATTTTTAATCTTAACTAATATGATGTCATTGATATAATATATTTCTTAGTAGCACGACTACAATATTATAGTGACACATTTTATTGTATTCATACACCTACATAACACGTAAGCCAGATTTAGAGAGCAATGTGTGGACGTATAATACGTATTTAAATGACTGATAGTAATTTTCAGCTTAAAATTATATTAAGTAGGAAGGTCATTTGTACCTTTTATAGTGAAATTATTACATTAAAAAAACATATTAGTATGAAAATAGAAGCTATGCTATTACCCTTTTCTTAGACTATTGTCTATATTTAGAATATGAATAGGTACTATTTTTTCTAATGACGAGTGTCAACACCAAAACAACAAGAACAATTATTATCGTATCGAATATAAACCCCCAGAATTTTTGGTGACTTGAAACGATATAATATTAATTTAAAAAAATTGTAAAAATTGTTAAGAAATATAACTTTTTAAAAATAACAACAAAAAACAGAACATTAAGCATTTTTATCTAGATATTATATAATAAATTATATAAATATTAAATACTTCTTTGCATGAATAATTTAATTTATAATTTATGAATAATTCAATAATACCCAATAATAATAAAGTACCAACCTAAATAATAATAAAAAATTATATTTTTACCATTTATTACAGAACTTCACCCATAAACTAAAGTAGGTATTTACATTTATTTAAATTATTGTTTTATTGTAAAATAACTAAACTAACAATAACAAATAACTATAACTATAACATTTATAATAGTTTCATTATTTCTATAATAAGTTTATTATATTTTCTAAGGCATTGTATTTGTTAATAGCCATTCAGTGTTATATACTAATAACTAATAAGTAAACTATAAACGACTCGTTTTTAACAATTTGGCATCGTCAGTATTTTAATAGTATTTTTATTATTTTCAAAATATATTTGTATATAATACAATAATAATATATAATATATAATATTACATTAATATTATTAATGTATTTTTATAATGTATAATATTATATTTCTATAAAAGATAAGACGACGACGACGTCGGCACTTCGATTACACCGAATGCTAAAAATAGATGTGTTTATCTACTATCAGTGCATTGCGCGACTGTTGTACAACACGTAAGTATGTAAACTGTTACCCGTAGTCGTATGTATTGACTTATTCTTGGTATTAAAAAAAAAATAATTTTATTATTCTTGAAATTTGTTGCACATTTGCAGTCGATAGTTATCAGTTGTCGTCTATTCGACTATTAGTCCGAGGTTAGTGGTAACGTGTTCTGTAGCTACCTACTAGAAATTAACTGTTTATTCTTCTATTTATTATAATTTTAATATTATGTGATTATTTTTTCTTATTATTCATATAATTTTGCATTTTACTGTTTAAATAACCATGAATTTTGGCAATAAAAATGAAACAAATTCCGGCAAACGAAAGCGGATTAAATTACAGTGCTTGGAATGTGGCAAAACATTTGACAATGATAATTTAAGATTATCTATAGCTGATGATAGATTGGATTCACTTATGATTTTAAGCGTGGAAAAATATGTGGTTGATCAATTAGATATGAACAAAATAGCAACATTATGGGCAACTTTGAAAAACCGTAGAATTAATATCTAATTGTATGTATAATAATATTATAAATTGTATTAATAAAAATATTTTGTTTAAAACTGATATTATACTTATAACATTTTCTTAATTAAGATTTAAAATACACATTTTTATTAATTTGGGTAAATGGAATGTGGAAGTTGTAAAATTATGATAAATTGTTAGATACCTAATATTTTTATTTTCACATGAGCAACTAATAAAGTAAAGAAATTTTTTTCTTCGTTTATTGGTCTTAACCATTGGCAACTATTTGTGAGGGGAATTACGGTTGGTTAAGGGACACATTACATGTGTGTTTGTGGGTTGGGATTTGTCGAAGAAACCCTGATGGTTATAAATAAATGGTATAAATTACAGGGCTGGAAGTGGTTAAGGCTATTTAAAAAAGTGACTAAGTGACTGAATTTATTCATAAAAGTGACAAAAAAGTTACCTACATACATTTGTTTCGTAACAACTTCACAGTTATTAAACATTTGTCTTTGAATCTCTACATACCTATGATTTAATTGATTCTAACTTACTTAATTTTGTTGAAATTACAAAAAAATAATGATAATAATAAACACAAATTTTAATAACAAATGATTAAATCATATTACCCATTTCAATTTATAATGTTTATAATTTAGAATAATATTCAAGATCATTGTTTAGGAACTTTCTTTATTTTAATCATAACTAAAAAACACGCCTATGGTTTGTTATAATAGGAATTCATCCCGGATGGTTTTTCAAATGTAGTAGACTAATAAATATACGAAAGTTTGATTAGGAACATTACATAAAAACAAAGATATTGGTATAATAATATGTTATATGCCTATAAACAAGCCTATTCAACAGCCATAAGTCATAACTCAAGAAAGAGGTGTAGGTACTTAATTATAATATTACATTTTTATTATTTTATAGCATTTTTATTATAATTCTATAGGTAGGTACTATAATTATATTTATTATTGATTATTGTGTATGTATTAAATTTTATTATTTTGGACTTGTATTAAATTAAATTTCATTATAATTTAATATATGATTTAAGTAAGCAATTAACATTTTTTATGATATTATATAATATTTTATGTAACTTAAATGTATTTTTCAATACAATTTTAATATATTTATACTTCAGTTTTGATATATTTTCATTCATTTTCGTCGGGACTTTTTTTACCGCGATTCAGGCATGTTACTGTACATTCAAATATAAAGTTGGTGGCCATATGCAGTTTAAATATAAATTTAGGTACATTTTGAAAATAAGTGACATAAGTGACTTATTTTCTAAATAAGTGACTTAAAGTGAGTCAATTTTAAAAAAGTGACCTACTTCCAGCCCTGAAATTAAATAATAATATAAATATAAATTTAATATAGTAGAAAACGTATTCGATCGAAGCGAGAAAAAAATTTTTCAGTCGGCAAATTAATAGATCTACCCCCCCCCCCATGAATTGTTGTTCGGGACGGCCCTGTAAACGAGTACATTAAAACAAGTATGTAGGTAATAAAATTAATAATTAAAAACTTCCTTATAGTTAAGTCACATTTGATTTTGATTTTTTTTTGTTAGGTAGGTACCTACTGGTGATCTATAACCTATAATATATTAATTTAATAAATACCTATCCTAAGAAGCTAATAATCTTATCACAAATTAAGATTTATGGGAAACGGAATGTCACCTCGCTATCAATGTTAATGTTAAAGTTGGAATATTCTCAGTTTTAAATTAGACTATTAGTGCTCTCACCAATGGCGCAACTATGAGTTTAAATCTTGAGGGTACTACGCAATATTATGAATTATTGTTAATATTTAGATTATACTATATTCACAATTTGTTGTTACACAATAATTATTGTTAAATATGAACATATTTTTTTTATTTTTTTTTTATTGATCTTAAGCTTCGGCAACTATGGCCATTAGCTGTAGTGGTTTATTTGTGGGTTGTTAATGTCGGTAGGGGGAGGAACACGTGTGTGTTGGATTTGGGCAGAATTTTTGATTGGGCACCCGTAGGTATCTGCCATGCACGGGTGGGGGATGGCGGCACTTGTTCTCCGGACACCGTGACTTGCCCGGAGAAAAATGCCACCCAGTGGCCGAGAGAATCGAACCCGCGACTGCCAGCGCCGCAGCCGACGCGTTAGACCGCTCGGCCACCTCGTCCCCCATGAACATATTTATATGCTCTCAAAAATTCAAAAATATGCATAAAAACTAAATATCTTAATAAAATTAGTAATAATTGCAAAATATATTACTTATGTTAATAAAAATACAATTCAAATTGTCAGTATACTTCTACTGTAAAAAAAAATGAAAAGTTAATAGATTAGATGTTAACACATCTTTTTATAGTAGGTATTTTATAATATTAAAATTTAAAGTGTTAAACATTTATTCCTATATCGATAGCTACTAATGTGTTCAATATTTCGTCGGGTAGTGGTCTCCAAATTGAAAGATTATTAAGAAAAAACCAATTGTTAAAATTGAATTCTATAAATAAAACAATACATATTTGAAATTACAACGACATAGAACACGGGGGTGCATAAAGTTATGTGGGGGGGTTTGCTTAAGGGGGTTGCAAAACTGGCTCCTACAGACTACAGTGTGATTGGTCAATCAAGGTCGATATATTATGTACCTATATGGCTATATATAAATTCTAATTCAAGTATAATACAAAAACTATCCACTGTCGATAATCACTCATCGCTATGAGTCAAATTTGACTCAAATTTCAAGAAACTTTTGTCATCAACTGATAATATTTCGTTCCGTATCCTATATACCTCAATTTAATTCTACCGATATCGCTGATAGGTATTTGAAACTTATCACATAATATTATAACTAACTTTAAAGAGCCTACACATTTCAATAAACACATTTAATGCTAGATAATCGTCGTAAAATAATGTTGCACACTTGCAAATACCTCCTATTGGTTTTATTATTATTATTATCATTATTTTTTTGGTTAAAGAATATCAAATAAATATAGGGTCTTTGTAGTCATTTATAGTATACCTACATGAGTTATTTCTAGATAATAGGTAGCCTATATAATATAATATAGCATGTAAGGTAACCTTACCAGACCTATATATAAATTGCTGATAATATTATCTGCTCCTGTGTGTATTATCTTTTTTAATATAGAATTCATTCAACCCATCTGCTTGCCATTCTTATCGCATCATAGATCAAACAAGTTATTAGACTCTGTGTCTCTGTACCGTTTGTAGGTGGATGGGGTTCCGAATCACTTAGTAAGTCAACCTATACCTTACCTAAAGAGTATCTACCTACGTCATATTATTTTAAATATATTATAATATAAATTTGGGTGTAATAACAATATAACTATTGTTTAAAATGACCGTTGTCTTCTGTCTTAATGAAAATTCAATTACCCGTGTTAGATAATGCAGAATGTATAAACGAGTATATCATTACAGTCAAAAAATCATTATCGACGATAGGATAATATGCGCTGGATCGGACGGATAAGACGCTTGTCACAAGCGGATCTTTATAATGTGTATTGTGACATACAGTCTACACTATTTCAACATTGATTTAATTATTTATTTTTTTATCAACTGGGATCCAAACAACTCTATATCTGAAAGTTTTAATATCTGAACATGAACTATCTGTTAAATTTTTATTTAAAACTATAGTCAGCTAACTTGACTGTAAACGTTATTGGTATAAATTGCCAACCAATGTAGTAGATTGAAAATTGTAGATAGTACCTATATGTTTATATACCTACTACATTGGAATGAATGTGCACGTATGATAAAATATTGGTAACTCAAAATTAGTTTGCATTTGTTTCTCGAGATCTCAACAATTACTTAATTTCTATACTTCATGTTATCCAAACATAATCAATATAATAACAAAATAACAAATTATTTGGTGGGTTTTCACTTTTCGACTTAACTGCTGTGAACCAGAATATCCATGTGTATAAACTAGGGTGTCATATACATATATTGGATTGCATTATATTACACTTAACTCTTTTTTAATATAGAGTTCATTCAACCCATCTGCTGCCAGTCTTATCGCATCATAGACCAAGTTTTTGTCAATATGATCTGGTGGGTTTGTGGTCGACTTAACTGCGGTGAACCAGAATATCCAGGTGTATATACTATAGTGTGTCATATTTTGTCGACTGGATTGTAGATAAAATTAGTCACAGTTGAATTGTACTGATTGATGCTGTTTAAAATTAAATATTGCTTTTAAATAGGATACCTACTTTATGTTCACCTTTATTGTTATAAAAATGGTATTTACTACTTAAAAACTATAGTATTGTTCGAAATCTAATTTTAGTCGTTTATTTTAGTATGTTATTTAAGCATTTAACGTTAATACGAAATGTAGGTAAGCACGGGGAAAATGTTAAATATTTAACACATTTTTAAACTTACTCACCAATCACAGACCAAGACTGAAATACTATTCCCTACAATTGTTTTATAATAATAAGCATAATTTGCACAATTAAATGTATTTAAATATTCAAATTATTTAGTACTTAATCATTGATGAATATTTTGGTTACAACATAAAAAAAATTATATATTCAATATTGTATACTTCTATCAATTTAAAATACTTGATTTCCAATTGTAACTTCTTTGTAAGCATATACTGAAATACAAAACACAATCATATAGCTTTAATTTATTTGTTAACTGTATTCTGTGCATATAATTAATATATATATTATATATATAGGTACCTATATATGCTTTTGATACGCCATACTAAAGTTATTGTGAATCAGAAATTTAAAAAAAAGCCCACCATCAATCAACATAAAATTGATGCCGGGTTTCACTTACAATCTTAATATTTATAGTGTACACCTAAGTACATATTATATATTCATAATCTTACTGTTTTTGGAACTTAGACTGATTTCTGGATGACCGAATAACGAATCCGGAATTATTATTATAGGGCACAAACATCGTACAAAGTGAAATAGGTACTATATTATTATTTAACACAAAAGGTTAGACTCAATTAACTCTGTTAGAAAGCATTGTTATATAGATTTATTATTTGAATAATCATATTATATAATATTATAAAATAGAAGACCATTTTTTGCATGTACCTACGTGTATATCTCAAAAAGTAGGTAGGTATACTCATCGGATTTTAGTACAGTCTCACTAATTAACAGGCCGTGTCTCATGGAAGGTTTTCATGTAAAATACGTCTATATTTCGGTATTTGAGATGGGTCTAACCTGTTGAGCTAATAAATATGTATCAATTCAGCACATCGCTAATAACCACCCATAGGCCATAACCCATAGGCCATAACCCATATAAATCATATTATATTAAATATAATTGAGTAGGTATCAAGTTGTGTATAATAAAGTCTTTGGTACTATAATATGACGATTATATCGACTTACAGAAAAAATAAATAACAATAAAGAGCACCTTTTGTGACGATCGACGCCGACACGTTTATTTACCCCAATTACGTTACACGGTCGTAAACTAATAATAATAATATGACAATAGGTGAAGGACAAAATTTATAACATTTAAAATTTAATAATAATTTTGTAGTTAAAAATTTATAAAATGTTCAACTTTTATAGCTAATAATTGAAAATTTAAAACAAGATTCTACGTAAATAGGTTATATATAAATTACTTTATTCACCTTAGTATCATCAAATAATATACTTCGTAATATCATAGGCTTACTAACCATTTTCGCTCAAAATTGTTTTTCTTATATAATGATATTGAATCATTGAATTCGACTTTAATACCATCCATTGCTATTGCATGGTAAACTGCGTGTGCCCATACTGTCAATTAGAAAAATTCTATATAATATATGATACATCGGTTATTGTTTAATAAACGGTGGGTTTAATTATCATAAATAAAATATATCCGGTGGAATCAATAGCCCACTGAATTAATATTGAAACAGAAAAATCGATAATACCCCGCCATATTATAACCGTTAAGTTTGAGTCAATTATAAGTGTACAGGCCAGACAACAATGTTGATACCGTCATCACAAGGTGTGATGTAACCACGATTAAAGATATACAGGTTGCACATCGCCCTATAGTAAACCGCTTCCAGACTGATTTACAAAGTGACTATAAAAATCAGCTGTTAATAATTAACTAGTGGCGCTTAATGTCAACACTCAACCATATGTGTCGACATTTAGAACTAATTTTACACCTATATATCTATAATTGGTTAATTGTAATACTGCCGCTTGGAGCGCCACTGGTTAATTATTGGTAGTCATTTCGTATTTCACCTTATCAGTAGTCGATGTGCAACCTGTATATCTTTAATCGTGGATGTAACACGGGTCTCATTTGTAATGGATAAAAAGGAACAAACCACATGACAACAAACACTTATTATTATAATTTACAAACGTTTAACAATAAGATTTTATTGCCTACCTACTTACGGTCTGACAGGCTGTGAATGAATAGGTGATGGCGGCAAGTCACTGCAAGGGATAAGGCAGCCAGCAGTAGCCTCCAGACAACAATAACACAATTAGGGCATTCCAGGGGCGTCCTCAAGGGGGGGGCGAATGGGGCAGTCGCCCCCTCCATGAGCTATTTTTTCTTTCTTAAAATGTTCATAATTTTTATTAAAATATAATACTAGGAAAAAATTATATAAGTCCGCTGATTTAGTAAAACTTACAGAAGATAATGTAGAACTAAAATTAACTGGTATTGTTCTGGGAAATGCTGTTGTATCAATTATGAAAGACATGTCGTTAGACTTAAATAACTGTGTAGGGATTGGAACCGATGGGTGCTCAGTCATGACATCTGTAACACGTGGAGCAGTTGCTGAAATTCAGAAAAACTGTCCCAGTGCTGTTTACAGTCCATGTTCAAACCATGCATTGAACTTGAGCATCTCAAAGTCATCTAATGTACAGTTAGTTAGAAACACTATGGGCATCATAAAAGAAGTTCTATCTTTTTTTTAATACATCTTCCAAAAGAAGTTTTGTTTTAAAAAATTGCCTTAAAGGCCTTAAACGCTCTATTACTGGATTATGCGAAACACGATGGGTCGAACGGCATGAGTGTATTTTTGAATTTCAAATGTGCTTATCAGAAATTATTGACAGTTTGACTTATATATCTGAATGGATTGATCAAACTTCATCGTCAAATTTTATTCTTTGATTTGTACATTTTTTTTTTGCATTTTTCATTTTTCATTCATTAATTCATTAATTTAAATTTAAATAATTTAATATGTACACAAATATTTTAAAACTGTGACTCTGTTAATTATACTTTGTTTTTTGTATCTATAACTATGCCTATGTCGAATGCCCTATTGCCCTAATGACATTACATACCCCGAGTTAAATCAGGTAAAACACCTAGTAATTGGTGTATTTTCATATATATATAGGTGATGTATGAAGTTCGCCCCCCCCTATAAAAGGGTCTAGGGACGCCACTGGGGCATTCAGTACCGTTTATCCTAAACGGCTTCCGTGTTACAAAAGGGTCAATTTCCAAATAGCTACCGTTTTTCACAACACAAATACCTTCCCACTTCAAACAGACTATTCGGACTGTCTCAAAACAGCTGTGGTTAAAATGTGTTAAATCCCGTCAACTCAACCATTAAGCATGAATAACGTAGGTACAGGCCCACCGCCAGACAACAAAGACGATACCCTCGTTACACCTGAATCCGAGTTTTATTTGAAAGGGTTATAAAGGAACTTACCACAAAATTATAGGTACACGACTACAAAAACATAATATTATAGTTTACAAACGTTTAACGTTAGGTCCATGTTCCCGGCACCCCCCCCCCCCCCCCCATTGCAAATTTCTGGTCAAAACCCGGGATGATCGTTTGTGCTTCGTTAGTGCACGTTTTTATCCCGCCGTTATAGTGCTTCATACCTTCCAAAGTTATTCGCATTTCGTACAGGTGGGTGCCAGCACAACCCATTTCCTATATGAAAAACAAAAGTTTGTATTGCAACAATATCATATTTAGGTGATACAAATAAATCCCATGTATTAAAAATATGGTTTTAAAGTGTATTTTAATATTAAAAAGCTGGGCAAGTGGGTGTCGCTCTGCTGTACAGTAGGTTACAAGTGGGTCACTGTATAATGGATGGTATTACATTTGAATTCAATCAGTGGCGTATACATAACTTTTGTATGGGGGGGGGGGGGGGATCAGTTGCAAACAAATTATTATGGAACGAAAATACCTAAACCTAGGTATGTGCTCATTTAAATACCTAATAAATGATAAAACATATATATATTCAATACATTTTATTTTAAATTCTACAAGTAATCATAGAACAAAATTTAATTTCCTTTTTTTTAGTCAATAAAATTTATTATTTAAGCTATTTTTAGCTTTCAATGAACAAATTACTGATAGCTATTAGCTAGTATGTTGTAGGTATATCCATGTTAGTTGATAATATACAAAATTGATAATGTTTTGGTGTAAATGCGTAAAAACCATCGTGCAATAACCTTATACCTATTATACCATAATAATATTTCTTTTTCTAATGTATAGGAAAATGTATTATTAATTATTATACGCATGGACATGCGGGCGTCGTCTCCGCCGCGTTGATATCGGTGACGGTGGCGACGCGCGACGGCCCGTGGCTGGTCTGCCACATATTATTATTCTTATAATAATTTATTATACTTGTATATATAATATACATATTATCAAATATCACATAATACGATTATATGAATATGAAATAAATATATGATTACTGATTAATATTAAGTAAATTATTTTTAATTAATTGTTGAATATTGTGTTAAAATAAAAATTTACAAAAAATCCTTGCCATTTTTTTTCCTTGTAATTTCCTTACATTAAGTCATTAAGAACACTATTTTATAAAATTTAAAAAAAGGCCTATGGGGGGGATCTGACCCCCACATCCCCCCTTGTATACACCCCTGAATTCAATGATATTATATCATTGTACAAGAAAAACGATTCTGAGCGGAGACTTTATGTCCTTCTAGGTATAAAACATACTATATACTTATCGATGGTATTAAAAAAAATTGACTTATAATGAATTCCAAATTAATCATAACACAATATCCATTATGTACTATAACGCGTTATACACCAACAACAAACCCTGATACTATCATAGATATATAGTAGTATACTTTAGAAGTTTCAAGTACCCACGAATAATATTATACAATCACAACAAAATAAATAAAATATTTTCATGTATCTACAGTTATTCGTTTTTGAATTACAACAAAATAAGGAAATCGCTACATGAGAAATTGAGTGAATATCCAATGTTGTAAAAATTTGAATTTCAAACGCTCAAAAAAATTTAATTTGACTTTCTTATAGACATTTTTTTATTGATAAAGGTAGATAATCTTATAAGGAATCATGTATTACATTTTAAAAACTTAGATTTAAAAAGAAAAATTTTTACGACTTCTTAATTCAAAATAGTTTGCTAATTTTCGCTATTTTTCCATATTTTGTCAATTTTTGAACTTTAAATTCTTATAAAAAAAAACTGTGACTAAGGAATTTTGATATTTTTCATCTGCCTTTGAAACAATATACTAGGAGCCTTCTATTAAATTGTCATGCTTTTTTAACCAATAAATAAAATCTTATTGATATTTCTAGAAAAAAAACTAAAAAAAAATGGAAAATGAAAATGTCCCTAAACAGTTCAAAATAAATCAAAATATTTTGAAAATGTTATCGTGTATAGAAAATGCTTATATAAACAACTAGTGAAAATTCCATGTATCTACGGTCGTTTGTTTTAAAGTTACACCAAAAACCAAATTCAATTTTGTGAAAAATCGATTTTGCGTAAAAATTCCCGTTTTTCCTTAAATTTTCTTTGGTTTTTCTTGGCGCTTTTGAAAATTACTGGGAATTTTAAATTTTGACCTGCTCAATGCACCAACGTTATTCACTTTCCAGTCGAACAAGATACTGAAGTTGAAAATCGAAGCATTATTTCGACTACTTATCGTGTACACAGACACAAAAAAAATTTGAAAAAAAACACACATCATTGTAAAATCAATACATTCATCGTTCCACTCAGAATCTAAAATAAGAATTAGAATATATAAATAATTTAAGCTTAAAAATAAGGTGAGCATAAAATCGAACGGGCTTTCATTTCCATATTTTATATGTTATTGTTATTTTATGACAATATAATATAAACAATGACATAAGTGTATATAATACATATTATGGGATTATGTATTATAATATCTTATTAAAAATAGTATAATACTATATAATAATTAATGGTCGTACCATTAAACGCGTTATTTTGAATTTTGAGTAGGTAATATCCGTTTCCTTTACTAATCCTAAGCTTTCTGATTAATAAAAAAACTTGACAAAAAAATTCGATTAGACGAGTAATTTTTAAATATATTTTAATTCGCGTGTGAAAAGTCCATTACGATGAACTGTAGAGTAAGAATAGTACTTCTCATACAGACCTAAGAACTATTAAGAACTAAGAATACTGTACTATATAAGAACTATTACTGCAGAATATTACATATTTTATCATTTTAAAGATCATTTGACGCAAAACAATATTAAAAGTACACTTTAACATAATATAAAATGTATAAATTTCATTTTCAATCAGTTGGTTTATTAATCGTTTGTAAATTAATTTCGAACTCGGTAATCCGAGTAGAAATATTGGTTTTCAGTTAGTGTCAGTAGTTTATTCAGTTATTTATTTAGTCAGTTATTTATTTAAACACTTACATTTGAATACCACAAGATCATTGAAAGTGTCAAGTTTGGACACCGTTGTCTAATGGTATCTATGAAATAAATCATAGGCGTGCGCACAGGGTATACAGGGTATGCCGCTGCATAGTCTGCGGCTTTATGTGAGGGGCCCATACCTATATAATATACCAAAGCATATTTGATAATATTTTCTATATTAAAAAAAAAATAATAAAAATTTTAGTTTTCACTTTTCTGGCGACCCGCAAGATAATCTAAACTATTAATACACTAAAGCGTAACACGTAGGTATTGTTATCTATGTTGTAAGAATAGAATAATTATTATTGTTTTTATAGTTTGTAATCAAAGACCATATTATTATTATAACTGAGTCCGGTACTATGTCACAAGAACGTCTTGATTCACTGATGTTAATATTTATCGAGCAAAAAATGGCATCAGAAATCAATATTGAAGAAGTAATAGATTAATTCAAAACATGTGTGCCGATAAAAAGAAGACTTGAACTTTAGAGTTTAGATTTTAAGTACTTTCCATGAAATAACAACATTATTAATATGTTAAAATTATTCAAAAACATTCATACTAGTATATTATACTTGATCAAATTTTCTTTAAATAAATATAATTCAAATTTATTTCTACAGCGCATTGTTTAATATTCTACTGTAAAACTATGTGTGATTTCAGATTCCGAGTGAAGCAAAAAAGCTAAGTAGTATATTTGCAAAAACTTAGATTGTAAATTGAATCCTATATGTGTTAAAAAAAATGTTTAACGGCTTAGAATTGTTTTTTAGAATAAATTAAGGAAAGATTAGAATTTGTGAGGGGGCCCTATTTTCCTTATTGCATAACCTGCGAATAAAGTCTGTGCACGCCTATGAAATAAATATGGACTTGTGTACGAACAGGGCCTGTACCCACCCCATTGACCGTACAATGTACATAATTTGTACATGTTTTAAAAGTATAACTGATAAAGTTTTGCTGGGTGTTATCAATGGATAACTTCCCAATCCTATTATTCGCCGTTAATTTTATATTCTTTCCTATCAAATCTAATTATTGTACAAAAACTGTATAGATTGTAGATATATTTTAAATAAATGAAAAAAAAAAAAAAAAAAAAAAAAAAAACTGATAAAGTGACAAGATTTCATGATACAAAATGTGAGATAAGTTATAGCAGTGTAGTGTGTTTGTATAATTTTAACTACAATCATACATTTCTAAATACACCCCTGAAAAGATCTGTATACGTATGTATGTATATACACCACAATTTAAAATATATCTTAAATCGTAATACAGAAACGTGGTTATAGGTTAGGTAATTGTACAGGGTGTTTCAAAAGTCTTTATCCGATATTATAAACTGATATATTTCGGCAACGGTAAATCGCAATAAGTTAGCAACCAGTGCCGCTCTAACCACCAATAACGCCCTAGGACAACAATATTTGACACCCCTCACCCTCCCACCAAAAAATCTCGACTTCGCATTTTTAGCTTATAATTAATCACATACCTTAAATATGTTTAATACTTTTAAATTAAAGGTTCCTACTTATTTTTTTAAATATTATTATTGGGATCATATTTATTTTGTTTATATTTGAACACCGATTTCATTATTCTGGGAACACTCGTACATTACAGAAAGAAAATATATATAACTATTTTCACAAATTAGTACCTAGATTTCATTATAAATCATACATTCTGCGTTTCTGCGTGTGTAATAACAGTGTAGTATAACAATCAACATTGTAAATTGCACAAGTGAATATAAGTGATTATAAAATTCAAAGGTGGGCATTAACTAGTTGAAAAGTTAAAGTTCAGTTAAAAAGTTAATTTTTTTCAACTTTTTAACTTAACTAGTTAGTTTATTTTCTAATCAACTTATGAACTTAAATAGTTTAATTTACAATTGAAATAACTTAGCTTTTCTCAGTTGATTTAAAAAATCCATTAAGTTAAAACATTTTGAAATTGTTAAAATATTACGGATTTCGAACGCTCATAAAAATTTCATTTGACTTTCTTATAGACATTTTTTTTTGATAAAGGTAGATAATCTTATAAGGAATCTTGTATTACATTTTCAAAACTTAGATTTAAAAAGAAAAATTTTTACAAATTCTTAACTCAAAATAATTTGCTAATTTTCGTGATTTGTCCATATTTTGTCAATTTTTGAATATTAAATGCTTATAAAAATAATTGTGACCAAGGATTTTTAATATTTTTCATTTGCCTTTGAAACAATATACTAATAGCCCTCTATTTAATTTTCAAGCTTTTTTAACCAACAAATACAATTTTATTGATATTTAAAAAAAAAAAAACTAAAAAAAAATGGAAAATGAAAATGTCCCTAAACAGTTCAAAATTAATCAAAATATTTTGAAAATGTTATCGTGTATACAAAATGTAAATATAAACAACCAGTGAAAATTTCTTGTATATACGTTCATTTCTTTTAGAGTTACACCAAAAATCAAAATCGATTTTTTGGAAAACAGATTTTGCGTAAAAATTCCCGTTTTTCCTTAATTTTTATGTTGTTTTTCCCGGTGCTTCTAAAAACTACTGGGAAATTTTGACCCCCCCACACCCCCAAAGTACCAACTAGATTCACTTTCCTATCAGAAAAGATACTGTTGAAGAAATCCAAGCACTTTTACTGTCCTAAAACGTGATGACAGACACAAAAATAAAAAAAGGTACTACTAGGTACCAAAGATATGAATTAGTTTAGTTTATAAGTATATTACAATATAGTATACAGTATATTACTTAATTATTGTAATGATGTATATACATATTTAAAATATATTTCATGTGCTTAAATAAATTACTATTGTAATCTTAATAATCTTATAAATTATAAGTATTAATATTTTTATTTGTTTTTATGAATATTCAATAGGTATATTATTATTGAAGTTATGTCGCATTAAGATTTAACACATTATTTACATAATTGTATACCTACTTAATAGTATACAATTTGATAGATACTCATCTTTGATATTACAGTATAAACAAAAAAATAATACCTAAAATAAGAACACCAAATTTTTCTTTTTATCATCCATTTCTAGTACGCCCCCTAAATTCATAATACTTTAGACGCCCTAGGGCACTTGCCCTATTTGCCCCCCCCCCTTGGGACGGCTATGTTAGCAACCCATGTGTTAACACTTGACTGATTAATAAAACTTAACTATTTAAGAATATATTTTACTTTATTTCACCCTTATATATATCTTCATTTTTAATAAAAATATAAATTTTTGAAATCGGATGTAGACTTGATATAGCCTGTACAATGAATAAAATAAAAGTGAGAGCATATTTGTTTTTAATAATATCGTTATTTTATTACATAAATATTTGCATATTGTAATTATAATGTGATTAAGTAAAAAAATTAAAACAACAAGTTTATAACAATTGTAGGATTCGCCATTAATAATTGTTCAGTAATCTTGATGCCCAGTACTCTGGAAATCACTGTGACAATTTCCATCGATTGGATGGATCGGTTGTTAGCCGTTTTTTGTTGCACGTTTTCGATAGCAGTAAGGCGAAGTAAAATAGGGTGCAGTAGATTGTGTAATGTTTCTGAAACAATGTTTCACAAATAGTACTATATAGAAGTATAGTAATAATATTCATAAATTAAAATAACTAACCAGTGGTTGTTCATTCATTGAAATTATGAATATCTTGTAGTTTTACACAATCTGAATGTACCAATATCTATAATGTATATAGCTAATACATTTTTTTTTAACTTTTTAAGAAGCTGATTATATTATTTAATGGGTGTATTTTTTAATTATTTATGTCATACTGATTTTTCAACTTAGATCAAAATCAATTTTTTTTTTTGGAACAAACCTAGTTTAGCGGCTCCTCGAAATTCCAATTTTTTTTTTTTTGAAACCTATGTAATTCGACGAGTTTACAACGATGGTGCGAAAATAAATTTCACTGTGTTCCTCGGCGCCGTCGCTCCGCTCCGCAAATCGAAAATATCTCCCTACTTGCAATGCAACACCACCTTAAGTAGGTTACATTGTAAGTTATTACTCCAAGTTATGGACAGTGATTGCACAGTTAGTGGCATAATTAAAATCTTCATAATAATATAACCTGCGTAAACATTTACCTCAGAACGTCACACATATAGGTAGGTAGGTAGGTAGGTAAGTTTGTACATCCATAAAAGTTTGGCTACAACTCATTTGCGCACAAAAACATAACTCATTCGCGTACATTTTACGAACAATAGAAACCTTTTTTTCCAAGAATTTTATCCACGTATAGGGTGTACATAATCTCCGTACCACCATATTTTCGATTTGGTCAATACTGATAGTAGACAATTATTATACTCAAACAACATTTTCCTTTACCCTTTAAAAGGCTTAGAACTTTCTGTCTCATCATATTCTGATGTTATAGACTGACAGGCTTAAAAATGTTGTTTTAGTTATTATACACATTATTCAAAATGTTGTCAAATTACAATAAATTAGGTACAATTATTTTTACAAGTCATTAAAATTTACAAATTACAATAAATTAGGAAAATCATTATTAATTTTTAGAAAAGTCATTAAAATTTACAATCTACATAAATTACAGTTAATACATAATATTTAATATTTATTGGTACGCGTTTGCATCAAATAGGTTATAAATAAATTTTTTTAGATTTGTAATCTGAATATATTTTTGTCAAAAAATTTTGTTTTGTTAATATTTCTGTCCTACGTGTGTTTTCCTTATTTTTTTTTAATGAGTTTATTTATAAATCGGTGTCGACTTGAATTTCCATGAGTATTTGTATGATTTGGTGAATATGAGGGTGGGGGGTATGAAATTGGCTATTAAAGTGCATATGAAAGTTTTCAGCACCGTTTGTTGTTCTAGGGCTATCGTCTGGTGCACTAGCCCATAATTCTGGCCCAAAATCAGCATCAAAATCAATATAATTTTTTTAAATATAGTCCGGAAAATCCATACTTATATTCAGTAGCGGACTGGCCCGGTGTGACACTATTCTATAGCACAGTGGGCCGGTACCAGATTGTAAGTGTTGGGCCGCTACTATTTCTAGCATATATGTATATCTATAATTTTTGTATTTTTTTTTGTTTTTTTTTTTGTTATTTTATAGTAATATATTGGACGATTGGGTTGCAATTGCCCATCACAAACTACACAATATAGACACTAGCACACTACCATATAAAATATACCAAAAACATAATATATATAGATATAAATTATAATTGAATAATATGGATACCAATACAATTAAAAATATTTTATTTCTGGAAACGTAAAACGTTATTGTCCTGTCAGGGATTTTATGCCGTGTGGCGTGTATACGCATTTATAAAGTAGGTATAAATAAATTCAGTTCGAATTAAAAGACTATGGCCAATTTGACTATTTTATTCCTGTAAAATTAGACGAATAATTAGGCTTTAGCTCCGAAAAATTAGCACCAAGCCAAATTTCGGTTTATATAGGATATTTATTTTGTAAATTGATTGAAATTCGTATACCGCACGGTTTTATCAAAATGTGTTTAAAAATTAGATTTACAAATTAGGTACTTATTTTAAATTTTTCAAAAAAAAAATTAGGTAGGTACTTATTATATACAATTTTAGATTCCGAGCGGAGTGATGAATGTATCGATTTTCCAATCATGTGTGTTTTTTTTAATTTAAAATTTTTAAATTGTTGTGTCTGCCGTCACTGTTTGGGGTAGTAAACTGCTTCTATTTTCTTCAACAGTGTCTTGTTAAAGGTTAATTAAGTAAGTGCATTCGGGAGGTCAAAATTTAAAATTTCCAAAAGTTTTCAAAAGAAAATTAAGAAAAACAGGCATTTTTACGCCTAATAGGTTTTTGACAAAATCAACTTTAGTTTTTTTTATAATTCTAAAACAAATGACCGTAAATACATCAAATTTTTACTGAATGTTTATATTAGAATTTTCTATGAACTATAACATTTTCAACTTTTATTTTGAGCTGTTTTCGGACATTTTCAGTTTCGATTTTATTTTTTTTTCTATAAATATCAATAAAATTCTATTTGTTGGGTAAAAACTCTTGAACATTTAATTGAAGGCTCCTAATACATTTTTTCAAAGGAAGATGAAAAATATTAAAAATCCATCGTCACAATTCTTATTTTTTATGCATTTAAAGTTCAAATATTGAAAAAAATACGCAAAAATTCACAAATTATTTTTAGTTAGAAATTCATAAAAGTTTTTATTTTTAAAACTCAGATTTGAAAATGTTATACAAGATTCATCATAATTTTGTCTACTTTTGTCAAAAAAATTATCTACCAGAAAGTAAAATTAAATTTTTATGAGCGTTTGAAGTTCAAATTTTTACAACATTGGATATCAACTCGATACAACTACTATACAAGTATATATATGTAGCGATTTCCTTATTTTTTTGTAATTCAAAAATGAATAACTGTAAATTCATGAAAATTTCACTGAATATTTGTATTCTCATTTTCTATACACCATAATAATTTTGAAAATATTTTGACTCATTTTGAGCTGTTTACGGACAATTTGTTTAGTTTTTTTTTTATAAATATCAATAAAATTTTATTTTGTGGGCTAAACAATTTGAAAATTTAATATAAGGCTCCTGATTTATTGTTACAATAGCAGTTTAAAAATATAAAAAATACAAATATAGGCACAATTTTTTATATAAGTATATAAAGTTCGAATTTATCAAAATCTCGAAAATTATCAATAATTGTATTTTTAAAAAATTATAAAATGTACAGTTTTTAATTTTTTATAACTATGGATTGAAAATGTAAAACAAAGATTCTCATAAATAGTTCATACTGTAACCAAAAAATCTATAAAATATAGTTGAAGAATATAGTTATAAGAAACATTTATTTTTTACTGACATTTTTAATTCAAATTTGGACGAAATGACATATTAAAACCAAGAATAATGATTTTAGTTATTTTGTGCAATTTAAAAATATTTTTTGTGTGTATGAAACTTTTAGAGTATATTGTTATATTTTATAAACACACAATAACATTTTCAAATGTAATTTTTTCTTTAACAATGAATTTAACCTACTATAGTAAATACTATAATTCCTAATACTGAAATTAATTACCTAAGTACTTTATTCACAATAGTATCATCAAATACTGTATATTAACCGTCTTTTCCGTATACAATGATATTATATCATTAAGTTCAAATTTAATACCATTCATTACAGTGACATCCACTTGCCCACCTTTTTATTGGTGTTATAAATATTATACTATACTTACAAAAGTCTATAAATTATTTAAAATAAATATTTAAATGATTAGAACAAAAGTTACCTATTCAATTTGTCGAGTGTTTCTGTTATACATCGTGTATAAGTTCATAAAACATAAGTGCAATTAGAGTAAAAAAAATTGCCCTAAAACACCTAGGGCCGCTAATAAACTTGGAATAGTGTGCCGGACCCGTCCCAGTCCGCCCTTGCTTATATTTAGTGTTTGAAGTATGAGAAATATTTCATGAAATATTTCATTTTGAAATATTTCACTAAGTTGTGAAATATTTCACAAAAACGTGAAACATTGAAATTTTTTTTAACACTAATAAAAACACAATTTATTTATTTTTTTAACACAATGTTCAGTGTTCTAAATTCTAATGTCAGAATTCAGTGAGTATACAATATACATGTATAATATTGTATACCTACTTGTATCATTTAAACATTAAAATATTTAAAAATTTTGAATACCAATTTAAATGTATAATACCAAAGGTTAGGTATACATACAGGTACCATATAGTGATGAAGGTAATTTATGACAATTATATGTAAATATAAAACTTATTTAAAAATAAAACAAAATATATTAAAATACTGAAATATTTCACATATTTTGAAATATTTCATGAAATATTTCACGAAATATTTCATTTTTTTAAATTTCATGAAATTTTCAAACACTACTTATATTACTAGGAGCTATTGAGATTAGCTCCGTAAATGCGTCCGGAACTTCATCAGAGTTTAGATAAGGTAAACCAAAAAAATATTTAAGCCACCTTCCGATTTCCGAATCATTTTTTGAGTATTCTTTTAGTTATGTTTTATTTTTTTTTCAAACGCCTGAACCAACACGCTTGTCCCACACGACTAGTGTACTTGGCGAGTATTAATGCCATTTTTGATAGATAAGAACTGATGTGAAATCACGTTATGCTTTAAGACTATATAAGGCTATATTGAAGATACTCCAATAACGGGTGATCATTGATATCAATAATATTGAACGTGTAACGTGTTGGACAGCTTAAGACACCCTGTACACCCAAAACTGTACCTAAAAGCTGGTTTTCATTGTTTACTATTTTGTGCTCAAATGAGTTGTCGTAAATTTAAAAAATATATTAATATGTGCACAAATGAGTCTCCACCAAAAGTTTACAATATCTGTTGACATATCTATATATTTTGTATTGAAGGTAGGTTACATCTATATTATAATATTATAACTCATTATTGGGATTCCGATATGAATTATTATTCTCTAACTTTGTAGAACAATATATTGAAATACCTACGTACCTAATATCAATAACCTCTAAAAAAAAATAAATTAACAAACACCACAGAATAAGTTATTCTATGATAGCACCAATGTATTTTCCACTTTTAACTGATAAATTCACATTGAAACCATAATATGATAACTTTTGAAATGTGCAGAATTTATATTGGAAAATAAACAATCTATATCTGAATAATATCTAATGCATCTTAAAAATAATTAATGTTTAATAGGTTTCAATTCAATATGAAAATTTAAAGTTTTTAACGACTATTCATGTATAACAATTGTTGCATTGAAAATCGATGAATTTTTTTAAATATTAATCAGTATATAAAATAATATAATATGGTTAAACAAATTTAAAGAAACAATGCCTAAACAGTCAATGATAATTAGCTTTGGTTCAATAATAATTAATAACACAATAATAGGATACAGTAATAAAAATCACAATTTATTTTTATAGTTTGATATGGCTAGTTGTTTATTTAGCTTTATACTTTCATCATAAGAATTGTAGGCTTCACAAACTTTAAAAGAAAAAAAAACCATAGCACGCTACGCGATATTTTTCCTCTACAAGTAAAGTCTTTGAAACATAAATAATATGTTTTTGTTAATAAGTAAAAACAAAACGAAAACATTACCAAAAATTAGTCAAATTACAAAAAACGTGTATCCAGTTCAAAAACATGTTAAAAATGTGTGTACAGTTTTTTTTTACTCCAAATTATTGTATAATCAAATACAAAACTGTTTTTAATATTGTGGAGGTATGCTAATTGATAAAATAATAATATTAATACAATAACAATGAAATTACGAGAAAAAATGATTTGAAAACGGTCAAATATATTTTTAATAATTTTCTAGAAAATATAATTATTTCATCAATTATAATAATCATATACCTGCCTATAATTTTTTTATACGCATTTTACTGCAGAAAAATATTAACAAATAAAGTTTAATAACAATAGCGTTGTCTCGTGTTATTTATTAGGTAATAAAAACACATTATCCTGAATAGTGATTCCAAAAATTGTTTTAGTACAGATATTCGATGGTAACTTTTTAAAGTTTGAAATTTTATCAATTATAATACGTTTTTATCGTAAAACTACCGTGAAAACTATAAATCCATAAATACAAATCGCATGAAACAATAATAATATTATAATAATATCATTGTTTATTTTAATATACCTAACAATATGCGAACTCCTTCACATAGTATGTGTTTCCCATGTTATTTCAACATACTTAAATATTGTACGTTTTTACCTTATTGGAGTTTGTATCGTCCCGAGAGTAGTGCCATATATCCCAATTGAAATACGTATATTTTTAACTCCGGCTCCGGTTATAGAATCCGAGGGAATCGAAAACGATAAATCGTATACTACGGTCGAAACGCCGATCAAAAACTGTTTGAGAATAGGGATTTTTGAATTGGTCGTAAATATATCCGCTTTCGACCAAATTTTGATCGAAAATCCTTTTCGATTGATTTGAGAATAGGCCCCCGGAATATCATTGTCAAAATAATATCGCTCTCACGTGGTGACATCAAGGCACATCAGTATGAATGAAACGGGGTGAGGCCGTGAGGGGGATAGAACCCCCCAATGATTTTTTTTCAATATTTACAACAATTTATAATTGAGCATGAAATATTGTTTTATTTTGTACATTTCGACAGAATATGTTTATACGTGTTTATATGACATTACTATAATATTACCTAGACTCATATCTAGGAACTAGGTTATTATTATTATTATATTATTATTAATTTTTACACAAAATATACTATGGGAATAATCCCACTCGATGATCGAGAATTCTCAATAACAACCATTTCTACTGCTCTACACATAATGCGGTTAGGTAGGTATATTTTACAATATTACGTAGCTCCAGCACCAGGTCATTAGTTGATTGAAAACTTGAAACATCAGTTGCTTTATTGCTTATTACTTGTCATAACTCATAATATTTAGTTATCACCGTGATTCGTCTTTACTCTTTCGTACTCGTGTTTTCTACTGTATGTCCGTGTAGTGTATACCAAATGTGTATCACTATTATACAGTCGGTGTCTTTACTCTTTTGTAATATTGCCTATTTTGTATATTTTACATTTTCACAATTACTATGTCTAATAAAAGGAAAATTACTAGCTAATTTGATGCAAGTTGTTCTACTTCTAAACGCTAGGCGGATGAAAAAATAAGTAAGATCACTAATATCGTTACAGAAAATCAAGTTGTGGACTAAGCGGTAATATTTTTACTATGGCTGTTCATCGTGGGGTTATAAATTTAACATCCAACGAAGTACTGGACGAATAAGAAAAAAAAACAAAAAAATATATAGATTTATTTATATGTATAATAAAAATATTGTTAGTACCTACTATAATATATTTATAAAATCTGTAAACCTAAGTTATAAATAAAGTTTGTATTTACCATAATTTTATAAATAGATATTAGACATAACCATACATTATATTTTTAATGATAAAATAATGTATGTTAAAAACGGTAGGTAAGTGGGTGTCGCTCTGCTGTACAGTAGATTAGAGGTGGGTCGCTGTACAATGGATAGTATTCAATTTGAATTCAATAATATAATATCATTGTATAAGAAAAACGATTCTGAGCGGAGACGGTATGTCAGTCTAGGTATAAGACATATTATATACTTATCTATCGTATTAAAAAAATTTACCTAAAATAGGTACCTATAATAAATTCCAAATTCATCATATCGCAATGTCCATTAGGTACTTATAATGCGTTATACGTCAACAACAAACCCTGATATTATCATAGTCCATACTATATAGATATATAATAGTGTACTTTAGAAGTTTCAAGTACCCACGAATATTATGCAATCACAACAAAATAACTAAAATAGTTACTCTAAGTATTTTTTATGTAATTTCATCCAAATTTGAACTTAAAATGACTATAAAAATAAACTGTGCTTATGTATTTTTTAGATTTTTTGGTAACGGAATTAACTACCTACGTGGAATCTTGTTTTAAATTTTCAATCCTTAGATATAAAAGTTGAACATTTTATACATTTTTAACTACAAAATAATTATTCAATTTTAAATTTGATAAATTTTGTCAAAATTCGATCTTTAAATGCTTATAAAAAAAAATTGTGCCTATGTATTTTTAATATTTTTCAACTGATATTGTAACAATATATCAGGAGCCTTGTATTACATTTTAACACTTTTTGGACCAACAGATAAAACTTTATTGATATGTATAGAAAAAAAACTAAAAAAAATTGAAAGAGTTAAATGTCCGTAAATAGCTCAAATTTTAATTTTTAACCCCCCAAAGTACCAACTAGATTCACTTTCCTATCAGAAAAGCTACTGTTGAAGAAAATCCAAACACTTTTACTGTTCTAAAACGTGATGACAGACACAAAAAAAAAAAAAACATCGTTTCACTCAGAATCTAAAATCAGCCATATTGGGGATATTTAAAGGTTTGCTCCGCGAGATTTTGCGCTGTACAGTAAGTTCCTAAATGTAAGTTCGTTTTGTTTTTTTGCTCCCTTGCAGTCTCTTATTACTGCAGGTAACTACGGACATTTTTAAACGAATATTCAAATATATTATCATCGGATAACTAAGCCGGCCGGTGTTTTTTGTGTAGGTACGTATTGAATATTGAAATAGTGAATTGTTCACGTAGTGTTACGTTTGACTATATAGGTAGTTACCTACTTTAATTGAACGTTCAACTATTCGCTACACTTGCATCATACGTGTGTAGGTACATCTGTTTATAGAAAAATGTAACCAACTATGAATTAAACAAACTTAACGCGTAGAATAATGATGGAGGGGTGGATACATTTTTGATACATTTTCTGTATACCCAAGTTATAAATAAAGTTTGTATTTACCATAGTTTTATAAATTGACATTAGACATAACCGTACATTATATTTTTAATGATAAAATAATGCATGTTAAAAAATCAGCCATGTCCCCAACCATGACAAAATCATTTGACCGCCACTGCGGCACATCGCGATGCACTGTACCCATTTTGCTAGAAAAAGGTTTGCTCCGCGAGATTTTGCGCTCTACAGTTCCTATAATATTATGTAAGTTTGTTTTTATTTTTTGCTCTCTTGCAGTCTCTTATTACTGCAGACAACTACAGACTGTTTTTTTTCTAAAAATATCAATAAAATTGTATTTGTTGGTTAAATTGCTTGAAAATTTAATAGAGAGCTTCTAGTATACTGTTTCAAAGGCAGATGAAAAATATTAAAAATTCTTAGTCATAGTTTTTTTTTTTATAAGCATTTAAAGTTCAAAAATTGACAAAATATGGAAAAATTACGAAAATCAGCAAACTACTTTGAGTTAAGAATTCATAAAAATTTTAGATTCTGAGTGGAACGATGAATGTATATTTTATTGATTTTACAATGATGAGGGTTTTTTATTTTTTTATTTTTTTTGTGTCTGTGTACACGATAAGTAGTCGAAATAATGCTTCGATTTTCAACTTCAGTATCTGGTTCGATTGGAAAGTGAATATCGTTGGTGCATTGGGGAGGTCAAAATTTAAATTTCCCAGTAGTTTTCAAAAACTCCGGGAAAAACAAAAGAAAAATTAAGGAAAAACAGGAATTTTACGCAAAATCTGTTTTCGAGAAAATCGATTTTGGTTTTGGTGTAACTTTAAAACAAATAACCGTAGATACATGACATTTTCAGTGGTTGTTTATATTTGCATTTTCTATACACTATAACATTTTCAAAATATTTTGATTTATTTTGAACTGTTTAGGGACATTTTCAGTTTCCAATTTTATTAGTTTTAATTTTTTATGAATATCAATAAAAATTTATTTGTTGAGTAAAAATACTTGAAAATTTAATACAAGGCTCCTACTATATTGTTTCAAAGACAATTAAAAAATATTAAAAATCGTTAGTCACAGTTTTTTTTTTTTAAGCATTTAAAGTTCAAAAAATGACAAAATATGGAAAAATCACGAAAATTTGCCAATTATTTCGAGTTAGAAATTCATAAAAATTTTTCTTTTTAAATCTAAGATATGAAAATGTAATACAAGATTCCTTATAAGATTTCCTACATTTATCAATAAAAAAATCTCTACCGGACAATCAAATTAAATTTTTATGAGCGTTTGAAATTCAAATTTTTACAACATTTTATGTTCACTCGATTTCTCATGTAGCGATTTCCTTATTTTGTTGTTATTCATAAACGAATAACTATAGATACATGAAAATTTCACTGAATGTTTATATTAGCATTTCCTATACACCATACAATTTTGAAAATATTTCGACTCTTTTTGAGCTGTTTACAGATATTTTCATTTTTCAATTTTTTTAGTTTTCTTTTCTATGAATATCAATAAAGTTTTATCTGTTGGGCCAAAAAGTGTAAAAATGTAATACAAGGCTCCTGATATATTGTTACAATATCAGTTGAAAAATATTAAAAATACATAGGCACAATTTTTTTTATAAGCATTTAAACATCGAATTTTGACAGAATTTTTCAAAATCTCGAAAATTATTAATCATCGTAATTAATAAATTATAAAATGTTTAGTTTTTATAGCTAAGGATTGAAAATTTAAAACAAGATTTCATGTAAGTAGTTAATTCTCTTACCGAAAAATCTTAAAAATATACTATCACAGTTTATTTTTATAGTCATTTTATGTTCAAATTTGGACGAAATTACATATTAAAAAACCTAGTTATTTTGTTGTGATTATATAATATTATTCGTGGGTACCTACTTGAAACTTCTAAAGTGTACTTATATCTATGATAGTATCAGGGTTTGTTATTGATGTTGATGTATAACGTGTTATAAGTACCTAATGGATATTGTGATAATGTGATATGATTAATTTGGAATTTATTATAGGTCAATATTTTTTTTAATACCATAGATATGTATATAATTTGTCTTAAACCTAGACTGACATACCGTCTTCGCTCAGAATCGTTTTTCTTATACAATGATATTATATCATTGAATTCAAATTTAATAGCATCCATTATACAGCGACCCAGTACTTGTAACCTACTGTACACTAGAGCGACATCCACTTACCCACTTTTTTAATTTTTTTTTTCTATAAATATCAATTTAGTTTTATCTGTTGGGCCAAAAAGTGTAAAAATTTAATACAAGACTCCTGATATATTGTTACAATATCAGATCAAACACATTGAAAATACTTGGGAAAAATTTTTTTTTATAAGCATTTGAAGTTGGAATTTTGACAAAATGTATCAAAATCACGAAAATTATTAATTATTGTAATTAATAAATTACAAAATGTTCAGTTTTTATAGCTAAGGATTGCAAATTTAAAACAAAGGTTCTCATTAATAGTTCATACTGTAGCCAAAAAATCCAAAAAAAAAATGAAAACAGATATTTTTTACAGACATTTTAAATTCAAATTTGGACGAAATTACATATTAAAAAACCTAGAATAACTATTTTAGTTATTTTGTTGTGATTGAATAATATTATTCGTGGGTACTTGAAACTTCTAAAGTGTACTATTATATATCTATGATAGTATCACGGTTTTTGTTGATGTATAACGCGTTATAAATACCTAATGGATATTGTGATATGATTAATTTTGGAATTTATTATAGGTACCTACTCGTATTATAGGTCAATTTTTTTTTTAATACCATAGAAATGTATATAATATGTCTCATACCTAGACTGACATATCGTCTCCATTGAGAATCGTTTTTCTTATGCAAAGATAATTATTATATATCATTGAATTCAAATTTGTATACTATCCATTATACAGTGACCCACTTGTAACCTACTGTACAGCAGAGCACCTTTTATTGGGATTTTATTTTACAATTAATTATCACTTAAGGATTAAACTTCTTTGTAAGCATATATTGATACTGAAATACAAAACACGATTATTTAGCTATAATTTATTTGTTAACTGTATTCTGTGCATATAATTAATATATATATAGGTATCTATGTTGTTTGATACGCCATAATAAAATATTGTGAATCAGAAATTAACTATCAGAAAAAATCAGAAAAAAACCCACCATAAATCAACATAAAATTGATGCTGTGTTTCACTTAGAATCTTAACATTTATAGTGTATACCTATAAGTACATATTAAATGTCTATAATCTTACTGTTTTTGGAACTTTGACTGATTTGTGGATGACCAAATAACGAATCCGGAGTTATTATTATAGGGCACAAACATCGTACAAAGTAAAAGCCAAATGTTAAAATAATGCATTTATCATTGTGGTAATATTTTGTACTATTTTAATGTGCGTGATTTTATTTTTTTGTTGTTCTTTCTTTTATATTTGGCCTGTGTCCATCATCACCGTTCAACACATAATAAACATTATTAAGTGTAAACAATATTTTACTGTTTAATCATTATTCTTACGGCTCATAATAACGTGTAATAGAATTTGCAATTTGCATAATGAAACATAATACCTTTTATGTTTATTCGAAGCCACCGATGTGTGGTTTGTACGTAAAATATCAAACTATAAGGGCATATGCCTAGGTCTTCGTAATCCGTGTTAGTTTTTTTATTTGTGTTATCATAAGTTAATAATTTTATAGTATTATACCATAGTTTTACGACTACTATAAAAATTAAAGCGATGTTTTCAAATAGCAACGCAATCGAAAATTATGAATTAATAATAATTAATAACTATATAAATAAATTGTATAATATTTAAAATTGGATACCCCAAATCCTTATAATTACATTGTGATCTGGGGTTATAGTGTTATGGTATAGCAATCTGAAATAGGTACTATATTATTATCTTACACAAAAGGTTAGACTCAAATAACTCTGCTAAAAAGCATTGTTATATAGATTTATTATTTGAATAATCATATCATATAATATTATAAAATAGAAGACCATTTTTTGTATCTACCTAAATGTATATCTCAAAAACTAGGTAGGTACTTATCGGAATTTATGTACATGTTTCACTAATTAATAGGCTGTGCCTCATGGAAGGTTTTAATGTAAAATACGTCCAAGAAAAATGCCAAAAATAATATAAATAAATATTAAATGTTGTCCGTCAGTAATGGCATCACTTTCAAGTTCACTGTTTTTTTTCCTTATAGTTACTATAACTTAGAAACCATTGTATTAAATTATCAAATGTTAGTCACGAAAAGGAAATATTTTTAAAATTTCTACCTAGACACAAATAATACGCAAATCTTTATATTCAGCATTTGTTCATTTGAATATGACAATTTCAAGGTTTGAATACCCATTCAGGGTTATTCAGCATCGTTCATTGTCAATGATTGTAGCCGCCAAATATCAATTTGTCCGATATTTTCAATAAAATAGACGTCTATATTGGGGTAGGTGAGGTGGGTCTAACCTGCTGTGCTAAAAAATATGTATCAATTGGGCACATCGCTAATAACTACCCATAGGCTTTACCCCATATAAATCATATTATAACAAATATTATTAGGTAGGTATATTGTTGTGTATAATAAAGTCTTTGATAGTATAAATTAATATGACGATTATAGTGACTAACAAAAAAATATTATTATCAATATAAAGAGCCCCTTTTGTGACGATCGACGCCGACACGGTTTTTACCCCAATTGTCAAATAATAATAATATTTAGAATAATAATAATATGACAATAGCTGATGGCTACCGTCACCCTTACACGTACGCACGTATACCAGTTTTCAGCTGATCGGTGGTCGCACGGTGTATAGAAATATCACCGAAATTACCTTTTTCGAAATGTTAGAAGTCTATGGATCGTGCCAAGTATTAATTCCGCCCAGCTTTTTTACGTGTTGATTCCGCCGGCTATTGACTCCGACGAACTTTTTTAAATGTCGATTCCGACGACTGTTGTCTACCTATACCCATTCATGGTTATTCATCATCGTTTATTGTAAGTATGTATCAATTCGGCACATCACTAATAACTACCCATAGGCCATAACCCATATAAATCATATAATAATAAATATTTTTAGGTAAGTATAATGTTGTGTATAATAAAGTTTTTGATATCATAATATGGCTGCATCCGAATTGCATGCCAAAAAAAAAAAAATTTCCGAATTGCATGCCATCTCTTAGAGGGGTCTGTCCGAATAGCATGCCATCTCTTAGAGGAGTCTGTCCGAATTGCATGCCTTGAACCACATGTTTATTTATTATGCTCTTAAACAACTCTTTTTTTGGACTTTCATAATTATAAAAAAAAAGGTGGGCAAGTGGGTGTCGCTCTGCTGTACAGTAGGTTACAAGTGGGTCACTGTGTAATGGATGGTATTACATTTGAATTCAATGATATTATATCATTGTATAAGAAAAACGATTCTGAGCGGAGACGGTATGTCCTTCTAGGTATAAGGCATATTATATACTTATCTATGGTATTAAAAAAAATTGACCTATATAGCTAATAAATATGTATCAATTCAGCACATCGCTAATAACCACCTATAGTCCATAATCCATATAAATCATATTATATTAAATATTATTAGGTAGGTATCATGTTGTGTATAATAAAGTCTTTTATACTATAATATGACGGTTATATCGACTTACAGAAAAAATATATAACAATAAAGAGCCATTTTTGTGACGATCGACGCCGACACGTTTATTTACCCCAATTACGTTACACGGTCGTCAAATAATAATAATAATATGACAATAGGTGAAGGTTCAAAATTCATAACATTTAAAATTTAATAATAATTTTGTAGTTAAAAAATTTATAAAATGATCAACTTTTATAGCTAATGATTGAAAATTTAAAACAAGATTCTACGTAAATAGGTTATATATAAATTACTTTATTCACCTTAGTATCATCAAATAATATACTTCGTAATATCATAGGCTTACTAACCGTTTTCGCTCAAAATTGTTTTTCTTATATAATGATATTGAATCATTGAATAAAAATATATAATAGAAAAAAAAATATTTATTATACTTTTTGTGAAGTATTCCAAATACTTAGGAATATTATTATCATAAAGTATTCGAATACATATTATTCTTTTTAAAAGTATTTTACCCAAGTCTGCTTAAAATTCTAAAAATCTAATTTTAATAAATGGACTATTAAATAGAAAAATGGAGGTTAAGATTTAAAAAAAAATAGTTTATTATTCATTAAAAAACTAAACATTCAAATAAGGATTGAATTTTAATCAGCAAACACCCAAGTACCCAAGTCTAAAGTCTAAGATTATAAAAATTTTACATTCCTTCACTGTGCAAAATTGATTAATAGGTTAGGTTAGGTACCAGAAATTTAGTAAAATACATTAATTGATTAATATTTCGTTTTGTAAGTCATTTTTAAACTTTTATTCTACATAATATACAAACTATACATATTAATATAATAATAATACTCTTATATAATATTATACTGAATAATATTAACCTAATGAGTATTTATGACGTTTTGCAAACACAACCCAACAGCAGTACGCAAAAAATTAAATAACTTAATAATAACCATAGTTAAAGTATGTATAATTGTGCTTATGATTTATGAACTTATATATAAACAAATATGATTATATTATTCTGTTTATACATATGGTCACCTACAATATGTTTAATATACATTTATATTTTAGATTCTGAAGGGAGAGATAAAGCTAGGGGTTTTACAATGGTGTTAATTTTTTTTTTTTTAATATTGTTTACAAAATTTCTACCAGAGGTATTTCTTCGATTTCAACATATAGTACCTTATCTTTTAGAAAATTGGATCAAGATGGTACTTTAGAGAGGTCATTTTTCGATTTTATTATTAGTTATTTAATGCCACGGTAAAAACCACCGAAAAATTACGAAAAATCGCTAAAAATTTTATTTTAATTTCTAACACTTTGGTAATTACCGTAGAAACGAATACAAAATAGTAATATTATAATATTAATTCAACTTACATGATATAGTAATTAATGACAATATAAAATATCCAGACTGACAAACCGTTTTTCCGATCGTTTTTCTTATAAAATTATAGAATATCAATGAATTCAAGTTTAATACTATCCATTATACAATTACAATGACCCACTTGTAATCTACTGTACAACAGAGGGAAATCCACTTACCTTCTTTTTTAGTTTTTATTTTTAATTTTTTTTTTGTGTGGTCGTACACTATAAGTAGTTGAAATAATGCTTCGGGTTTCCACTTCAATATTATGTTCGTTGGGAAAGTGAATATTGTTGGTGCAATTCCCAGAAATTTTCAAAAAATTATAAGAATACCGTGAACTTTAACTCAAAATTCGTTTTTGACAAAATCAATTTTGGATTTTGGTGTAATTCTATAACAAATTACCGTAGATATATGAAATTTTCGCGGGTTGTTAATATTATTATTTTCTATACACGTTTTTTCATAAAATATTGACAATTTTTTTTATAAGCATTTAAAGTTATCGAAGTTATCGAGTTGTCAAATATTGACAAAATACCTAAAAATGACGAAAATGTGCAAATTATTTCGATCTAGAAATATTAATAATTTATCATACCGTTTAACACGTGCACACTATATGCCGATGGCTTAGTGCACACTTGTTATAAGTCCATTTTTTCCGAAAAACACTTTTTGATACTAATAGATAGAAAATTGAATTCTCTTTGTTTTTTTTTCAAGGTCTTTGTATTCTAAAACCAATATTTCATGTGATATTTACTATTTTCACTTATAATGAATGGCAGTTAGCTATGTTTATTTTTGCCCTAATGTATTAAGTCCTCGACTTTTAGTGATAAGTCCTTAAATTTTGTACTTGTACAGTTATTTTAATGCACACTTATTATATGTCCGGACTTAACATAAATATGGTTTGTATTCCCCAATTTATCAACTGCTCACATGTTATAAGTCCGGACATATAACATGAGTGCAGTAAAAATATTTCAGTTGTAGGACTTATTTTATTTGACCATAAACATTTACTATAAAGAAGTGGACTTATAATAATTTGTGTTTGATTACAAACAAGTTCAGTAATATTTTTTTGTTTTTAATAAAATTATTCCCACGTTTTGATGAAAATATACAAAGAATAATATTATACTCGTGTGTGGTTGTCATAGAGTAATTAGTAATTACTCTATGGTTGTTGTAGCTAATGATATCAGAATATTATTATTACATAAACAATAAATAAAATATGTTATCAAACTAATCTGCTGTGCTTTAATTGTTCATCCCATTAAATTAAGTTCCTTTGTGTTATTAATATGATTTCAAATAAAATGAATAAATTATTTACTACTTAGGAGTTTAAGAGTTTTTATAAGAAACAAAAATAAATTTGATTTAAAGTATAGGTATCCACTATGAAAAAAATAAGTTATAAGTTATAAATTATAAGTCCATTTAATATTATAAATCCATGTCTATCAAAATTTATTTTGTCAAATAGTTATAACTCCACATCATTTTTTAAAAAAAGTCAATAACATAAATAAATACATGTTACATGAATTAAACTTATATATTAAAAGGAAACTACATATATTTTTTAATTAATACAAATTTAGAAAAAACGATTAGATTAAATATTACTTATATTAAGTGGGTTTAAAAAAAGTTAAAATTTAAAATAGCTCTCCTGCACAATTTCACTTTTGTGACTTATAACTAGTGTGCACTAAGCCATCGAATTGTATAGTACAGGGTTGAATTTTCTGTGTGAAAAATTTGGTTCCAGTAGTAAAAAAACTGTATTGCAAAAGGAGATTCAGATTGAACTTTGATTTCATGTGATGTAAGTATAATATAATAGATAATACTTGGTATTTCCTCGTTGTTGGTCGGTTGCGTGTCGTCGATGTCCGCCCAGGCTCGGTCAACGTTTTGTTCGGTTTTGTTTTTTAATCAACTCATATCTTTCCCCGATTACACGCGATACGATTAAACGATGAATCCGTTTATTGTCTGACCGATCTACTGCAGTGTGTTATGTACGTATAATAACCATGGCGTCCACAGGGGGGGGGGGGTTAGGGGCAATTGCTTCAAGCAATTTGCTTGGCTTTTTCTGTGCTAATTATCATAACATTACTGTTGATAATTTGATTGTTCTAAAAAAACATAAAAATGCCCTAACCAATGTAAATAGTGCACTAAATTATTCTTATTTTTGATATTTATGATATAAATTCTAAAATAAAATCTGTATAAATTATAATAAACATTTTGAACTTTTTAATGATTATATAAAATATTTAAAGACAAAACTTATCGTTTGGACTACTTACTTAATCTGACAACTAACTATTTTTTTTCCAAACCCAACTTTAGATACTTATACTTATACTTATACTCATACTTTAGATCATATTATATTTATTATAAAAATCATGTAAAGACATGCGCAAAATTTAAAATTTAAATTTAGAACAAACAACAGAATGCTCCAAAATCTTTAAATGCAAAAAATTACCTTAATTTTTAAAATTGTCAAAAAATTGACTTGTAAGTGAATAATGGCTAAAAATATCATTTATGAATTAGCATTAAAATTATTATATTCATTTATAGATACGAAAAAATTAATATTCACTTAAATTTGTGGTTATAGAAGTGTTAAAATTAAAAACGCTCTATAGTCTACAGTACCCAGTTTATGAGTTATATTATAATAATATGCTTTCTAGAAGTGTATTGACGTATGGTAGTTCAAAGAATAATATAAGACAAGACAATAATTACATATTTCGTAGTAGATTCCACGTTTGTTTTATGTAATCATAATATTAATTTAATATCATATAATAATAGTATAGCCAGTATAGGTAGGTATTATATTATTATAGTATAGGTACAGTGTGTAACATACGAATTACCATGTAAAAATAAAAAATAAATAAGTACTGTAGTCAGACTTATGACAAACATTATGAAGACTATATGGACAGTAAATAATTTATGAAACATACTTATGTCGCCTCATTATTACTATAAAGATCAAAATGGGTTAGTACCTGACACCCGCCCTGCTAAGAAAAAGTTCCACAAATTAAAATAAAACTAAAAACTAGCTAGAAACGGTATCAAATTGGTTTACAATGTCCCACTCTTTTCGTTGAAAATTACATACCCACGATTTTTTTTACAATTATTTAAAGTTCAAATTTTTATACGATTTATCTAATTTAAAATTTAAAAATTATTGTGTACTTAAACATTGTGACTTTTTCATATAAATCAATAGGTAGTTTTACTAAGTTTGCAAAAATCGAGGTTAACTTGGGACAAGCATATTTTATTTATAAAAAATGTTAAAGTGGGGAATCAAAAAAAAAAAAAATCAACATATCGTATAAGCCCCTTCTGATTTTCGCTACTCTCTTTCAGTTTAGACTGCGGTGGCGGCGTCCGACAGTACGCTGCTCTTTCAACACCCATCACGAACACGGCATAGGCCCCTGTTACATACTTCGGCCACTTTTCATTTCGCGGACTCATCGTTCGCTGTTACTATAGTTTCCACAACTGTGTTACATCGGCACAAACGCCACTGAGTGAAATGTTTGTTGTAAGCGCTGAAAGTGAAAAGTGTAAGCACCATTGAGCTATATTCGAACATTTATTTTATTGTAAGCGACATAAGTTGTATACGCAATATTAAAAACATCATTTTTAATCTGTAATTGTATTTTTGAAATCATTTTTTTATAACTACACATCTGATTTTCATGAAAATCCATCAGATATTCGATTTCAAAAGTGTTTTTTTTTTTTTTAGTTCCACTACATCGTAAGGAAAACAGCCAGAAACTAACATTATGGAAACGGCGTATTCAATAACATCGGCGAGGCAATACACGCAGATATACCAGTCCGTGTCGACGGCAAAATCATCTTCAGACCGCACCTCACAGTTCTCACTATTACCAGAGTCGGACTAGGTACTAAGGGCCCCACCGGCAGTTTACTTATAGAGAGGGCCTCAACAGTCAACAATAGTGATAAATAATAACTCTCTTGTAAATTTGATAAATTTTTTTCACAAAAAATGATCATAAATAATCTTTATAATTTACAACTGTTACTCAAAACACCATAGGTATTTATCTTTATTTACTGTTTTCTTTAGTTAAATTTATTTACAATTTATTTTATAGTATATTTTAGAGATCGATTATAATAAATTATCAACATTTTTGGTAACTACCTATTTTGATAATTGTTAAAAATGTTATTTATTAATTTAAGACAAGGAGGAAACAGTAGAAGGCTTTATAGAATAGTATGTACCTATAGAATCAAACACATTGTGTTAATTGTTAAGACACAATATAAACAATTAATATTGAAATAACAATAACATTTTTAATACAATTTTTATATTTTTATAAATCAAGGATATATACGTATCATTATGTACCTACTGATTGAAGTATTCCTCAAAACAATAAGAATATAGGTTTTCAGTTCTAAAAATAAATACCTCTAAAATTCAATATTGATTAATCATATTATATATTATTATTTTTAATTGGCATCGATGAGACGATAACAGAAACGTTGAGACGTCACAAACATGTTTTGTCCGTCTAAACTACACTGTTTTTATATTTGATTATTCTTAAACAAATATAATATATTACATAAATGTACAGTTCATATATTTTATACTTATGATTTTTCCGTTCATTAGATGGGGCCCCATATTATAGTCATACACACAAGGGGGCCTTACTGGCTATAGCTAGTCGGTTATATTGGCCAGTCCGACCCTGACTATTACAACGCTTTCTTGCTCAACAGTGAAACACTTAAATTCGTATTCAGCGGACTCCGCCGAGGAGTCTGCGCCATTGATATCGTGCCAATCGGTACACCCAGGGGCGTAGGTATAGATTTTTAATGGGGGGGGTTTCAACTTAAACTATTAGTAATAGGCTAACGTGAAAAAAATTTGGATAAATGCGTATATTAATAAAATACATTTTATTTTATTTTTTTAAACATTATACAAGTAAATTTAATCGTTTCCTACGTTGTGTTAATTTGTTCACAATGAGTAAAGGATCAACAATTATATCTCTATAAATATTTAGAAGAGTTAGTCCAGTAAGTAAAACCGATGGCTGACTTATTCGCTTCATTTTGTTTCTGTTATGAGAAAAATAATTAATTTTTTAATATATTGTAATCATATAAAATAATTTGAATTATCGAATTATAGAATATTAGAAATTAGAATCTCTAGAGTGAAAAGAGTCTGCCTAATAAGTCTGCCTTAAAAACTTTATAAAATTCGACGTTCAAAAAAATTAAATTTTTATTTGAAACGGTAAACGTATAAATACGTGTGTCGCGAGTAAACTAAAAAAAAAAACGTAGAAGTGACGGCCGCAACAATGTAATATAAACCTGATGTACAATTATAATCTACAGATAATAAGGAATAATTTTATATCAATATCATAGGAATACAAAAAACCAAAATAACAATGAATACGTAAACATGGATAGCGTTAAAAACGTGCTGTGTTGACGTCTGTCACCGTGGCAAGATCGCGAACGCCAACTATGTGTTGACATCGGCGATCGGCAGTGAACGTTTAAAATATAAATGACAAAACGAAAAACAATTTGAAATAAATAATTCTGATTGTATATTTTATATAATATAAATTATAAAAATTAATAAATTACCTGCTTTGGCTGGAAAATAGTATTTAGTTTACATGCAAACTGAGATCTGAGAACTGAGAACAAATTACTGCAAATTGCAATGCACATTGCACAACAGCTCTAGCTCTAGGATAAATGACCAGGGTAAATCGGTGATTAAATAATTTCAAACACAGTGATAAATTCTTATACTAGTATTAGCAGTATTGCTGGTACGGCCGTATGCGTCGTGGGTCAAAATAAGATGCGGGCGTCGGCCGCCGTCGGGCACGCAATTTTGTAGTTAATAATTTATACATAGCAATTACAATATTGAATATTATAAATAACATTAGATATCTATCTAGATAATCATTATTTTTCGTAACAAACGCTGAAACAACGCGCACTTGTAAAATTGTATTACAAAAATATTCATCTTCGCTCTTGATTATAATTTAGCAATATGTTACCTAATTGTTTTCTTATGTTTAACTACAAAGTAATTTTTGTTTTTTTTAGTATCTACATGCAATTTTTTCCTGATTATAATTATTATATATTATTAACCGATTGGGATTTTTTAATGGGGGGTTTGAACCCCCAACCCCCCAACCACCCCCCCCCCTTACCTACGCCCCTGGGTACACCCCTCTCCACACTTACTGTATGGGCAGTGATACGGAGATTACCGTATTGAACAACCTACTACGTTGCTGTCGGAGACTTGCAAGTGCTTAACCAGGACCATAACGAGGTGCGCCGCTATATTTTGCAGCTATTGCATATAGCCGCCCACCTACAAGGCCTACTACATCGTAATGAAACAGCCAGACTCTAACATTATGGAAACGGCATATTCAATAACATCGGCGAGACAATACATGCAGTCCGTTTCGTGTCTAAAACAACGAAGGCCGATTTTAACCGATGAAGATGTTCGTCTAATTTCGCTTAGAGGTCCGTTAATTAACCGGTACGCCGTTGTTTTATAATATAATAATATTATAATGCAATTCGAGCCCCCACCTCCGATATCTCCACCGAGTATCAATAGCATTTTAGTACGGTAAATATAATATAATATAATATATCTATATAACTAAAAAGTGATAACAGTAAACTGATATATACAGTCCTCAGATTCTTTATAATTTAAATGTTTTCAAGCAAGTTTTTTTATATAATTTGTTGTGGTAGTGTTAAGTGCTAATCGTTGTCCAATTGTACGTCGTGGGGTTCTTTGTCTCTCCGTATTAAGCAAGTATTAAACAAATATTAAGTAGTTTGTTTGTGTATCCGTTTGTTAGATTATCGAATTCGTAAACACTGTTATCATAATCAATTTCCGACGATATCAACATCATTCACACCGTCAGCTGTCTCTTAGTGACTTTAACGCCCGGCAAAAACATTATTCAGTTCTCTTTACCACTACTCTTTGGCTGATATTTGGTGGGTCTTTTGGAGACTTTAACGCTCGTTGTTTTTGTAATACCCAGCCAATAATCTTCTCTTGTATATTATTGTATCATTTCCTGAAATGTCTACGCCGAGAGCACCCAACGCTAGTTCCAAAGCTTCCACTAGTTCCACTGACCGTGTTACAAGGTCCAAAGCTTCTACTTCAAATGAGGATTTGTTGAATATTATTCTGTCTTTCAAGTCTGAAGTTCTCGCCTCAAATAAAGCACTTTCTAGCTCACAATCATCGCAATTTAATAGTCTCAAATCAGAAATTTTGAAAATCTCTGAGCAGATGAGTGAACTCAAAAATGAAAATGCAATATTAAAAGAGGAAATTGGTATGTTAAAGTTGAAAATGAATAGCCTTGAAGAAAAAAGCCCCTCAACTAATCCATCTGCAATTACTAACCTGGTTTTACAAGAACTTTTTGAACGTGACCACTGTTCCTCCAACGTGATTGCTCATGGTGTGTCTGAGTCCACATCTTCTTTGGTAGCCGAACGAGCTGCATATGATAAATCCACTATTTCTAATATTTTACTGCCACTTGGAGACTCTCTTCCATTGAATCTCAAGTTCATAAGGATTGGAAAACCACGTCCAAATAGTACTCGCCCATTGAAGCTAGTTTGTGCTAGCAAAGAGGAAGCAAAATCCTTGCTATACCAATACAATGAACTTAAGCGGTCAGGTACTCAATTTCAAAATGGTTTCAATCTTGTCAAGGATAAGACTCAACTTGAAAGACAACAATTGCGCTCTTGTCACGAAGAAATGACGGCGCGTGCAGCAAGGGGAGAATTGAATCTGCGCATCTACTTTGAAAATGGATCGCCAAAGGTTGGGACTATCCGGTCAAAAAACGAACATCATCTTCCTCAACTTCCTGTCCATTAACTGGATTCTATCAAAATTGCCGCGGACTGAGAACAAAACTTTCAACTTTTAAACGTAATGTATCTGCTTTAAATTATTCTTTCATTATCCTTACTGAAACTTGGTTGTCAGAAAATTTTCTTAATTGTGAACTTGGATTACTTAATTATAATGTATATAGATATGATCGCTGTAACTTAACTAGTTTATGTACCAGAGGTGGTGGTGTCCTTATTGGTATACGAAAAGACATACGATCTAGTCTTATAAGTATTTCAAACATGAGTGTTGAGCAAATTTACGTACGTTGCACAATTGGTCTGAATTCTTTTGTGATTGGAGGTGTATATATACCTCCTAATTCTCTTTCTAATATCTATCACATCCATTCCCAGACCATTGAATCTTTGGTTCAAAATTACCCTTTTTATAAGTTCATCATTTGCGGTGATTATAATTCACCTGAAATTTTATGGGACAATGATGATTGTGGTCTTAATTACTCATTCACTTCTAGTAGTCGTGCAGCTTGTATACCCGGAACGTTTGCTTCTAATGGTTTTTTCCAAAATAATAAAAATTTGAATAGTCATGGATCAATCCTTGATCTAATTTTTTGTAATATTCATTTCTTAGTTGATAAATCCCTGGAACCAGTAGTCCCTATTGACCCATACCACCCTCCGTTGAACTTAACTCTTCCTTATTCTGATCATACAAATTCTTTAGATAACCATCACTCTTTTTATAATTTTCGTAAAACTAATTACTCTAACGTAACCTCGTTTATTGGAAGTTATGATTGGAATACTACTCTATCTACCCTCGATCTTGAGACAGCTTTCAATACCTTATTCGATGCCTTGCATTTAAGTATTTTAAATGTTGTACCCAAAAGTAACTTTTGGAGTACTACCTACCCACCATGGTTTAATTCAGAATTAAAACATATCAACATACAGAAGAAAAAAGCACATGTTGAGTATAAATCTAATCCTAATGGTCAAAACTATAATAATTTTTCGTTGCTACGTGCTCGTTTCAAATATATGTCCAAAAAGTGTTTTAATGAATATAACAAACATGTAGAATCTTCATTAACAAATAACCCTAGTGACTTTTGGAAATATGTTAAAAAAAATCGTGCAAGTAATGGTATGCCTATGGAAATTTCTCACAATGGTTATGTTTCGTCTAATAAAACTGAAATTGCTGATATGTTTGCTGATATGTTTTCTTCGGTGTACACAACGAATAATATTAATACTACAAACGATCTACCAAATATTTCAAAATTTGACTTGCCCAATAATGTTTATTTTTCTTTGGATGATGTTCTTAATGGTCTGTCAGCTCTCAAAGGTAATTGGTCAGTGGGTCCTGATGGAATTTGTGGTGAATTTTTATATCAAATAAGGTCAATCATTGCATTTCCACTATTCTGTCTTTTTCGGCGTTCACTGGATGAAGGTATTTTTCCCTCAATATTGAAGTTGAGTAATGTTACACCGATACCGAAATCAGGTAATTTATCTTGTGCTTTGAATTATAGACCGATTTCAATACAGTCACATATCTCAAAACTATTTGAATCTCTAACTTTAAAATACATTCAACCAAAGGTTAATGGAATTTTGATGGAAGAGCAACATGGTTTCCGCCCAGGTCGTTCTACACTTACATGTAATCTTGTTTTTACCTCATTGGTTTATGATGCCTTTAAAAACCATAGTCAGGTTGATGTCATTTATACTGACTTTAAAAAGGCATTTGATTCAGTGAATCATGAACTATTAATCCGTGTGCTTAGAGATTCAGGATTTGGTGAACCTCTCATAACTTGGTTCTCTTCTTATCTCTCTGATAGATATTTTGTAGTAAAAGTATTTGGTACTACTTCTAAGGTATTGAAAGCTTCTTCAGGGGTTCCGCAAGGTGGTCATCTTTCCCCAATTCTCTTTTCTTTATTTGTAAATAGTGCTAACAGAGTTTTAAATCATTGTAAACTACTTTGTTTTGCTGATGATATGAAGCTAATTATGCAAATAAATTCTCCTGATGATTGCCTTATACTTCAAGCTGATTTAAACAATTTTTACAAATGGTCACAAGAACTAGGCTTAACTTTGAATCTTGATAAGTGTCATATTATGTCATTCACTAGAAAACATGTTGTAATTAATTGGTCCTACAGTCTAAATAATTCGGTAATCTCCCGTGTTGAAATGATAGTTGACTTAGGTTTTAAGTTCAACAGTTCTCTTGATCCGGGACCGCATATCACTATGATATGCTGTAAAGCTTACAAAATGCTTGGGTTCTTAAAGAGATTGGCTCACGACTTTAAGCTAGGACTATCTTTAAAAATTCTTTTTTGTTCACTTGTCCGTCCAATTTTAGAGTATGGTGCTGTTCTTTGGAATCCACAAACTGCAGGCCACTCTCGACAACTTGAAATGGTACAAAGAAAATTCCTTAGTTTTGCTGGGTTTATTCTAAATATACATCATCAGCCTCATGATTACGTCCCTGTTTCCGAATTCCTCAATATTGACACCCTTTCTAATCGGAGAATTACTCTAGGGTTTAAGTTTCTAAATGGATTGATATCAGGTAACATAGATTCGCCTTACCTATTAAGCCTAATTAATTTTAGAGTACCTCAACGTAATTCTCGAAATAATGCTCCTTTCTACGTTCCTTCTTACACCTCCAATTATTTAGCGAACGAACCTATCACAAGAATTATGTCTCTTGCCAATGCTGACGCCTCCCGCCTCTGTTAATGCTTATACCATACCTATGTATATCTTATTAGTTGTAAATCTGTATATATCAAACTTGTTTTTCAAAAGGGCTAGACCCGTAAATATAAATAAATAAATAAATAAATAAATAAATAACTGATAATGAGTAGATAATAACGGCATATATAGGTATATTTTATTAGATTTAGGTATACGCACTATGTGGTCTGCAGAACTCCCAAACTCGTATATTGTTGTATTACTTAATTTCGTATTCGAGATTAAAGTGGACTCGAAAAAGGATGGGGGAAAATTAGTATTTCGGGTTTCAAGTGGGAAGCAATTATTGCGTTGTAATAATAATAATTCTTTACGCAACTCGGTATTAAGCCCGAAATGATCAAAATATTTAAAAGAAAAAATTATTGCATTAATTTTATTTCTTTACTCATAATATTACTTCTCGACTTTTATTATTCTTACGTTTAGTTGTATACATACATAAAGGGGTGTGGCAAGTAAAGGTACACCGCACTGGCCAGTGGTCCGGCCTATAGCGTTAGGTACCTACCCGAAATGGAGAAAAAACAAATTTCAATAATAATTGTAGAACCGCTGCAAATAGAACGTAAATATAATATCTTTGAGCTTACATTTTTAAAGTATTGCTTATTTTCTCGATTTCGTGGATTTAGAGGATGTCAAATGTGTCGACTGAATTTTAATAGTATATATTATAATATCAAAGTAATGATTACCACTGATCGAGTTATCGCGATTTATATCGGTTACCTAGGTACTATATTGATGACATATTATATTGTATCCTAGAGACCGCTTTATTTTACTTAAATGTATTCAATACGTACGACCATCGACGGGAGCCAGTAAATACGTTATTGTTAGTACCAATTATAGATAAATCGACTTTACAACGCAAGGCCGTTTCTAAATATAATTTACAAATACATTTTGGAACTACGTACATAACTGTTTACAACTTATAACAATAGTACCTAAAACTAGAGTTCACCTAACCACCGCCGGTTTACAATAGATTTTTGATTTGAAGTGATATGGCATTTTAAATTCCGAGTATATCTATATAAGACGCATTAGTTATTAGTTATTAGTATTTATTAATTATTATTATTACAATATGCCTGTATTCAGCAGTATGGTATGGTATATCTTTATATATACGATGCACCTATATGGCTATATGTTATAATATAATTTGGTATCGCTATACATATATGACTGTATTTAATTGAGTTATTTTTCTTGAAGAATTCTGGTTAAAGGAACAATAAATAAATTTAACTATATTTGTAATTTCCTATTCTAGTAAATGGTTATGTATTATCAATAATAATTTTTATTTTTATTACATTTATTATTTAATTATTTAAAAATTAACTCAACTTGAATTTGATTAAAAGTAACTCGTTATTTATTAAGCTTATATCAATTAAAATAAGTTAAGTTAAAAATTAAGTCAATGAAAATTAAATTTTAAACATTTAAGTTAAAAGTTAAAATTAACTGCCCAGGCTTGATAATTTATAATATTACACCATAATGTACGGTTTATACCTTATCAACTGTTGATCTACTGTTATTAAGCCGCATTCCCACGACTGGTGTACTTGTCAAATACGCCAATAATTGTACATTTGGCCAGTGCACGACTGAGGGTGTTCACACGACTGGTGTACTTGACAAGTACGCCAATACTTGAGCACTTGTACAAGTAGCCAAGTACACTGTTCCCACTGCTGGCTGTTATAGCAAATATTGGTGGTGGGGGGCACACTTAAATAATAATATTTTTAATTTTTTGTTTTTGGGAAATTTAAGTTATTTAGAAATTAGTCTAGTCCTAATCGTTGTGTGGTAAAGACTTAGGTACCTACTAGATAGCTTATTATTTATTATTGTAGTTTAACACAATTTAATAAATAATTTATTGGACTATGATAAGTGAAAACGACAAAGCACTAGTTTGTGCTTCATTTATTGTGATGTGTGGTGAATATTTAAAAAATAAGAAAAAAATCAAAAGTCCAAAGAAGAGAAGGTGGTGGATGACGACAATACATCAAAGTCGCAAGAAGTAAGTTTATTACGTTTTAAATCCTTATAGCTACCAATGTATATATATTTTGTATATATAAAATACTAGAATATTAAATAGTCAATAGATACTTTTATTTCATATTCAAAATAAGTTTTACTATTTAAAATGATTTACTCGTTTACTACGTAAGTATTACGATTTACAGATCCGCAATAATATATTCTACCTACAGTGTAGCTGCTAACTATATTTTAAGTTAAAATAAGAACTTATATAACCATTGGAACATATTATTGTTTAATGATTATGATATAATACTTTGATAGGTACAATGCCACAAATCTCATGGAGGACCTAAGACGAGAACCATCTGGTAAATTTGAAAACTTTTGCAGGATGTCGGCCACTGACTTTGAATTTTTACTTAGTAAAATTGGACCAGTAATTAAAAAAAATGATACAATTATGAGAGAAGCAATCCCTGTACAAGAAAGGTTACCACACATTAGCTTTTTTTTCAAATAATTATTATTATCTAATATACTTTAAAATAAATTATTAAAGGTTAGCAGTGACACTCAGGTTTTTGGCTTCCGGTGACAGTTTTAGAAGTTTATCTTATTTATTTAAATTTTCTTCCCAAACTGTTTCCCGATGCGTGTTTGATGTTTGTGACGCATTGATAGATGTACTTAAGGATGAAATCAAGGTAAGATTACATGAACGTGTTTAATTTTTAATAATTTACGATATATACTGTAATCATAAATATCATCAAATACTTATTAAATAAAAAAATCTTGTCCTCATTAATTGTCCAAATAAAAACTTAAACTATTAGTTATTACTTAACTTGTTACTAACTTTGAATAACTTAATATTTAATAAATTGCTTTTCGTTATTATTTTAAATAAATATAACAAAACTAAAAACAGAGAAATCTAAAATCGTTATGTAAATAAAATATAACCTTGAATATAAAGAGTAGGTATAATAAAATACTTAAATATAAAAAAATTAACCTTTATAAAACATTACTAATATCCATGTTGAGTATTACCAGTATTGGATTCATCGGTAGTCATTCCAGATATCTGTGAAATATTCTGAGGATGTTGGAACTGTTGGGCGTAAGAAAAAGGAGATGGTTGAGAATAGAACGAAGATGCTGAATTGATAGAAGTAGGAAAATTATACGAGTTATATGAAGCAGTCGGAACATTTTGTTGCAGATTTTCCAATTGGTAATTAGGTTGAGAAGTTGTGGGTAGCTGATTTTCAATTTGAAATTTTGTTTTCAAAATTAAAGTATCCATTTCGTGCATAAGAAAATACTGTGTTTTTTCATCAAATTCACTTAATTTTTCACCAAGAAGTTCCCCGTAAAGTTGGCATCGATTTTTTTTTGGTTTATCACAAACAGTTTTCATAATATTGTAGGCGTCCTCCATACGCTTTTCAATAACATCAGTAGAATCAAGTTTACGTTTTTTTTTATTTTTTCGAGTGGGTGGTGTACAACTTTCCACAGTACTTGTACTGATATCCACATTTTCTTCGGCACTACAGTTATCAAACATATCTGCAGATGATGACATGTCCTCTTCTAAGCCCTAACAAGGAAAAATAAATGGTTGTTTTAAAACTAAAATGGTGGGCAAGTGGATGTTGCTCTGCTGTATAGTAGGTTACAAGTGGGTCACTGTAATGGATGGTATTACATTTGAATTCAATGATATAATATCATTGTATACGAAAAACGATTCTGAGCGAAGACGGTTAGTCTTATAAATAATAATATCTTACTGAGTGTATTTGATGATATTATTGTGAATAAAATAATTAATTTTAGTATTAGGCATTAGTATTTTCTACAGAAGGTTAAATTCATTTTTTCCAAAAAAAATACATTTTAAAATATTATTGCCTGTATATAAAATATAACAGTATTGAATATTATACTCTAAAATCTACTAAAATCATTTTTCTTGGTTTTAATATGTAATTTCGTCGAAATTTGAATTTAAAATGTCAGTAAAAATAAACTGTTTTTATATATTTTTTAGATTTTTTGGTTATAGTATGAATTATTTATGAGAATCTTTGTTTTAAATTTTCAATCCATAGTTATAAAAACTGTACATTTTATAATATTTTAATTACAATGGTTAATAATTTTCGAGATTTTTACATTTTGTCAATATTTAAACTTAAAATGCTTATAAAAAAAAGTGTGCCTTTGTATTTTTAATATTTTTCAAATGCTATTGTAACAATATATCAGGAGACTTGTATTCAATTTTCACGTTTTTTGGCCCAATAAATAAAATTTTATTGTTATTTATAGAAAAAAAAACTAAAACAATTGGAAACTGAAAATGTCCGTAAACAGCTCATAATAGGTCAAAATATTTTGAAAATGTTATGGTGTGTAGAAAATGCTTTATAATAACATTCAGTCAAAATGTCATGTATATACTGTAATTTCTTTTAGAATTACACTAAAAACCAAAATCGATTTTATCAAAAATTGGTTTTGCGTAAATATTCCCGTTTTTTCCTTAATTTTTCATTTGTTTTTCATGGCGCTTGGAAACTACTAGGAAATATTCCCCCCTCCCCCCAAAGTACCAATACTAAATTCACTTTCCTGTTAGAAAATTTACTGTTAAAGAAAATACTAGCTTTGTTAAAAGGTGGCAATAGACACAAAAAAAAAAATAACCAAAAAAAAAAAAAAAAAAAACACACCAGTAAAATCAATACATTCATCGCTCCGCTCAGAATCTAAAATAATTCTTCTTTTAGAATATGTATTCTGTTAAATCAAATTTTTATTATAAAACACTTATAAGTTATATAACACATTTTCTGTTATAATATTTTCGACCTTTAACAAATGGTTTTAAAAATTATTTTTCGACAAAATAGATTTCAATCTTATTTTTCTGGTAAAAAAACTGTAAAATGTAATAGAAGGCTGTTGAAAAATATTAAAAATACATAGGCACAATAGTTCTTTAATTTTTTCCTCTACTATATCAGTATATGTTAGATTTTTTAAATTAACATAACTTTGTAAAATTTTTTTGAGTCTAAATATTTTAAATAATTATTAAACTTTTACTTTAACTCTTATAAAAAGTGTATGTAGCTTACGCATTTTTTACTTTATTTTTTAAAAATATTGTTGAACGATATAATTTACGTATTATATACTTAAAACAAAAATTAAAACTATTTTGTACATTTTCAAGATACCACAAACCACGGAAGAGTGGAAAATTATCGAAAAAGATTTTTCCGAAAAATGGAACTTTCCTCATTGCTGTGGATCCATAGATGGCAAACATGTTGTTATTCAGTCACCTATACATAGTGGCTCTGAGTTCATAAACTATAAAGGAACATTCAGTGTAGTTTTGTTTGCTTTGGTGGATGCTAATTACAATTTTTTATATGCAAATATAGGATGCCAAGGGAGAATAAGTGACGGGGGTGTGTTTAAAAATACCGCTTTGAACAAAAGTATAGAACAAAATGAGATTATGTTTCCACCAGATGAACCATTACCTTTAAGAGAATTGCATGTTCCGTACCTGCTTGTTGCGGATGATGCATTTGCATTTACTCCGCGTATAATGAAACCGTACTCCGGAGTGTATGAAAAAGGTAGTAAAGAAAGAGTATTCAACTATCGGCTATCTCGTGCCCGACGTGTTGTTGAGAATGTGTTTGGGATAATGTCTTCAGTATTTCGTGTGATGAGAAAACCAATGTTACTCGAACCCGAGAAAGTAACAAATATTACCTTAACCTGTGCATTGTTACATAATTTTTTAAGAAAAAGTAAAAGTTCCTCTTCTAAATATTCACCAAATGGGATATTTGATATCGAAAACGAAGAAGGGCAGATTATTCCTGGTACGTGGAGACAAGAACAGAATAGCATGGCATCATTACTACCCATTCGCAACATACCCAGAAGACCCGGAACGGAAGCTAAAATAATAAGAGATGAATACGCAACATATTTTTCAACAAACGGAAAAGTACCATGGCAAGATAAATATTAATGTAATAAGATAATAATAATGTTATTTTAAATACCATCTTAGTTAGGTATTTTTTAATAATTTAATTTTTATAATATTACCTATCGGCTATCATATTATATTATTTGCATATAATAAAACACTGTACGTCTGTACATAGCAAGGTAAATAAATAATGACATTTTTTATTTTAAGTCTGTATAATAAAATATTCTGAATATTATATTTTATAATAAATTATAATATTACAGTACCTAAAAATAAGCTTTGTTTTATATTTATTGTACTTTTATCTAGGTATTTATTTAGAAATGTGTTTAATTTTTATATTTTATTATTAATCGACATTCAAGTGGTTAAGTTCCTATTGATAGTTAAATAAAATATGTACCTGTGTGCTTATTGTTGACCTAGGCTGACATGCTCCAAATAAAAATTTTGCCATGGTTTCATAGGCGAACCAATTTGGTTTGTAAACGTCTTCGGCACTTGAGCCTGTTTTCATACTACCCTTGACTTTACTCAACAGTGGTCTAAAGGTAGACATGAGTGACTCCTTTTTCTTCTTTAGCTCTTGTACTGTGCATTGAAGGCTGAAAGACTTTTGAATATTTGACCACGCATCGGAGACTGCATTTCGGTCTCTGTGTTTTAAATGTTTTGCATTCCAAATTACCGATTCTTGTTCGTATAGTCTTAAAAATTCAAGTACGGATTCATTTGACCACTCCATATTATTATTTAATTTAACAATGTGAAGTACTAAAATGAGTTGTTCCTTACACACTGGAAAACTGATGACTGATATTAAATACCACGGTCACAAATTCCAAATATGGAAACATGAACGTAGGTAATAATATTTTTCTAAAAATAACTGGATTATTCTGATCATTATAAATAAAATTACTTATTAAAATTAAAATTAAATAAACTCCGCATTCACTCACAAAAACAAACAATAAATCTAATTTAATTTAATTTATGAAACTAAAATAGACAATGAAGAACTTGTGATATTAATTAAATACAAATATTAATTATTATATAACCACAAAAATTGATTTTGAATACCTACCTATATTTTAATTTTAAAAAAACGTAAGTATTGGTGCAGAGAGGGTATCATATAAAGTATATAGTACCTACGTAGATTTCTATAGAAAAATGCTAATCTATCAACTATCGATCTCAAATGTGTGCATATAAACATTGCCAATTTTTTAAAAAAATCTAACATTGTACATTAAAAAAATTATTATATTATTAATAATACCTATAAGCTTTGGCGCCACTTTTACTGCTGTTTTTCCTGGTCAACACGAACCGGTCGTGGGATCAGTATTACAAGTATATTGGCCGTTCCTTTGACTTGTGTCACATTTACCGACAATCGCCGGGAACGACACCAGTGACAAATAATTGTACAAGTATACCGATCCGACGGCATGGCAAGTAACCACCAGTACCAAATATTGGCCAAGTACACCAGTCGTGGGAATGCGGCTTTATTAATCGATCGATTGTTAATACTAGTCTTAATCATTAGACCACGTCCGTTTGAAATTAAAAATACGCGTACGTCTAAAGTATATTAGCAGTATAGGCGCAAATAGGGGGGGGGGCTTAGGGGGTATTAGCACCCCCAATTTTAAAATTAGCACCATCTAATAAATATGTGTTTATGTATCAAAACTTCTCTTTACAAAAAAAAAAAACCAAAAACAGTTTATCATCAGACATGAGGGTATCAGAGTATAATGAATGAAACAATGAACTCGACAATTGTAATTTTATCGATTCAAATCTATTTAGAATATAAATCATTATTTTCCAATGTTTCTACTAAGCCCGGTCGTTGTGGTCGGTTATATTATTATCAGTGTTATCACGTTCAGCAGCGACTCAGCTCTACAATTTATAGTATCGCGAGTATTTACTAATAGAAACATTCCCGTGCCCACATCTAATTCGGACAAAAACCTAATTACGATATACGAATTACTTGTCAGACGTCAGTTGGTGTTCACTGGAGTTCCAAGTTTCCGACAGCCTGTGTGATTGTGTATGCCGAATGATATAATATAGTAGGTAGTAGGTATAGATATAACTGACTTTTGGAATAACTTTTGTTCTAATCAATATTTATAATGTTTTTTTATAATTTTAACAAATTTGTCACACATTTAAGTAGCTTAATTTTTTTTTTTTTTTTGTCAACTCTGTCTGTTACACGCCTTGTACACTAATATTTATTTGTCATATTTTTTGAATAAAATATAAATAATTTGTTTTAAATTTTTAATAAATTAAAATTTACTATTGTATTAATTTTTATAATATGTACTTAATGCACTATAACTATTCAATGTTAAATTGTCATAAAACCATTTTTTCTCAAAAAAGTCATAAGTGCCTCATAGGTATAATTTAATTTAAATACCCAGGAAATGCAGAGCTTAAGCACCCTCAGTTTTTATGTTGAAATTTCGCCTATGAATTTAGCACGTTCAACGCCCCCCATGATTTTAGAAACAACGAAAAAAACTAAAACCATCCATACCTGTAAATTAATAGTTCATTGTCAATGGCCTATCTTGGTTTCAGGGTTTTTTTTTTAAAAAAAATGCGATTTAATAATTATAGCGTATATAAACGTATACGTTTTTGACGCTCTAACCGGCCTATTGGAATAAACACTGTTGACGAGTATACGCTTCAGTGGCGTTGAAAGTGTTTAGAGACGTCACGGCGACGCAGTGGCAGCAGGCTCATATTATTTTTAAACTGAATAATAATAATAATATTGTTGGTCTGTGAGGTTGAACCCGGGTTGATCGGGATAGATACGCTACTAATAACCGTTTTTGCTCAGAATTGTTTTTCTTATACAATGATATTGAATCATTGAATTTAAATTTAATACCATCCATTATACAGTGACCCACTTGTCATCTACTGTACAACAGCGTTTGACTATTATTTAAATACAAATAATACATTTGCTATTGCATGGTAAACTGCGTGTGCCCATACTGTTAATTAGAAAAATTCTGTATAATATGATACATCGGTTATTGTTTAATAAACGGTGGGTTTAATCAACATAAATAAAATATATCCGGTGGAATCAATTATAGCCAACTGAATTAATATTAAAACAGAAAAATCGATAATACCCCACCCATATTATAACCGTTAAGCTTGAGTCAATTATATGTGTACAGGCCAGACAACAATGTTGATACCGTCATCACAAGGTGTGATGTAACACGGGTCTCATTTGTAATGGATAAAAAGGAACAAACCACACGACAATAAACGCCTATTATTATAATTTACAAACGTTTAACAATTGCGATTTTATTGCGTACCTACTATACGGTCTGACAGCGTGTGAGTGAATAGGTGGCGGCGGAAAGTCACAAGGAATAAGGCAGCCTGCAGTAGCCTCCGGACAACAATAACACAATTACCGCATTCAGTACCGTTTATCCTAAACGGCTTCCGTGTTACAAAAGGGTCAATTTCCAAATAGCTACCGTTTTTCATAACACAAATACCATCCCACTTCAAACAGACTATTCGGACTGTCTCAAAACAGGTGTGGTTAAAATGTGTTACAAACCCCGTCAACTCAACCACTAAGCATGCAAACGTAGGTACAGGCTCAAAAACAGAAAACAATGACGATACCCTCGTTACACCTGAATCCGAGTTATATTTGTAACAGATCTAAAGGAACTTACCACACAATTATGGGTACACGACTACAAAAACATAATATTACAGTTTACAAACGTTTAACGTTATTTCGATGTTCCCGGCACCCCCCCCCCCCCCCCCCCCCATTGCAAATTTCTGGTCAAAACCCGGGACGATCGTTTGTGCTTCGTTAGTGCACGTTTTTATCCCGTTAGTTTTTATCCCGTCGTTATAGTGCTTCATACCTTCCAAAGTTATTCGCATTTCGTACAGGTGGGTGCCAGCACAACCCATTTCCTATATGAAAAACAAATGTTTGTATTGCAACAATATCATATTTAGGTGATATAAATAAATCCCATGTATTAAAAATATGGTTTTAAAGCGTATTTAAATATTAAAAAGGTGAGCAAGTGGGTGTCGCTCTGCTGTACAGTAGGTTACAAGTGGGTCACTGTATTATGGATGATATTACATTTGAAATCAATGATATTATATCATTGTACAAGAAAAACGATTCTGAGCGGAGACGGTATGTCCTTCTAGGTATAAAACATACTATATACTTATCGATGGTATTAAAAAAAATTGACTTATAATGAATTCCAAATTAATCATATCACAATATCCATTAGGTACTTATAACGCGTTATACACCAACAACAAACCCTGATACTATCATAGATATATAGTAGTATACTTTAGAAGTTTCAAGTAAACACGAATAATATTATACAATCACAACAAAATAACTAAAATAGTTATTCTAGGTTTTTTATTATGTAATTTCGTCCAAATTTAAATTTAAAATGTCTGTAAAAAATAACTGTGTTCATATAATTTTTAGATTTTTTGGTTACAGTATGAACTATTTATGACAACCTTTGTTTTAAATTTGCAATCCTTAGCTATAAAAACTGAACATTTTATAATTTATTAATTACAATGATTGATAATTTTTAAGATTTTGTTAAAATTCGATCTTTAAATGCTTATAAAAAAAAAATGTGCCCATGTATTTTTATTATATTTCAATTGCTATTGTAACAATATATCAGGAGCCTTGTATTACATTTTTACACTTTTTAGCCCAACAGATAAAACTTTATTGATATTTATAGAAAAAAAAAACTAAAAAAATTTAAAACTGAAAATGTCCGTAAACAGCTCAAAAAGAGTCAAAATATGTTCAAAATTGTATGGTGTATAGGATATGCTAATTTAAACATTCAGTGAAATTTTCATGTATCTAGAGTTATTCGTTTTTTAATTACAACAAAATAAGGAAATCGCTACATGAGAAATTGAGTGAATATCCAATGTTGTAAAAATTTGAATTTCAAACGCTCAAAAAAATTTAATTTGACTTTCTTATAGACATTTTTTTTTTGGTAAAGGTAGATAATCTTATAAGAAATCTTGTATTACATTTTAAAATCTTAGATTTAAAAAGAAAAATTTTTACGATTTCTTAATTCAAAATAGTTTGCTAATTTTCGCAATTTTTCCATATTTTGTCAATTTTTGAACTTTAAATTCTTATAAAAAAAAACTGTGACTAAGGAATTTTGATATTTTTCATCTGCCTTTGAAACAATATACTAGGAGCCTTCTATTAAATTTTCATGCTTTTTTAACCAACAAATAAAATCTTATTGATATTTCTAAAAAAAAAAACTAAAAAAAAATGGAAAATGAAAATGTCCCTAAACAGTTCAAAATAAATCAAAATATTTTGAAAATGTTATCGTGTATAGAAAATGCAAATATAAACAACTAGTGAAAATTCCATGTATCTACGGTCATTTGTTTTAAAGTTACACCAAAAACCAAATTCAATTTTGTGAAAAATCGATTTTGCGTAAAAATTCCCGTTTTTCCTTAATTTTTCTTTGGTTTTTCTTGGCGCTTTTGAAAATTACTGGGAATTTTAAATTTTGACCTCCTCAATGCACCAACGATATTCACTTTCCAATCGAACAAGATACTGAAGTCGAAAATCGAAGCATTATTTCGACTACTTATCGTGTACACAGACACAAAAAAAATAAAAAAAAAACACACATCATTGTAAAATCAATACATTCATCGTTCCACTCAGAATCTAAAATAAGAATTAGAATATATAAATAATTTAAGCTTAAAAATAAGGTGAGCATAAAATCAAACTGGCTTTCATTTCCATATTTTATGACAATATAATATAAACAATGACATAAGTGTATATAATATATATATATTATGGGATTATGTATTATAATATCTTATTAAAAATAGTATAATACTATATAATAATTAATGGTCGTACCATTAAACGCGTTATTTTGACTTTTGGGTAGGTAATATCCTTTTCCTTTACTAATCCTAAGCTTTCCGATTAATGAAAAAACTTGACAAAAAAATTCGATTAGACGAGTAATTTTTAAATATATTTTAATTCGCGTGTGAAAAGTCCATTACGATGAACTATATATTAAGAATAGTACTTCTCAGTTCTCATACAGACCTAAGAAATATTAAGAACTAAGAATACTGTACTATATAAGAACTATTAGGTACTGCAGAATATTACATATTTTATCATTTTAAAGATCATTTGACGCAAAGCAATATTAAAATTACACTTTAACATAATATAAAATGTATAAATTTCATTTTCAATCAGTTGGTTTATTAATCGTTTGTAAATTAATTTCGAACTCGGTAATCCGAGTAGAAATATTGGTTTTCAGTTAGTGTCAGAAGTTTATTCAGTTATTTATTTAGTCAGTTATTTATTTAAACACTTACCTTTGAATACCACAAGATCATTGAAAGTTTGGACACCGTTGTTTAATGGTATCTATGAAATAAATACGGACTTGTGTTCGAACAGGGCCTGTACTCACCCCATTGACCGTACAATGTACATAATTTGTACATGTTTTAAAAGTCTAACTGATAAAGTGATAAGACTTCTTGATACAAAATGTGAGATAAGTTATAGCAGTGTAGTGCAGTGTTTGTATAATTTTAACTATATAATCATACATTTCTAAATATACCCCTGAAAAGATCTGTATACGTATGTATGTACTTATATACACCACAATTTAAGATAAGTATATCTTAAATCGTAATACAGAAACGTGGTTATAGGTTAGGTAATTGTACAGGGTGTTTCAAAAGTCTTTATCCTGTAATATATGAATAATACACCTTATATTTAAATAAACTTGTAAAATGAATATATCAGGTAGGTTCATACTTGGGTGTAAAAAAACAAACGCAATTAATACATATTACGCAACACCAAGAAATATTAGGCAACCAACATTCCTTAACGATTACATAACAATATTTCCGAGACACACATACACTAAAAACATGCCCATATATGGTTAAAATGAAACAACAAGATAATAAAACATTACGCAACACACGTACATCATTACGTAACCGAAAATTCCATACTATACGAACACCGACGCATGCGCACAAATACAAAAATTAATTGAATGCCAAAAACTGTCGCTAAAACTTTACACAAATGAAAAAGGACATTAAACACACATGAACACACAACCTATTGAAACAAATACTCCATACAAAAATTACAAAAAACCCACAATGACATAATATGATCAAAGTATGTTACTCACTCAAGCACCTAAGCGACGAAATATCACTACTAAAAATTACCCGAAGGGAAAATAACAAAATAGCAACAATATATCATAACGCAAATCAAAAGATAACACCTCATCAAAATTCGATATAGCACTAACTTACGAAATCATAATACCAAATATTTCATTCATCAACATAATAAGCTTATACAACTTACACCACAGAAACACTTCCGGTGCGCAAAACACAACTTAAATGTGCACATATGCGCACTACACAACATTTGGTGAAACAACCAAATGTCGATACCAAGACTATGCGCAACAAGACAAATACGATAGCATTTAACATACGAATTACATTTCTCATATTAATATTGCAGAAACACTAACGACAAAGTGCAAAAATATAACTTAAATGTACATGTATGCGCACTGTACAACATTCGGTCAAATAAACAGATGTCACTACAAAACTATGCGCAAAAGCAACATTAAAACAAGACACAGTATACGAAACAACCTTCTCATACTAATATTGCCAAAAATCAACAACAATGTGCAAAAACGACATAAAACGTGCGCACATGCGCACCACACCACATTCGGTCAATAACCAGATGTCACTGCCAAAACTATGCGCGAAAAGAATAATAAAACAGCACACAACATACAAAACACCCTACTGTAGTGATCCCTCACTAACGCTTATATTTTGAGTTTGTCGACGTTGATGATTGAGTAGGAGAAAGGGTTGCAGAGTTACAAGTTACAACGTTATGATTTAAGTAATTTATTTTAAAGTTAATAATAATATAATGGTATTACATTTGAATATAGAAATTTGAGGACAGAGCGATAAGCGTCTGCCCGAGAGATTAGTGGTTAATACTAAGTACTTACAAGTATGTACGTCGTACTAGCACTGAACTAATTCTAATTTAGATACAGACGGAGACTCGTATATATACAAAGTCTCCCTAGGTTATTAGGTACACGGTAGAGACTCGGAGGTGGATCAAAGGAATACCGGCGGTATGAAAGGTACCGGCGTAAATGTTAAAAGTTGTCGAATAAACCTTGAGTTGTGAACTGGGTTATTTGGCAATATGTATTATTAGAAATCGTTATGCGATTTTTAAATATGTAATAAACCTCAGGGCGTGGTATAGTCGTTGATCAATATATCATATAGTGCAAAGTCCTTATGATGTATAATTATAGGAAAGCGACTCTGTCGGTTTACTACACTCCTCCCCTCGAAGCTGGAAGTCCCTGACTTCCGGAAAAGTTTTAATTGAAGTTAAACTGTCTTGTACTTGGATAGCTTATTGGGCTATTCCTAGGCGTAAGAGGATATTCGACCATGTCGACTGCTCTAGGTGCTGTAGCTAAGCTTTCACTTTCTTCATCTTGGTTTGGTTCCTCTTCCGTGTTTATTTTTTCGTAACATTTAAATTTATTGTATTTGGATAAACCTATAATGATAATTGCCATAAAAGTGATACTTGTGATTACGTAAAGTACGTAGTCGTTTACTTGTTGTGTATCCTTTAGTTCGTTTTTTTGTGATCAACCTTGCGTTGTGTTTCAAGTTGTTTCTTTGAACCTGACACGGTATGTAGCCATGTAGGTCATCCATGTTATTTGTTTTTACATGGTAGTCTTCCATCAAGTTATTGTTGTCGGTGTACGGCATATCTTTGATACGCTCTATAGTTGACTTCGGGTTGAAATCCATATATTCAGATTTGTAGTCGACTTTTCCTGGTATAAGTACGTCTCTTGTGGCGTATCCTTTGCAAGTTTCGTTGAGTCGCAAAATTCCTACTCCACTTAGTATGTGACTTGTGGATTCCTTGTCTTCGTCGCATGTAATAAATACTACATCATAATTAGTTACGTATATCCACTCGTTCTTGAATCGTTTCTTGTGGAATATGGATGTTCCTATTTGGACGTGCATTACTTCACAAGTTGATGGAACTTTTATTGGATCTTGCAAAAGTTGAACTTCGCATGCTGGTCTACTTGTACGCGGGTATAAAGGATTACCTTCAGGACATAAAAGGAAGTCTCTAGCGTGCTTACAATGTGTATAGTAAAATTCATCATACATGGCATAGTGTTCTTTAGTTTTACTTATAGCTAGATACTTATTACTAGGTTTAACATAGAGACAATCATTTCCAGTACAAACTGGTACAGGTATTAAGTTATATAGAATAAAATCATTTTGATAGATTAATGGTAAAGTTAGTATAAAAACTAGGTTGTCATTAACATAGTATATAGCTAGGTCTGAGAGCTTTACCAATTCATAGATATTTTGTATATCTAGATCAGTGGGTAAGTCGGTGCCCCCAGGTAATGATACTTTAATGTCTTTTATGTGTTCTAGAAGGTCCCGAGGAGATATTAAGCTGGTATGAATAATTCCTAATTTCGCTTGTTGTATTATTTCTAATAAAGTATTGGTTTCTACTATATGCTTCATTAATAATAAATTTATAATTAGAAAGTGTTTTGTTACATAATTTTTTGTTTGTTGGTCCCTAGATACGTTACTATTTTCGTTTATTAAAAAGGTCATATTGTAGTTTTCGTGCTCATCAAATTTATTTTGTAACTTAACTATTTTTATTTGTTCTTTAACTAATTTAGTTTGCGGCGCGTTATGCGTTTGTTCTATATTGAAATTAAAATGTCTAATGCATTCCAGATTACATATTCCGTATATTAATCTGGCTGCTTTTGTTAACATGCCTAATGTACTTCTTTTAGATACTGTGTGTTCTATAGAGTCTAATACTAGTTCCTTCTTTTTTCGTAAATCGTTTACTATACTACTAGCTGTTTGCATTAAATTGTTACAATTGGTATCAACATTATTTTTGATACTTTCACATATTATTTCGGTTTTGTTCATAACATCGTCAATATAAATAAATCTTTCTTTGTATTTAGCAAAATTAATATACGCGGTTAAGTCCCATTGAGATGTGATAAGTTTCAATGGTCCCCGATTTTCGTAGTATAGACCGGAATGTTGTGTTAATTGTTCGTCAGTGTATCGAAATCGTCCCGACGTGAATGGTATAGTTAGTAGTATAAGTCTGAAAACCGTTTCAGCTTATTAGTCAAGGTAATTTAATGTAGGTAAATGTATCAGATTTAAAATTGACCTATTTTTATATATATATATATATATATATAAGTGCAAATTAAAATAATAATATGAATAATCTTATTCCCAAATCCCAAATAGAAAAAATGCATAATTGTTATAATAAAACTATAATTGTAAAATAATAAAATAATAATATTCCGTCACCCTATATAATGTTTACTTTTAGTACAATTTTTAGTAACAATAATAATATAATAATAATAAATTTGTACTTTAACATCCGCTTGTGTTTTTGATTAAATCGTGGAATTCTAATTGTAATTTACGGAATAAACAACGGGTCCATAGAACGTCTGTTCTAGGATCGTGAGCTTCGGAAAACCCGTGGGTTTTTTTTACATAAGAGTTCATGAGCTTCGCTTAGTTTTAAAGCGCGTCCTTGTTTTTCAAACGTTCCTATTTTAATGGAACAGATGGATTGCTTCGTAAGCATATCCGTTAGTTGCAAATCGAAGTTTCCGTTGTTGTTTGTGTCCCACCCACGCATTGTCAATGCTCGACAATGTATGTGGAGAGCGTTCAGAATTTTAATGTCAGTAGAACCTTCCCACAGAATTATAGAGTTATACTTGTTAAGTATTGTTTGTATCGTGGTACGAGTTAAGTTCGGACACGAAGTATGGTCGGAGTCGTAGATTTGCGCAAGTATAGGGAATAGCTTTTTTGGTTTCCCCTTAAAATTGTTCACAAGGTGGTGTACCATAGCTTTCCATTCTCTGGTAGTTACTGGTTCATTGGTTCTGAGTTTGAGTGCGCGTCCTTCGAATTTCGTAACTAATGGCTCATAATGACCACATACGGCGCCAGATATTAAGATTGAATTTTCTTTTCCTAATTGTGTGAATTCAAAATCTACGACCACGAACTCAGGTGGTTCACTAAAAACAAAACATATATATACATATGTATTGGACATCATATATATACGATAGATATATATATATATCTACATATGTCAAAATGAAGACGTTATTATAAAATACGTATTCATTCGAAGAAAAGTTAATAGAAAAATCGAATAGAATTAAATAGTTATCATAGTTATAAAAGAAAATGGCTATTGAAATGCTAATAAAGTACATGCTTTTTTTTTTAAATTTAAATTTAAAGTCGCATATAATCAAGTATATCTACTGGGTGTTCAGTTGTTTCCAGAAATTCTCTTAGATATGAACAAATTGGTTTGCGTAGAGGTCTTAATGTTTTTGTTAAGTCGTGTGAGAAGTGATTAATTGTACGAGTGAGTTCCAACAGCTCCACTGGCGTATACGGTTGAAGTAAATTTTTATTCGCCGTGTCTATATGGTTAAGCATACACCGCGGAATTTCGTCGGGATATAATGCCGTGTGCCAGTGCTGTTGTACTATTAACGTTGTACGGAACGTGGTCATAAAGTTTCTTCGTTTATCCCTAAAATAATAATAAAAGAATTTGGTAGGAAAAATTTATAATAAGTAGATAAGTTAAGAAAAATTAATTTGTAATAATTTATTCGGTATCGTCATCGTCGTAATAACGTTTTACGTTATTCTTAGGTATACGATACTCGCGATTTCCTTTTTTAATCGTAATATTTTCATTGTCGTGTACTAAGAGTACCTCAAAAGGTCCTTGCCAATTTAAGCTAAGTGCATTTTTCTTATTGTGCTCTTTGATAAGAACTTTGTCACCTACATGTAAATCAATGACATTTAGGGTCCTATCGTAATAATTTTTGTTTGCCTCTTTTTTCTTTATTAAGTTATCTCGAGCGATTTTGTGTGCCTCTTGCATAATTCGTTTAAGATCGAATACATAATCGTCGTAATTATATTGTGGCTCGGGATTTTTATTGAACTCTGATGGAATATTTGGTTTCCTTCCGAATACTAGTTCGTAAGGCGTAAAATCAGTAGAAGTATGTACTGTTGTATTATAACAAAAAGTAGGGTAACACAATAATCTGTCCCAATTACTGTCTTTGTCTACGAAGCTGCGTAAATAAGTTTTTAATGTTTTATGAGAGCGTTCCAGAAAAGCGTTGCTTTGTGGATGCCACAGTGTAGTTTTAGATTTTTTTATGTCCAACAGTTTACATATGCTTTTGAATACATCGGATAAAAAATTAGTTCCACAGTCAGTCAAAATTGACTCGGGTATACCGTATATACAAACGAAACATTCAGGTGCATTTCCCTGGCACCCCCACTTCCGAATTTTGGATTCAAACCAAGGGCTTTCGTTTGTGCTACGTTTGTGCTGGATTGTGCTCGAATTTCATCGTTTGTGCTGCAACCCTTAAGGAGTTATAAGGGATAACGATTGGGGGTGCCAGCGAAACGACTGCACCCCCACCTCAGAATTTCGGATTCAAACCAAGGGCTATCGTTTGTGCTACGTTTGTGCTGGATTGTGCTCGAATTTCATCGTTTGTGCTGCAACCCTTAAAGAGTTATAAGGGATAATGATTGGGGGTGCCAGCAAAACGACTGCACCCCCACCTCACAATTTTAAAATTTAAATTACACCATTCGTTTGTGCTACGTTTGTGCTGGTTTGTGCTCGAGTTTCATCGTTTGTGCTACAAACCCTAATGAGCTAGAACGGATCTTTAGTGGGGGTGCCAGCGAAATGGCTGCACCCCCACCTCCAAATTTTCAAATTTAAATTATGCCATTCGTTTGTGCTACGTTTGTGCTGGATTGTGCTCGAGTTTCATCGTTTGTGCTGCAACCCCTAATTAACTACAGGGTATCATTAGTGGGAGGGGGTGGTATGGAGCCATAATGCAGCCCCGATTCAAAATATTGGATCTCCAAATGAGCCAATCTTTAGTAGTTTGCTACTGATATCCTGTACCACTTTTTCGACGTCAGTACTCTACTACTTCCGGAGTTATCCTTATAAATTCAATTAGGGGGTTGTAAAGACGTGCCGGCACCCCCCATATTGAATTGTTTGGTCCAAATCAGTCCCATTGGTTTTGACTAAGTAAGTGCTTTTTTGTACTCTTTGTCCCATCGTTATTATTATTTACTAGTAAAAAAAGTTAGGTATAAGCCTTTCTTACAAGGGAATGATCTGGAATCCTAAAACGAGGACAGGTGGACTACAGCCCACAGAGTTTTATCGGAAATTGCTTGAGGTTGGTTGGTAAAAGTAATCAAAAGGTGTCCATAGGTGCCTCGTAGTTTTTAAGTTCAAATAACTTACTTGCATGAGTTTGATTATAAAATTTACGTGATCGTAATTATTGTGAAAATCAAAATTCTCAAATATACGTTTTTATCTTGCAAAACTATTAGAAATAACTAAATGGCGTATATGGATCATTTTCACTTTTACTGAAAAAATTCGTATCCCTAACTGTTAAATCAAAAACCAAAACGAAAACATTTTTAAAAAAGTTAACCAAGGAAATACGTAATACGCTTGATTAAACAACTCAAAAATCAAAATAGACCTTAAAATGTAGTAAAACACTTGGTTAAAGATTGGTTTAGATTAAGTTAGTGCTTATTTGTACTCTTTGTCCCATCGTTATTATTTCTTTGCTCATAAAAAAATTATAAGCCTTCCTTACGAGGGGATGCAGGCTATATACCTGGTATCCAGTTCTGAAGCTATCTATGTATTTTTATTTTACCCTGATACCTGAGTTATAACTTTCAAAAATTGTAATACAAGTTTGAAGTTACAACTCACAATTCATTGTTTTTTAATATTATTGGATTTTTAATCATCATCAATGTATTCTAACTTTGTATTAACTTAATACTGTCTGTTGAATAATTTGGCTGGATTACCTACTTAATAGTATAATAAATATTATTTAAAAAATTTTTTATTTTTTTTGATACAGTTTCTGGCGATAAATATTATAAAAAAATAATCATTGTACGTATACATAATATAGGCTGCCTATATTATTCACAAAAAGTTTACATGGGTGACTATAAGGTACCTATATATCATTATGTAGACAGTTGTAGACACTATACAATATAGGTACTTACTGGCTATCAATTCTCATACGATTTTACTTCATTAACCATATCCACACTAACTTATTTCCTATTCGTAAAATCTGGCCTAATAAGTTAAAAAATCTACATAAAACATAATAATTTAGGTAGGTAGTAGGTGCCTCATTTTCCTAAAACCCATATGTAAATTTATGAGATTTTTACTCAATATAATACTTAACCATAGATGACTGAATTCAAAAACAGTATCTATTTGTTTCATATTTTTTTGAGTTTTTATTAATTTGCTTGTTTATATTTTTCAACGGTTTCTAATTGGATTCATTTTTATATAGGTAAATATGATTTATAAATGTTTTTACTTTTTAGCGAAACCTCTTATTTTTTAGTCTCGAATAAATTAAATCTGGAAACTTTGATTTTTACAATATTGCCATGATTATGTAAGTAAACTAAAAACACCTTATAGCAGCAAAAATTAATAACTATTTTGATTTTAAGTATTATTATCCAAAATACTTTTAAAAATATTTATTATAAGATTTTACATTCATTAAAAAATACACAATATAAGGCTTACAGCCTATATTAAGTTTAGCGGTCAGCGACATTGAAAAATCGGAAATTTAAAACTTTCGACGCCCTAAATACGGGGAAAAAACGGCTCCTACGGGCACGATACAAGTTACCGAATTTAATCATCGACTTCTAATCTACCCAAATCTTGAGTTTCAGAAACTTGTTACAAAAACTAAACGTTTTCCAAAATACACAAGGGGAGGATTCGAGGAACCCCCCGACTCTGGGAGAACATTTTAGAGGGGCCTAAACCGAAACGTTTGGTGAAGAAACAGTCCCCTTAAGTTGAACCTGGCCGAGAATTACTTAGCTCAACAAATTATATTACTATTATCATATTAAAAATAATATTAAATTGTCGTGAGTCAAAACAAAATGCTTCTAATGTGAGACAACTGTATGGGTTGAAAAATGAAACTAAAAACGCTTCCCCTGTCTCAAGTATATTCACATTTTATTACGATTATGTGGATTTTAAAAACAAACTCCTACAAGTAAGTTATTTGAACCTAAAAACTACGAGACACCTATGGACACCTTTTGATTACTTTTACCAACAAACCTCAAGCAATTTCCGATAAAACTCTGTGGGCTGTAGTCCACCTGTCCTCGTTTTAGGATTCCAGATCATCCCCTTGTAAGAAAGGCTTATACCTAACTTTTTTTACTAGTAAATAATAATAACGATGGGACAAAGAGTAAAAATAAGCACTTATTTAGTCAAAACCAATGGGACTGATTTGGACCAAACAATTCAATATGGGGGGTGCCGGCACGTCTTTACAACCCCCTAATTAAATTTATAAGGATAACTCCGGAAGTAGTAGAGTACTGACGTCGAAAAAGTGGTACAGGATATCAGTAGCAAACTACTAAATATTGGCTCATTTGGAGATCCAATATTTTGAATCGGGGCTGCATTATGGCTCCATACCACCCCCTCCCACTAATGATCTCCTGTTGTTAATTAGGGGTTGCAGCACAAACAATGAAACTCGAGCACAATCCAGCACAAACGTAGCACAAACGAATGGCATAATTTAAATTTGAAAATTTGGAGGTGGGGGTGCAGCCATTTCGCTGGCACCCCCACTAAAGATCCGTTCTAGCTCATTAGGGTTTGCAGCACAAACGATGAAACTCGAGCACAAACCAGCACAAACGAATGGTGTAATTTAAATTTTAAAATTGTGAGGTGGGGGTGCAGTCGTTTCGCTGGCACCCCCAATCATTATCCCTTATAACTCTTTAAGGGTTGCAGCACAAACGATGAAATTCGAGCACAATCCAGCACAAACGTAGCACAAACGATAGCCCTTGGTTTGAATCCGAAATTCTGAGGTGGGGGTGCAGTCGTTTCGCTGGCACCCCCAATCGTTATCCCTTATAACTCCTTAAGGGTTGCAGCACAAACGATGAAATTCGAGCACAATCCAGCACAAACGTAGCACAAACGAAAGCCCTTGGTTTGAATCCAAAATTCGGAAGTGGGGGTGCCAGGGAAATGCACCTAACATTCTACGAACGCCTGAGCTACCGTTTGTGCATCTGTGGCGGATAACGCTATTGCTAGCGAGAAACGACTTAGTTCGTCTTGTAGAGTTAAAATATACATGTTTCCTGTCAGTGTTTTCGGTAAGGGTCCTACTATATCTAGGCAAACCCTTTCGAATGGTTTAACTACCGTGCTAGTAATTAACATTGGTTGCTTCGTTTTTACGTGCGATTTATTTTTGTGACATAATTCGCAATGTTTAATATAATAAATTTAACTCATGTGACGCCAGTTATAATTAAGTTTTAATCTTTTTACGGTACGTGATACTCCGGAATGTCCACCCAAAGGTGAATTGTGGTGTTCATAAATGATTTGTTGTTTTTCTTCTGACGTTAATTGCTGACCTACATATATTTTTACTACGATGTCGGTTGCTTTGAAAATATGTCGAAACATCGTGCGAATACGCGGATAACCGGCTAGTGAGGTAGGTCCGTCTAATTTATTGGTAGAGAATGCATTTATTTTATTCGACATACAAAATGTTTTTATATCGTTTATAGCTAAGTAAATGACCTCGGCGTTAAGTGGTGTTGTATGAGTTGGCTTTAGACCATAAAATACGAGTAAATTCGGTTCACTGTCGATAGTGTAAAACTTGTATGTATCCGAAAACTGGATTTTGTTTAAATCTATTTTTTTTATTACTTCACGCACTGCCGGGTTTGTTATAATTTTATCCTCAGGAATCATTATTATTACGTTTTCTCTTTCTATGGCCTTGGCTAGGTCATCGTCGACTTCTATAATTTTCGAATTAAATATGGGTTTGCTTTCCGCAGCTCGGAACGTGTCGAAGTCGGTGGTCATACTAGTTGGACCGGGTTGTATCATACGAATTCGTGACAGGCAATCTGCGTTCGAGTGTTCGGGTCCGGCCCTGTACGTAATATCATAATCGTAATCGGCTAGTTGTAAGCGCCAGCGCATTAACTGCGATGACGCGTCCTTAATACCAAACAGGTATGTTAACGGTCTGTGATCGGTTATAATATTAAAATGTCGACCATATAAATATGGTCGGAAATATTTCACGGCCCAGACGATGGCTAATAATTCTTTCTGAATAACGCTATAGTTACACTCGGCTTTATTTAATGTTCTACTCGCATAAGCGATAGGCTGATCTTTAGGGACTTCCCCTTGTGATAAGACTGCTCCTATTGCATATTGGCTTGCGTCTGTCATTAAGTTGAACTTTCCCGCTTCCCAGTCCGGATAGACCAGTAATGGTGGGTTCATTAAAGCTTTTTTCAGTTCTTCGAAACTATGTTCGCAATTATCAGTCCATTCGAATGGTACGTCTTTTTTAAGTAAGTAAGTTAATGGTTTTGCGATTTTCGCAAAGTTATCGACGAAACGTCTATAATAGTTTAGTAATCCCAAAAACGATTTAATATCTTTTGGGTTTTTTGGTCGAGGGTATTCTCTGATACATTTTAATTTGTTTGGGTCCGGGGAAACTCCCGTTTCGTTTATTACGTGTCCTAAGTACAATACTTCTTTCCGTAAGGAAGAACATTTATTAGGCTGTAATTTGAGTTTGTGTACGCGCAACCGATTGAATACCTGTTCTAATTTCTTTTGGTGGTCCTTTAAACTGGATCCATGTACTACAATATCGTCAAGATATGCAGTGCACATTTCCTCAAGGCCCATAAGTACAGATTTCATTGCGCGTGTGAACGTAGCTGGAGCTGAGCTCAGCCCGAAGGGCATGCGTAAAAATTCGTAGTGACCGGATTTCGTAGAAAAAGCTGTTTTATGTGTGTCAGCCGGGTCTATATGTATTTGATGATAACCGGACGCCAAATCTAATGTACTGAAATATTTGGATGATCCTAGAGATTCTAATATTTCTAGTAAATTTGGGAGGCCATAAGCTTCGTTCTCGGTTACTTCGTTAAGTTTTCTGAAATCTACGCATACTCGTAATTTGGGTTTCCCTGTCGGATCTAAATTTTTCTTCTTCACTACTACTAGTGGAAAATTAAAAGGTGATTTAGAATCGCGTATAATATTGTTATGTTTCATATCTTTAATTTGTTTTTCGATTTCATCTTGGTACGCCCAAGGTAAACGATACGGTCGTATATTAATGGGTTTCGTGCAACGCGGCGTGTTTATAGTGTGTGTCACGATTTCCGTGGCGCTTAAATAGTCGCCCGGAAGGTAAAACAGGTCCGCGTAATTACAGCATAGTTCAAGGATACTTTCGCTTTCCTCTTTATTTAAATCGTCGGTCTTAATTTCGCGTTTGATCTGTGTTATACGATCGGTTTTTTTTTCATCTACGAACGATGCAGTTAATACATTTTCGGTATACGGCTTCCACTCGATATGTTGCGTGGTAAGCTCGTCTATTACGAAATGTTCTTCCGAAATATTTATTACGTTACTAATAATGTTATTTTTATTGACCGGACTTATGCTGTTCGCGATTATCACGTTTTCGTTTACGTCTTGTTTTTTAATAGTAATATTCTCGTGACTTATATTTTCGTCGTTTTTTATAAGTAGTACACAATTGATACGCGGCGGTAGTATAATTTCTTTGAAACCCGTTTTTTTCGGGTATCGTTAATAAATTTCGGCTATAGTCCATTATGACTTTGTTTTGTTTCAAAAAGTTACGCCCGATGATGCCTGACTCGTTTATTGGGAAATCGCCAAAAACTACGTCGAATTTAATAAGCACCTCTACATCGTTAATTTCCATACTGGTTAGAATTGTGCCTACGGTGAATATCGGAATTTCGTTAATGCCTTTAATTGTGCGTTTCGCGGATTCGTTTACCACGACGTGTCCCTCTAACGCGGTTATTTTAATAAGGTTCATTTCCGCGCCGGAATCAACTAATAATTTAATTTTATGAGGTTTGAAATTATCCGATGCACATATTATATGTTCCTCTTCGAAATTAGCTACAACTCTTACATGATTTTGGTTGATTTCGTTTACTGTACGGCTGGTACTAGGAATTTCACTTTCCTTGTTACTCGTTTTTGTACTCTCGTTATAAATCCGCTTCCTACAATCTTTTATATTGTGGTTTGTTTTCTTACAGTACGAGCAGAATCTAACTTGACCTTGGTATTCGTGTTTTACTACACTGGTTTTATCGTCACGACTGCTAACGGGATTTCTAAAATTTGTGCTGTATGAGGTACCGGCGTTACTGCGGCACTCGTTTGCATAGTGACCCATTTTGCTGCATTTATTACACTTAATATTTTTTTTATTCGCGTTATTTTTCCCGTAAGTTTTTTTCTGAATTAAAACGTCTATTAACGTGTTGGAGGTCTTGTTCCTCCTCAATAGCGATAGTAATGGCTTGCTCGAGAGATGATACGGCGCGTGCTCGTAAAAATGACCTAATTGCTGGTTTCGCCCCGTTAACAAATGCAGTAAGTGCCCCTACTTTATGCGATGAAGCTACAGCTGCGGCTGCTGCTGGTTCTAGTCCTAATGTTAACGCTCCTACCAATTCGTGATAACATTTTTCGGTTCGACCGGCAAAACTACGTACGTCCTCGTCGGATCGTTGTCGACTATTACTAAGTTGCGATTGCAAGTAATTAATCGAATGCGGTGCCCCAAAAACGTTTCTAAGGTGGTTTTTAAGCTCTGACCAGTTTTCAAATTTTCGGTAACGAGTGGCCTGGTATGCGTCTCCCTTTAATTTAGATAATATATTGTGAAATACTACGGTTACAAGATTTTCATGGATATTTTCCATTACATAGTTACATTCGGTTATATATAAGGCTAGTTCTACCTCGGAACCCCCGCTAAAGTTAGGTATGCCGCGCAAGGCGGAGTCAATCCCTAATGTTACGCTCATGACTGTCGTTTGTAAAGTTTGCGGGTTATATTTAACTACTGCCCAACACCTTGGACTCTCAGACATATACTATATAATTGTTTAAAATGACAACTTACAGTGCAAAATCCATTGTATTCTTGTCTGGTCCTAACTGCTTGCGTGCTGACGGCTCTGTGGACTCGTCGTTGATGCTCCGCTTGGCTAGTTGAGTGAAGTTGGAATGTTGCTTGAAGTTGGTGGCTTGGCTCGGCTTGCTTCCTTCCTAGGTAACAGCAACGTGAATAAATTCGAGGTCCGCTGATGTACTTGACTCCAGGTTGGTTGCTGGAATTCTTCCTTCAGGTGACCCCACACCTGACACCAAAAACGTGTAGTGATCCCTCACTAACGCTTATATTTTGAGTTTGACGACGTTGATGATTGAGTAGGAGAAAAGGTTACAGAGTTACAAGTTACAACGTTATAATTTAAGTAATTTATTTTAAAGTTAATAATAATATAATGGTATTACATTTGAATATAGAAATTTGAGGACAGAGCGATAAGCGTCTGCCCGAGAGATTAGTGGTGAATACTTAGTACTTACAAGTATGTACGTCGTACTAGCACTGAACTAATTCTAATTTAAATACAGACGGAGACTCGTATATATACAAAGTCTCCCTAGGTTATTAGGTACACGGTAGAGACTCGGAGGTGGATCAAAGGAATACCGGCGGTATGAAAGGTACCGGCGTAAATGTTAAAAGTTGTCGAATAAACCTTGAGTTGTGAACTGGTTTATTTGGCAATATGTATTATTAGAAATCGTTATGCGATTTTTAAATATGTAATAAATCAGGGGGTGGTATAGTCGTTGATCAATATATCATATAGTGCAAAGTCCTTATGATGTATAATTATAGGAAAGCGACTCTGTCGGTTTACTACAGCAGTGATCGAAATAAAGGGGCTGATTAGTTAACTACGTTACAGTCTCTCGTATTTTATGTATACTTAATAGTTAATATGTATGAACCTTTAATTATATAATACCTACTTATAAATTATAGTAGGTATTACTGTATTAGTGTCCATCTAGTGTCTACTAATATATTTTAAATTAAATTCATATTATGTATTGTTTTTAAATTATCTGTTTTACAATCATTTAGAGTAAATTTTTGGCTTTCATTTGTAAAAAAAAAAGGTTCTACCACCATAAGAAACTTTTTATAAATGGTATAAAAATTTCCCAAAATAAGAATTTGAATAAATTTACAACCATACGAAAAAATGTGGATAAGAACGTTTGGTCAATAACTCTATATATAAATTAATATACTTAAATTAATAGGTAAAATATTTCTGACGGATATACCACATAAAATTACATTTTTGTTTTTTTATACAGGGACCTCTGGTACCTATTATCAAATAATATGTAGGTATAATATAATATTAAAAATTTAGCTCAGATATGGCGTCAAACTACAGATACCTAAAGTAAATCTAATCTTTGGTTAGAATGGCAAAAAATAAAATTGTCCCACAAAATTCCTCAAGTTACGCCAATAGTGGGGTATCTACCCATCAATGTAAAACATTATAAAGCTTCGCACGACGCTGTGGAAAGCTGTCAGTACCACGGTTCATTTGCACACACAATTATCCAACGGGAAAAAGCTGAAAACTCTCTCAACGTACAAAATTTTATAATTTTAGTAGTATTTTACACGGTTCCATGTCTTTACGCCGACGGGATCAACGCCGACGGTATCTACGCCGACGGCATCGACGCCGACGGCATCGACGCCGACGGTATCTACGCCGACGGCATCTACGCCGACGGCATCTACGCCGACGGCATCTACGCCGACGGCATCTACGCCGACTAGCATCTACGCCGACGGCAACTACGCCGACTAGTATCTACGCCGACGGCAACTACGCCGACGAGTATCTACGCCGATAGTAAATACGCCGATGGTATGTTTTTTTACAAAACGAATGTATTTCTATGGGACTAATATAAGAATAAAAATTAACTAATATGAAACTGAAAATTTTTGAAAATTAATTATGTTGTTAAATAATTAAAAATAAAATACGTAACTCGTTGTTGCCTAGTTTTTTTTAATAATAAATATTTTTTGGCTCTGAGAAGAGCCTTTTTATGCACTAAAAAGGACATTTTTTAAAACGACGAGTGCCCCCTAAACTTAGCAATTTAGCAAGATTGGAATTGAAAATTATGAGCAATTCCCTGCAAATAATCGGAGGTATCGCGATTCCCATAGTCTTCAACGATTTCTTTAATTCGCAATGCTGTGTCTCGATAACACCGTCGTCCCTGTGCTGGTGGTAATCCAGCAATGTACTGGTTGATTTGGAATTCATTTAGGCTCTGCTGATTTTGCAGACCCTCAATGAATTTCCAAATAGATGGATGATTTGCTCCTAAAAGAGAGCTGAATCCTCGATGCCAGCCTTCAACGGCGTTGTTAGTTTTGGGTAGATCATTCAACGATGCCTCGTAACAATTCCAGAGGCTCAGCTTAAATTTAGGAAGCATTCTTCCAAGGCCGGTTCGTCGGGGCTTTCCAATCCACGTGGACTCAAAATAATCTACCAAATCTGACATCAGGTCTTCGTTATCCGTATAAAATGTTGTGCGGAGGAGTCTTTCAAAACAATTAACTACGTCGGGCTCTGGAACAAATGCAAGAGCGGCCAACTTTCGCACGTTCAATGCAAAGTCCGGATCATCCTTATCCTCGTATTTGGATCGAATGTCAGCGATTGTCTGAATTTTTCTCCAAATGCATTGACTGAAGTGAAAAAAACAACCTCTGTTACTGATGTCTGGAAAATTATGGGAAAAAGCGTTTATCTGGGCATTTTCAAAATCAGTCATAACACTGACTGGATACAGCCCTGGTTTAAGCAGCTTCAGTTGATCCAATACACGAGAATACGTATCTTGACATTTATCCGGCAACAGTGCGTAAACCGTTGGCAGAACGTTATTATACTTAATCGCGTGTATTGTAAAAACTTGCTTAAACAATGGCGGTGACGTTTTAAATGTACCATCAGCGTACCAATGGTCACATGTCGCCATCAAATCCAAATTCTTTTGCGTTCTAAAGATAATGTGATTTCCGCCACATCTGGGACATGGTTATGCTTGTCATTTTCAAAAATGACAATGTCTTCAGCTGTCCATACTCGCCCCAGACACTTGTGTCTATTATAATGAACACATTTCCAAATGTGTTTGTCTTCTTTGATTTTGTCCGTGGTATACACAAAACCTTTATTGACCAACTGTTGGTTGCCTTTCTGGCTTAAAACAAATTCAAGTGGCATGGTTGCTTATGACTTGTTACCAGACCGAATGTTAGAATCGAAATGACCGATCATTAAACCGGCACCAGTATATATACGGGTTACGCAGGTAAAACCGACCAATGAGATTTACCATTAAGCAGGTAAACCACGAACGAATGCTCATTGGTCGGTTTTAACTGCGTAACCCGTATATATACTGGTGCCGGTTTAATGATCGGTCATTTCGATTCTAACATTCGGTCTGGTAACAAGTCATAAGCAACCATGCCACTTGAATTTGTTTTAAGCCAGAAAGGCAACCAACAGTTGGTCAATAAAGGTTTTGTGTATACCACGGACAAAATCAAAGAAGACAAACACATTTGGAAATGTGTTCATTATAATAGACACAAGTGTCTGGGGCGAGTATGGACAGCTGAAGACATTGTCATTTTTGAAAATGACAAGCATAACCATGTCCCAGATGTGGCGGAAATCACATTATCTTTAGAACGCAAAAGAATTTGGATTTGATGGCGACATGTGACCATTGGTACGCTGATGGTACATTTAAAACGTCACCGCCATTGTTTAAGCAAGTTTTTACAATACACGCGATTAAGTATAATAACGTTCTGCCAACGGTTTACGCACTGTTGCCGGATAAATGTCAAGATACGTATTCTCGTGTATTGGATCAACTGAAGCTGCTTAAACCAGGGCTGTATCCAGTCAGTGTTATGACTGATTTTGAAAATGCCCAGATAAACGCTTTTTCCCATAATTTTCCAGACATCAGTAACAGAGGTTGTTTTTTTCACTTCAGTCAATGCATTTGGAGAAAAATTCAGACAATCGCTGACATTCGATCCAAATACGAGGATAAGGATGATCCGGACTTTGCATTGAACGTGCGAAAGTTGGCCGCTCTTGCATTTGTTCCAGAGCCCGACGTAGTTAATTGTTTTGAAAGACTCCTCCGCACAACATTTTATACGGATAACGAAGACCTGATGTCAGATTTGGTAGATTATTTTGAGTCCACGTGGATTGGAAAGCCCCGACGAACCGGCCTTGGAAGAATGCTTCCTAAATTTAAGCTGAGCCTCTGGAATTGTTACGAGGCATCGTTGAATGATCTACCCAAAACTAACAACGCCGTTGAAGGCTGGCATCGAGGATTCAGCTCTCTTTTAGGAGCAAATCATCCATCTATTTGGAAATTCATTGAGGGTCTGCAAAATCAGCAGAGCCTAAATGAATTCCAAATCAACCAGTACATTGCTGGATTACCACCAGCACAGGGACGACGGTGTTATCGAGACACAGCATTGCGAATTAAAGAAATCGTTGAAGACTATGGGAATCGCGATACCTCCGATTATTTGCAGGGAATTGCTCATAATTTTCAATTCCAATCTTGCTAAATGGCTAAGTTTAGGGGGCACTCGTCGTTTTAAAAAATGTCCTTTTTAGGGCATAAAAAGGCTCTTCTCAGAGCCAAAAAATATTTATTATTAAAAAAAACTAGGCAACAACGAGTTACGTATTTTATTTTTAATTATTTAACAACATAATTAATTTTCAAAAATTTTCAGTTTCATATTAGTTAATTTTTATTCTTATATTAGTCCCATAGAAATACATTCGTTTTGTAAAAAAACATACCATCGGCGTATTTACTATCGGCGTAGATACTCGTCAGCGTAGTTGCCGTCGGCGTAGATACTAGTCGGCGTAGTTGCCGTCGGCGTAGATGCTAGTCGGCGTAGATGCCGTCGGCGTAGATTCCGTCGGCGTAGATGCCGTCGGCGTAAATGCCGTCGGCGTAGATACCGTCGGCGTCGATGCCGTCGGCGTAGATACCGTCGGCGTCGATGCCGTCGGCGTAGATACCGTCGGCGTCGATGCTATCGGCGTAAAGCATGATACCATTTTACACCAGTGGCGCCCAACCCTATTACTAGGTGTAGCGGTCGCTATACCTTGAAAATAAGGGGTGGGTAGGTATAATAACATAAAATAATTAACTTGAAATATGTTCATTATTAGTCACAGATTATATTGATTGATACCTCAATATTTACTAATATTATCAATTAAAATATGATAAAATGTATGAATAAAATAATATAATTTTGATTTCGTGAGGAGGCGGGTAAAATTATTTCTTGCTACACCTGAAAAATATATCTTGGGCGCCACTGTACCTTAATATATATAATATATTATATATAAAGCTGGTATATAAACTGCTGTCGCGTTGCTGTATTATCTCGCACATTACGTGGAGGCGGAACGGTTAGGCCCGGACGATTCCAAAGTCACGATTTGCTCCGACCGGAAATCGAGATCGAAGGTTTTTTGCTTCTCATTCTTCTTCTTCTACTTGTACTTCTTTTGACGACGGTGTCGCCGACGGGTAAGGGGAAGGTGGGGTGTCGGAGAAACGTGCTCGTGCAAAACTTAGGACCCTCTGGCCACGGGAAAAACGGTTCAATAGACGCGCCAATGAACCGATGCCGTCGGACGAAGACGCCAGTATATACGTACAATATATATATATTACATATATTATTATTATAGTTATTTGCTGACGTTCTTCACCACGGCCGGCCGAGACTGATAGTGTTTCATACATGAACACACACACACACATATATATATATATATATATATATCACTGCAGTATACATATAGTATAATAAGGTGCAGTCTTCGATGTGTCGAGTACACGATTTTCTCAAAATCAGTTTCACACATTTTGTACTCCGTGATCGTCGATCTAAAACTTTCAGCCGGTTCTGTGCTCCGTATATATTGTACAGCAGAATTATAATATGGCACCACGTGACTGCGGTGGTGTAAAGAGGTGATGGTACAAAGTATAAACGTGTGAAATATAATATAATTATTTGTATCATTCAATATTATATTTGTGTAAAAATGTCCATCCACCGACGACGAAGATAATGATATAACTATTATTATGGTAATATTATATTAATTATCGGCTGCTGCAGCACGATGCGTACATCAACAAGTGCATTTGTATACGATTCATATCTGTCGTCGTTTTACTCGATCGCTGCACAGTAAATCTATTTTGCCGCCAAAGATCACCCAAAATTGAGTGTCAAATTCAATTGCTCATATAGCAGAACTCACTCTTATACGGATTTCAGCTTACCGAGGATTTTTATTACCGAAAACGTCTACTTTCGTGATAAATAAAATTGCCCATTTACCGCATTACGTGATACAATAAACATCATCGCTAGTGAACTCACCAATACACTATAATTAACAGCCATCTCTTGAAATAGTAAAGTACTATTTTGTATATAATAATTACTATACATTTATAAACCAAACGTGAATTATTATTGATACAAACCTCATACACGGATGCTCTAACCCCCCACCTACGAACAACTTATCCATAAGAAATAAAAAACCTTCTCTGGATGACTGGATATCAAACTATAATATCATAACAATAGATACTAATAACCACTTTGTACTATGTTTATTATCTATATTCAGATCCGTTCGAAATATTTGACGTAGTGTATCTATTACCTATCGGCTATTGTAACGTGGTATTCATATCAAATTTAATTCTAAATGTTCAAACAGAAATACTTGATATTTAAATCAGGGACTGGAACCTCACCGAAAAGAACCGGATTTAGAACCCTTGGAATATTTTGAACCGAAACTTCACCCAAACCCTTATTTTAATTAATTTTAATACCGGAACCTCACCGAAACCCATATTTAAATTAATTTAAAAACCTGAACCTTAAAACGGAACCGACACTTTTACTTGACAAATTTTTTTACATAAGTAAGAAACCAAATCTGGTAACATTTATTTTATTTTTAATAACTGAAAAAAAAAATCGAAACATAAATGTTGGTTTTTCTGAGAACCGAATAGGAACCGATACTGAAATTTTAGTTATACTTTGAACCGAGTAGGAATTGGAACCATAAAAATCATCAAGGTTAAAGTCCCTGATTTAAATAACACAATTTACTCATCGGCATAGGCGCAATTTCAACTTTTGATTTGGAGGGGCTTAGCCCCCTCCCCCAAAGGCCCCCCCATTTAACCAAAAATTTAAGTATTCAAATTATACGCACCATAGTCTTAAACATTTTCAAACATCAATACTGCAATAATAACAACACCGACTATCGAATCTATAAGCAATAGGTAATGCATTCAATCAATAATTATAGATATTTTTGTGTGTGTTATGTAGAGCCAAGCTGACGTATAATAAATAATAAACTGATTTGATTATTTTACAAAAGGATTAACTGCCATATTATGCCTGTATAAGTTCTTATGATGCCATTAACAAGATTCTCACATCAGAGGAAAGGTTTACAATTATATAAATTACAACGATAACAATTAGATAAACATTTTCTTGCACAAATCAATATAATTATAATATTTAATCTATCAATTTATCATTTTTTTTTTGTTTATGTTAGTCTATATTTTACTCATCAATCTAAGTATAGTATTTGTCGAATGATAAAAATCATTTTAGGACATCATGATATTCATAATAATTTATACCTACCTACGTCCTCATATAAAAGAATTGCAGGCCTGCTATAAGCAAAATAAAGAATATTATGTGAAATAGTTTAATAAAATTAAAATCACCATTCAAATTTAAAAAAATGGTATTATATGAAGTATAATGTTTTATTTATAAAATATATGAATGACAAATAAATTTATGATTTGATTATTGTACCCCTAAAATAAGTTTTAGTTTTGGAGACGTGAAATATTATGACTGGTGGCAATCTGATCATAACTACAGGTTATCTAAATAAAAATATTTATTTTATTAATGGATGCTTAAAATATAATTTATATTTTTTATCTTAAATTACGTGTCCAACTCCTTAAAAAGAAAAAAAAGGTACCTACTTAGTATTATGCCTATTACTGTTTGCTAATATGTAATCTTAATATACTATTAAACAAAAAAGTGTTGCTATAACTGCGAATTTCAATCTTAAGTTTACAAGTTTACTAGGAAATGATCGAAGCGATTTTAAATATTTTTTTTTCAGCTGTGATATCCAAGAATAAAAATATCGAAAAAAAATTATATTTTTGTATTTATATTATTCATTATGACACTAACAATAATTGAAATATTCAAAATCACCTCGATCATTCCCTAGTAAACTTGTTGATGAATCATAATCCGTTTTCAAAATTAAGATCTGTGAAACTAAATTCTTCCAGTTCTATCTAGCTTATTGGTCTAAATGTCACTTTTTTTTCATTGACTAGAGACCCCTCAAGCCTCCTTGAGGTTTATTTTATGATACGGAATTTAAATATATTGAAAAACATTATAACAAACAAAATTAATGTTTAGATTGGTCAAATCTACATTAGTTTTGACTTTTGCCAAAACCTGCTGCAGCCCCCTTAAATCACAACGGATTAAAATGCATTGTTGTAGAAACGTTAAGCTAATTATATAATGTGAGTTATGAGATTGGTGATACGTTTTCCTGTGTTTCTGCCTAATCTTCAGAACAGAAATATGATGAACATGGCCGAATAAGCATACAGGGAAACGGGAATTTCCTATAGACCTTACTCCGTTTTGGGCAATGGGGAAATTTTTCATATTTTTACGGAATAGCCCAACCTAACCTTGATGGTAGAATGTATGGATATGTTACCGTCAATGTCGTAAATTCAGGTAATGATGATATTGACTAGCCAATTAATATAATGCCTGGGTAACTTGGTCATTATCTATAATCAACATATATTTGTAACATTGACTTGATAAATCAGACGATGTTATAATTTGATAAATTCACTAGTTATTCTAACATATCCTATCGTCGTGTAGTCAATGTTATCTTTTATCGTTTTAACTTTAAAAACCCACGTTAAGATTAGGTATCTGTTTTATAACGAATAATAATAGGTATCTTTTATAGTTTTAATACTCACGGCAACTAACCTAACATAAGTATTGTTACAGTCTACGTTGTACTTTCGTATAATATAGTTTATAGTTTCATAATATAGTTTTTCGTTTCGAAAAGTGTTGAATTGTATTATTAAAAAAAATGAATTTAAATGAAATGCGTCAAAAATTTTACAACGCATTATCTAATTTATTGAAAAATAAACGTGAAGATAATAAATCATTTTTAAACAAAGTGGAATATATTATGTTAAGATTGCAAGAAGTTAAATTAGCTAAGGAAAAAATTGGGAAGAAAAGTGCAAAGGATTACCGATACATTCGTAAGTATGATATAATAACACTCAATGGGCAAGAACGACTTATTCAATCTATAAGTAATAATTCAGAAAATGTACACTATTATGTATCAAATTTTTAATATATAAAAGTTTTCACATTTTTTTAAACTTAACCACATTTATTATTTAAATAGGTTAGGTTAGGTTAGGTACTACCACTCCGTGAAGCGGCTGGAGTCAACAGTGTTATGGGAACTCAAGGATTTCAACGGTGCCACTGCAAAACAAAATGCAAAACAAATAAATGTACTTGTAGATCTAATAACCGGCTTTCTACATCGAAGTGCCATAACAGCTTATCATGCGAGAATAAGTGATACCCATACGTCATAATCAATAATAAACATACAAGTATTAAAATAATAATTATTATGAACAAATTAATTTTTTCTTATATTTTTTTTTCATTGTTTATTCTTAAATAGTAAATATAATATATTATATCTAAAATTATCAATGGCTACATACTTTTAGTCAATAATGAAAATGACTGGTCAATCATAGAAATTATGTATTAATATTAAATTTGTTCTATTATTGTCTATCTTAGTTAGGTATTCTCTAAAATGACTAGCCAATAATATCAATGCCTATGTAAAACAGTCAGTGTTAACATAGACTAGTCATTTTCGACAATACCTAATTATCATCATTGGTGGTAACAGATATAAGGAGTATGAATCATAGTACCAACGAAACCTACACGGTTACACGAGCATATAATCGTAAAAATGTATTGATATTATACAATAGGAGTAAGAAAAGCCAAATATCATGTATTATCTAATATTAAGAACTACCACATTACACACTACGAGAAGATATTGTAGGAGATATTTTTCTAAAAAAATTCTGATAGATCTATTAATTTATACGTAGCTCAATATTATACTTTTACAGAAATAGAAGATGACTTATCGGCCATCAGAGGTTGCGCTAACACCGACAATAAAGGATTACCGGCAGGTAGTGCTTACTGCAGCTGTTAAGGATTTCGTGATATCTTATAGAATAAGATCTAAGAGTTTTAAAAACATCTGCTCCTGAATTAAATATCTATTTTAAAATTTCGAATAAATTAATGACTTTATTAACTGCTTGTATTATATTAAGCATAATAATATTAATCTCTACTTTATGCTTAAACTGTAATACAATAAATACTGGCTTTAAAATATTTTGATGATGTTAATACATTCTAATTGATCACAAACAGAAAAGCATAGTAACCAAATAATCGTATGAAAAACTATTACATTTGAAATAAACTATTTACTAATAGAAGCGACTAACGACAGATAATCGGACAAATGGAGAAGAACTCTTACCCTTGCGATGTCTGTGACAAGTCATTCAGCCAAAGTACCTGTTCAACGATACACAAACGCACACATACTGGCGAAAAACCCTACGCATGCGATGTATGTGACAAATCCTTCAGTCAAAGTACCAGTTTAACGAAACATCGACGCACATATACTGGCGAAAAACCATACGCATGCGATGTATGTGACAAGTCGTTCGCTGTAAATTGTAATTTAACGAAACATCAACGTACACACACAGGTGACAAACCCTACGCATGCGATGTATGTGACAAGTCTTTCAGTCAAAATACCCATTTGACAAAACATCAACGCACACATACTGGAGAAAACCCGTACGCATGCGATGTATGTGACAAGTCGTTCGCTGTAAGTTCTGATTTAACGAAACATCAACGTACACACACAGGTGACAAACCCTACGCATGCGATGTATGTGACAAGTCTTTCAGTCAAAATACCCATTTGACAAAACACAAACGCACACATACTGGCGAAAAACCCTACGCATGCGATGTATGTGACAAATCCTTCAGTCAAAGTACCAGTTTAACGAAACATCGACGCACACATACTGGCGAAAAACCATACGCATGCGATGTATGTGACAAGTCGTTCGCTGTAAATTGTAATTTAACGAATCATCGACGCACACATACTGGAGAAAAACCGTACGCATGCGATGTATGTGACAAGTCGTTCGCTGTAAGTTGTGATTTAACGAAACATCAACGTACACACACAGGTGACAAACCCTACGCATGCGATGTATGTGACAAGTCTTTCAGTCAAAATACCCATTTGACAAAACATCAACGCACACATACTGGAGAAAAACCGTACGCATGCGATGTATGTGACAAGTCGTTCGCTGTAAGTTCTGATTTAACGAAACATCAACGTACACACACAGGTGACAAACCCTACTCATGCGATGTATGTGACAAGTCGTTCGCTGTAAATTGTAATTTAACGAATCATCGACGCACACATACTGGAGAAAAACCGTACGCATGCGATGTATGTGACAAATCCTTCAGCCAAAGTACCAATTTAACGAATCATCGACGCACACATACTGGAGAAAAACCGTACGCATGCGATGTATGTGACAAGACATTCTCTGTAAGTGGCAATTTGGTGGCACACAAGCGGAAGCACAAGGAACACTGATTGGATTTATCAATGGTCTATAATCCAAGGTTTATATTAAAATTGGATAAATAATGTTGACATAATATTCCTATGGTACCTATCACCTTCAAAATGTTAATTATGTTATGTAAATTGTTGTATGGTACCTACATTAGCGCCGGGAAAAACAACATAAAAATTAAGGAAAAACGGGAATTTTTACGCAAAATCGGTTTTCCAAAAAATCGATTCTGGTTTTTGATGTAACTTTAAAACAAATGACCGTAGATACATGAAATTTTCACTGGTTGTTTATATTTGCATCTTCTATACACGATAACATTTTCAAAATATTTTGATTTATTTTGAACAGTTTAGGGACATTTTCATTTTTCGTTTTTTTTTAGTTTTTTTTCTAGAAATATCAATAAAATTTTATTTGTTGGTTGCGAAAGCTTGACAATTTAATAGAAGGCTCCTAATATATTGTTTCAAAGGCAGATGAAAAATATTAAAAATCCTAAGTCACAATTTTTTTTTATAAGCATTTCAAGTTCAAAAAGGTGGGCAAGTGGGTGTCGCTCTGCTGTACAGTAGGTTACAAGTGGGTCACTGTATAATGGATGGTATTAAATTTGAATTCAATGATATAATATCATTGTATAAGAAAAACGATTCTGAGCGGTGATGGTATGTCAGTCTATGTATAAGGCATATTATATACATAACTATGGTATTAAACAAAAAATTGACCTATAATAGGTACCTATAATAAATTCCAAATTAATCATATCACAATATCCATTAGATACTTATAACGCGTTATACATCAACAAAAACCGTGATACTATCATAGATATATAATAGTACACTTAAGAAGTTTCAAGTACCCACGAATAGTATTATTCAATCACAACAAAATAACTAAAATCGTAATTCTTGGTTTAAATATGAAATTTTGTCTAAATTTGAAATTAAAATGTCTGTAAAAATAAGTGTGTTTATATATTTTTTAGATTTTTTGGTTACAGTATGAATTATTTAAGAGAATCTTTGTTTTAAATTTTCAACTCTTAGTTATAAAAACTGAACATTTTATAATTTTTTAATTCCAACGATTGATAATTTTCGAGATTTTGATAAATTTTGTCAAAATTCCAACTTTAAATGCTTATAAAAAAAAATCGTGCCTATGTATTTTTAATATTTTTCAACTGATATTGTAACAATATATCAGGAGCCTTGTATTAAATTTTTACACTTTTTGGCCCAACAGATAAAACTTTATTGATATTTATAGAAAAAAAAACTAAAAAAAATTGAAAGCTGTAAATGTCCATAAACATCTCAAAAAGAGTCAAAATATTTTCAAAATTGTATGGTGTATAGGAAATGCTAATATAAACATTCAGTGAAATTTTCATGTATCTACAGTTATTCGTTTTTGAATTACAACAAAATAAGGAAATCGCTACATGAGAAATCGAGTGAAAATCCAATGTTGTAAAAATTTGAATTTCAAACGCTCATAAAAATTTAATTTGACTGTCCGGTAGAGATTTTTTTATTGATAAAGGTAGATAATCTTATAAGGAATCTTGTGTTTCATTTTCAAATCTTAGATTTAAAAAGAAAAATTTTTACGAATTCTTAACTCAAAATAATTTGCTAATTTTCGTGATTTTTCCATATTTTTACAATTTTTGAACTTTAAATGCTTATAAAAAAAAATTGTGACCACGGATTTTTAATATTTTTCATCTTCCTTTGAAATAACATATTAGGAGCCTTCTATTAAATTTTCAAGCTTTCGCAATCAACAAATAAAATTGTATTGATATTTTTAGAAAAAAAACTAAAAAAAATGGAAAATGAAAATGTCCCTAAACAGTTCAAAATAAATCAAAATTAAATTAAACCACCGAGCACCGTTGTACCAACGCGTGACTACGCGGTCGAGCTAGTAATATTTTACCGGTCACATCGCTCGAAAAACACAAGGTATTAGTGCCAACCTTGTATTTGTATAACAGGTATGTGCAGTCCATTTTTAATTTTCCAATTAATATTTATCACGTTTTTATAGCGAATATACATTTTTGGGGCCGCGTCCAAATGGTATGTACACTGCAGCTGAAAAATATAATCCACGCGTAGAATATTGCACGCAGTGCCGATGATAAAAAATGTGTTCGGTCGAAAAGAAAGAAACCGAAAACAACTCGAATGAATAATTGTAATAAAAACGAATTACAACTTACTTACAAACCATTATTCGAATACGAATCCCAGACTTTGTATAATATTTTATTAATATACAGATTACACATTCACGCTATATACAGGAATATTGTTTTTGACGTGACCGTGTAACGCACTCATTGTTTTGGATAATATTTTTCTTTATTCGCATAAATTGAAGTACTATAACTTCGAAACTTAATTGATTGTTATTATTTTTTTTTATTTTTTTTACTTTTTTGGATGGCACCATACATTTTTAATGAATGAATGTTTCATGTAGTGTTTCGATGTATAAAAATGGTACTTCGAAACTAGTAGTTAATTATAGCCATAACTTAAAACTTTAAATACTTTTATAACTTAAAAGTATTTAAAGTTTAAAAGAATAGATTTATGGACTAAAATGTTGTAAGGGTGCTTACCCCTATTCCGCTCCACTCCGCTTATCCAAACTTTAAATAATAACACGTGGTGCAGCTTTAATCCATTTCTGTGGCTGGCCATTTCCGCGGAGATTGCTGTCGTCCCCTCGCCCGATGTGCACCAAACCATTATTAAGCAACATTATATATATTATTTTTTATATACGAATAGCCATTAAACTGTACCTACTTTATATTGTCCAAAAGAAAAATGCAAGTGTCTTTATACACTTTTAAATTACGACAAAACGTATAAAAAATAAATACCTACGACTTGCATGTTTAATTCTTTGATTATTCGATTTAAATTCGTATTTACTATTTTCATTCTATTATTTTTAAAAAAAGGCGAATAATTCGACGCCGGCCAACGTCCATTAATAATTATTAGGTAGGTACCTACTACACCTTAACTCAATCGACCTACACCTCACTCGGCAACGGCACTCGAATATTTCAACATAATTTTATTAAAAAAAAATAAATAAATAAATAATGACTTTTTATCGTGGAGAAGCCGCAAGCGTTTAGGTGTACACATCGATTTAAAATGAAGAGAAAAAGTAAACAATTAATGACCTCTATCCAACGATATTCAATACAAGTAGGTATAAATATAAATTATATAATAGGTATATATCATATAGTAAATCTTCCTTACACGCGCTCGTGTACTGGCTACCATATATTTTTATAAACGTTACCTTAGATTTGGGTTAACGTTATATATTGATATCATTAATATAATTCCGACAGAAAAACCAACACGTATGAACATTAAATATATTATATACATATAATATGTATGGTTATGAAATATATTATGGAAATAATTTAATAAAACACGTATATAATGTACCTACGCGCGAGGAGGAACTGCCGGTCCAGAACGATTTGTTTCAATTTCAACTCGAATCGTTTAAATATTTTAATGTCCACTGAAAAATACTGATCTGTCTTACGCGACTAGTGCGAAACGAAATAAATTACGCACTTGCGAGGCATTATGGATTCGTGAATTATGGAAAATTCCTCCAGCAAATAACGACGTGCCCTGCAGAACCTCCCACACACACAGTGCACACCTATATACACGTTATATTAAATATATTATATACCTACACGTGTGATTTAGCCGAATCGCCCGACGTTTAAAAGGGTACGTACGTGCACTACATAGTACATAGTAATTAATAATAATAATATATTAAATATCTATTGGAACAATAATAAAAGTTTAAACATAAAACCGTCATCTCCACGCATTATATGATTATTACTTTATTAAATAATATTATTATTGTTCTAATATTTTTTTTTTAAACACCACTATTTGCAATATGCATTTCACATAGATATTAAACGAAAATTTTAAATACAATTATTTACTTTAATTTATTATCCCTCTGACTGCTAGCTTCAGCCCAATTTTAAGATACGCCTGTGCCATTACATTTTCTATTTAATTTTCTGCATTTTCTTAAGTGAAATAATCAAAGCGGAATTATTTGTTTTTACAACGGCGACAGCATCGTTCCACAAGCCCACCTGTTAAAGTTCATTAAGATTTTAACGTCAGTAGTTATGTATTTGCTCATGATGTTGCCATGTATATTTATATATTTTACTATGAACTATCAGTAATTATTTGAAAAACAACGTGATTGAAATTTAAAATAAATATTTTACTTGATAATTATTGTCTTCAGGAAAAAAAAACAAAAGGGAACAATAGAGTTGCTATATAGCAACACCTGTGTACACCCTTATGCAGCTATGGTTTTTTTTTATCGTCATAACTTATTAGTTATACAATGTACATACATGATAACAATTTCATGCCGACTTTACGAATAATAAATTGACGTTTAACCACAGAAGAGAAGTGAGGACATGGCGGTGCACAGTGTACACATTGTTTGGTGTATTTGCGCTTCATTTAAGTCGTTGTTATTTCGATTGTGAATAAGGCGAAAAATATGTTTATTGGTTTTCGTCCGAACCACATGAATAATATGTATACAGAGTGATTCACCAAGTATACTAACATCCATTTTTTTAATAATGTATTTATTCAAGGTATGATTTTGGAAATTTGTAAATATATGTTTGGCCATTTTGGCAGCATATTTTGAAATACTTATATTTTTTATACCATTTAAGAAGCATATCCTGCATATGGCAATAAAAACTTATTTTTTTCATTGAGAACAAAAAAATAATGTCTGTAAATCGTTAAGAAGGCGATTTTCATTAAAAATGAAAATATAAATTATATATAAATGTAAATTCAAATTTAATGGAGTAGAATATTTATTTGTTACTATTTTATAATTTGTAAAGTTTGTCTGTGGAAATAAATAACTACTATAGATTCAAATTTACAGATTATATTTTTGCAATAAATTTTTATAAACTATTATTATTTATTAACCTCAGTAAATTAATTTTAAGATTTCAAAAACTATGATTTTAATATGTACCTACCTAGGTTTTCAAAAAAAATCATTGTTAAGAAGGCGATTTTCATTAAAAATGAAAATATAAATTATATCCTTATATATATAAAAGAACAGGCCTTTCTTATTGTGACGACGCTATTTAACTTTTTTCCAATTTTTTTTCACAAAGTTGTTCCAAATACCTTCGTGAGTGTCACCACATCGCCCGATTTTCAAAATTTTGATTTTAAAGGGTTGAAATTGGCAAAAATAATTTTTTACGTGTAATTTGTAATAATGTATAAAAATAATTAATAATTAATAATTCACAAACACCATCTGGTATGCCTCCTCATAAAATATCACTGAAGGTGGGGGTTCCAATCATATTATTGAGAAATTTGAATTCTCCTAGATTATGTAACGGGACTAGGCTTCGTGTCACCTCTCTTACAAAAAATGTAATCGAAGCTGAAATTTTGACCGGATGTGGACTAAGGGAGAAAAAATATTTTTACCGAAAATACCATTATACCCCAACGATTTTCCAGTTAAGTTTAGAAGAGTTCAGTTTCCAATAAAAGTCTGTTTTGCAATGACAATAAACAAAGCTCAAGGTCAGACTTTAACTTATTGTGGTGTAGATTTAGAAAATAACTGTTTCTCACACGGACAATTGTATGTGGCATTTTCTAGAGTTGGAAGACCTGACCATTTGTACGTTTATGCACCACAAAATAAAACTCTAAATGTGGTATACCAAGAGGTTTTGACTTAAACCATATTAGAATTGAGCAACTACGTATCATTTGTAAATATTCATAAAAAAAGTTATATCATTTGTAAATACTATTATTATTATTTTTGTGTCTTTATAATTCAACAACTACTACCTTTTTAGCACTTGATAGCATTAAGTAAAATACATATTTTTTCTTCTTTAAAACACAACACTTTGTGTTGATTTAAGAATTTAATTTTGATAAAACAAAAACTACACACGGGCGAAGCCGGGTAATTCAGCTAGTATAAATATAAATTCAAATATAATGGAGTAGAATATTTATTTGTTACTATTTTATAATTTGTAAAGTTTTTCTGTGGAAATAAATAACTACTATAGATTCAAATATACAGATTATATTTTTGCAATACATTTTTACAAACTATTATTATTTATTATCCTCAGTAAATAAATTTTAAGATTTCAAAAACTATGATTTTAATAATATTTACCTACCTAGGTTTTCAAAAAAAATCATCGGTTTATCATTAATTATTTTCAGTAAAAAGGGTGGTTTTCATTTGAAAATAATAAGACGATATTTCCCCAGGTGACTCTTTAAAGAATAGGTATAGAAAATCTAAGTATTTCAAAATATGGTCCTTATGTATACTTAAAAATCTCGAAATCAGAAATTCAATATTAAATGAAAAAAGGGGAGCGAGTATGTTCGGTGAATTAACCTGTTTTTATATTAATTTACGCACGTTATTTTAGGTAATTTAAAAACATAAGTGCCTATTTCTGGTGTATCCTTGTAATTTCTTATCAATAATATATCGTGATGTGATTGGCACAATTATATAAAAAATTCATGTTTTTTTTTTAAGTTTTTACTTTTTTTAACGACAACATACATTTATAATTTTATAATTTTTGTATTCATTTTTATGAACAAAAATCCAATTTCTATATATTAGTTATAATTATTTAAAGTTTGGATAATCCGAGTAGAGTGGCACACGGGAACCCTGCAAAAGGTTATTCCACTACTCCGCTCACCATAACTTTAAATATTCATAATAAATTAACTATAGGTACTCGTTTGAAATTAAATTTGTATTTATCGAAGACCGAAGTGCCTACTTTGAGAAACTATTCTACTTCGGAATACGAAATTATAAATGTATGGTGTTTTAAAAAAAAAAATAAAGATATAAAATTATGGGGAAAAAAAAGTTACAACTTTTAGAAATACTATGGGTAGGTAGACACTTAAATGGGTCACCTCGTGTATAATATAGGAACCTACACACACACACACACACACACACACCCTCATATTTGCAAAAAACCTAAATGATTATAAATTGACATAAATCGACTTTACCTCACAATATTATGTGGTATTCGTTCACGTAATAATATATCGTGTTGATTATTTTCAATTAAATACCTATGTGTACCTTTATACGTGAACAGGTGGACAGACCAGATTGAACAGTTAAGAATTTGTTTGCCACCAAAATGTGTTTATAAATTGGTTTTCAGTATCATATTTACACGTTTTAGATTTGAAGATTGGTACAACAGTTTATTTTTAAACTAACATTAAGAAAAACATAAAATCAAATTGCTAATAAACATATAATAGTTAGGTATCTAATTTAAAATAAAAAAGTGAAATCCTAATGATTGAAGACAGCATTATAGTTATTTGACACTTTAAAACCAGGGTCCAGTACCTACCATATGAACACCTAAAAGTATTTGTTAAGACAATTTCTATATTTAATAAAATTCGTGAATAATCTAGGAAAGTGTGAAAATATTGTTGCATTATTTAAAATCAAGATTAAGTTAAAAAAGTGAAAATTTTAAAAAATTTATTAAATTAAAACTAAATTATTTTGTACCTAGTTAGTACAATGGTGTAGTACTCTAGACTGATTATTATATAGTATATATCATTGAATTCAAATTGAATTCTGTCCATTACGGTTACATACTTACAGGGATGGAAAATGTTTTTATTTTTTTTTACTTGCTATTTCATTCCAAGAGTCATTTTTTAAAATCTTATTATAATGATTTTTGTTTGTATAGTCCCATATAATTTCCTTACTAGGATATATTTCATTAAGTTTTAATAGATTTTCATTTGTCCAGTAGGCCATCTTCACAAAATGTACGAGTAAACGAAAATAAACGGCTAAATAGTGTATTCTCGGAGGTTAATCGGCAACTAAATGTATCAATTGGTTTGTCCTATGATGTCTGTTGGCGAGGTTTTTCGACAAAACTCATCATACCCAATTTCTCCTACTTACCTACCTATATCCGACCGAATCGCACGTGAAAATTCAATGACGAAAATACAAAAAAACCTACCCGTATAAAAATAAGTAGTACGTCATTTTTTTTTTCAACGTTAACGACCCGTCAACCGTCGTGTGAACCGCTCCGAGGCGCGAGCGCTCGCGGAATATCGAATTCGGTCGCGTGGAGGGGACGAGCGAAGAACAACCGGCACCCCGTGCCCGGGCAATCAACCAAAACGGGTAGAGGGGAAAAAAATATATCCGAAAAAATGCCCGTTTAGTTGTTGTCCGACGACGACGCCGCCGAAGCCTTCGTCCATCCATCATCGTAGTTTATGTGGCGCGTAGTAATAATGAGTATCATTACGTCATATCGTATTATACGACGCGCACGCATAAAAGACCGGTGACCGCCGATTCGTACTCGGCCGACCGTTGTCACCGGACGCGTCCGCCGAGAAAAACTTCTTCGCGTCCCGTCGCTTATATTTTATACATTCCTCCGCCTCACCTTATTATATTATTATTATTATTATTGTGTACAGTTCGGACGTTTATATATCGTCAACCGCCGCCCCGCGGGTATAGTCGCACGCCGCAGAGGTGACACCCGTCAGTCCCCTCTTGTCCCATTTGTATATATAGGTATTGTATAATATTATGCCGGTATCGAGGGGGGGTTAAAACCCTTTTGTCCGAAAGACTAGTTCGACGGGGTGGGTTTTTTTCTCGGTTTTATCGCCGGTCCGCAGCTTGCATATTATATAGCCGTCCCTCGTCCTCTCTCTCTTCCGTCTCGTGTGCTCGCAGCTACGTATGTTATATTCTACATCCGTGTATACATAACACCAATACCTTATTATGTACTTAGGTTTGAAAACCGCAACCCTTGCGTTGATAACACTATACGGACTACGGAGACACGGACTTGCAGCAGTTACTATAATATATAGTTACCTATATACCTACGGCTATACCTATATCGAGTAGTAGTTTGCGTCATTTAGAGATTTGAATTATATTCCGTTTCAATTCCGGTTGCTTACGAAATGCCAAATAATTTAACAAAAACTCATCACATGAACAGTTCAATTCGCCGCCGGTGAAAAAATTCTCGAGTTTCAAGACTGTTATCGTTATACAATTGTATATTGCCTTATTATGTTTTTTACTTTTTATCTTATTCGTTTATATTTTGTTATTTGTTTATTTCGTTTAAATTTTTACACGTATGATCACAATTACCTACCATTTAAAATTATTAACCTTCGCCTGCGTAAGTAATGCGAAAGCAATTCCCGCGGCGTCGTCGGTTCAAACCGAAAAAAAAAGGCATAGCCGCATTATAAGCATCCTTTATTAATTGTTGATACAAAAAAAGTTCTCTCTCGAACTTCGTTTAAGTATATTATAATATAATATAATTATTCGTATAATCGTATGACGTCACATTGTTATGTTCGTCATCTCGTCCACAAATGTTGTAACGTGAACGCGTATCACCCTTTGATGTTTCGCCAAAATACCGACACAATCAGCGGATCGGCGGTTTGTTACAGAAATATGGTACAAGTTTGCCGTTTCGTTACGCTGGCGTGTGTACGCACCTAATAGTTTGATAATAGGTCAACGTCAATTCGCTGTGATATCAAAACTGACAGAACACCATTGAAACCGGTGAACGAAAATTTGCCATATCGTAAGTGTGCAAGACGGAGACAACATAATATTACTGCCGTATATTATATTATGTGCCGTCATTATGACGACGTCCTTTTAATTAAAAATACCGCGCCGTCGTGGTGCAGGTGCCTCGACGTAATAAACAATAATCTTATATAATATGTTATAACTTATGAGTTTATAACAATTAATAATAGTGCCAATTATTTGATATAATTTTATCATATTTACCATTTATGGGCTATTCGACGCCACTCATCGTCTGTCCACGGTGGCGTAGCCAGGGGGGGGGGTGCTTAAATACCCCCATGGACATTTTACTCCCCAATAAAAATATTGTTTATAGGGTTTGGGACTGCTCGCATTATTTTAGATAAGTTATAAATTTGTCTTATGAAATTTTTCAAATGTTTGATCAAACACAGTTTGAATTTGCATACTTTAGGAAAAGTGTACATTTGAGCGATTTTTCGCATATGTATGCATATTTTGCCTTTTTCTAACTTAAATGTAGGTACATACAATTGTCGGGAAAAATCATATTTGGATAACATTGAAAAATATCTTTAAAAATATTATGTTTGGTTAGGTACAATAGGCTCTAATTTTCAGATTTGAGGAGGCCGATGCCTAAAACCATACTATTATAAAATTGAATTAAAAAAATTTAGTAAATTATTGGAAGGGCTGTTGTTGGTGGACCTTGGCTATACGGTTTGCCCTATTTTCGTATAATTATGGTATGTAAGATTTTATAAGTCTTTTTGTGACAAGACTGTGTTATAACTATAATTATTGACATCTACTTTCTAGATTGTACGAAGAAATGAAAATCAGTAGATACGTGTTCGTTTATCACGGTGTTCGCATATCACGTTATTCGTTATTACATATTTATTAACCTAGTATTTTAAAATTCAAGTTGTTTTATTTCACAATAGTTTAAAAATGTCCAAAACATGCAATAGTGTACTCCATCCATCACATTAATCAATATAGGTACCTACCTATATTAAAATTAGTAAACCCGTGTATAAATTATTTATGTTTATATATTTACTTATTTTCCAGTTTTTTATTACCAAAATTGTAGTATGTTTTATGAATTTTTCAAAAATAATATAAATATAGGTATATAAAACATAAAGAATAAATAAAATATATACATTTTTGTAATTGTTTAATACTTGTTTTAACTAGAACCCTAACTTAAACTATAAACTTAATTTTCCATACTGGAACCTGAACCCGAACCGGAACCCTGAAACAAAAAATTGTCATAAACCGGAACCGGAACCAGAACCTCTTAATAAAATAATTAAGTACTGGAACTGGAACCGAAACCCTAAAAACTAAAAGGTACCAGTCCCTGATGGTGAGTTATTTTCTTATTCTATCGTAATTATGCTTGATTCGCAAAACCGTATTATAATTGATAATATTATAACTACCGCTTAATATTTTTTATACATTTTTATTTTCGAATTACAAATATCTCTTTTTATAATTACCTATTCATTCACTTTGTATTAAAATAATTTAAATTAAGTATAACGTTCATAATATTTTAAACAAATAAAATTAAATAGAAACTCAAAATAATATAGGGATTATGTCGGATTTTTTTTTAATGTTAGTTAGTATTTTAATTAATCCGATTTCATTTTTTTTCTATCTCGATAATATTTTAATTACAATTAATATTTAACAATTTTACATCAAAAATAAATTTAGGTATGATATTAGGACATTTAATGTGTTTGCAAAAATGAATTGGTTTTACACTTTTACATATTGTTCAATCAATTCAAATAGTTTTAATTTTCTCTTAAATTAATCTGGTTTTTTAAAAAAAAAAATGTCTTGTTAAATCATAATTTTATTTTATTTTTTCGGTTAACTAAAAACGATAAATTATTTAAATGTTCCAAATTAATTTTTGTCCTTATACGTTTAATTATTTTTTGTGGAATAAAAATTTAAATCAATAGATTCACTCAAAATCTTAATTTATATCAGTAATTATTTATTTCAAAATAATGAAGAATGTTTTAGCTTAAAATATAAAAATTCTCATAATATTAAATTCAAATTACATCCAGGTTCTTTAATTGTTATCGTTTAAGTATTAAACCATTCAATTATTTAGATAAATTTATTAAATAGTAATTACTAACGAAAATTCCGTGAATTATTTAAATACGTTATTTATTTAAGTACCTACATTTGAATTATTTTTAATAATAGGTATCTATAAATGATTTTATATTATATTTTAATTGATAAATATTATTCATTTTTACGCTTTACGGAAAACAATTTGTATTAAAAATATCTTAATAGGCTGTACTTTTAAGATATTTTCTAGATTATTAAATATTTTGTAACGATATTATTTTGTATGTCAATAAAATTAATTATTAGTATTGGTATATGTATACATAATTAATTTCTCAACATTTCAATATCTGTCAAAGCTTTTTAATAAATTATTGTACACAATTAATTAATGTGTACAATAATACTACTTATTATCATATATATATCATATTTTATGACGTGTAGCTACACAATGTATACAGGAATAAAATATTGTGTTCGTACCACTAGGATTCGAAAATAATTTTACACTCAAGTCATATTTAAAAATGTCATATTCTCGCTGTACGACGATATTTGTTTTAAATTATTGAAAATATAAATTAATTCCGTATAACACTATTGGCTGTTAATAATCAATCTATAGTATGTTTTTAAAATCGTTGTATATTTCTTTGACAACCGTTTTTGTTTAATTACTATTTGGTTTCGAATAACGCGTTTTCATTAATCTCGCGAACGTTTTTGTATTACTCATTTAGTCGTTTCGTTATTAAATTGGATTTGTTCTAAAATTTATTTCAATCATGGTAAGTACAACAACACAATATTATTCTAATTTGATTAATTAATATGGACATAATATCGTAACATGGTATAACAGTATAGGTACTTAATTATATACTGACTGGTAGATGTACCCATCGTTAAATTTAATGGACGGCGGCGCGGCGGTGGTAACGCAAACCCGTCGGTTGCGGCGCCGCAAGGCGAACGGGCTAGGCTATAATAAATAATAATTATTACAATAATTACATCGTATAATATAATTGTTCAACGATGATCACACGGCGGCAAAGAATCATTTCGTTTTAGCGACACTTATACCTTACCCGAATACTATTGAGAACGTAACGAATCGCGTGGATCATGATATAATGCTGCTCACATCAAATTTAATTTCGTGTTAATTTTTTTTCAGCGTGAATGTATATCCGTACATGTAGGACAAGCTGGCGTCCAGATCGGCAACGCGTGTTGGGAACTGTACTGTCTGGAGCATGGTATCCAACCGGACGGACAAATGCCGTCCGACAAGTCTGTGGGCAGCGGAGACGACAGCTTCAACACTTTTTTCAGCGAAACAGGCGCTGGAAAACACGTCCCCCGGGCCGTGTTCATAGACCTCGAACCAACCGTCGTTGGTAAGCGTACTTTGTTTTTCGTTAAAATTATTTCTACTTAATATTTCAAAAGGGGACACTTCTGCACGGGTGACGACGGGTTTTTATTTAGTTTTTTTTTTCTAATTTAAGAAAATTAACGTTCGATAGTTTATAGATGGTCAGTAAGTGTAGCGGGAATAAGTAGGACAATTAGTAAATTAGTTCATTGTAAAATGTTTTATATTAGTAGATGTGCATTTTTCATAATATTTGTTAATTTTTAATATTAAAATATTAATATCAGTAGGTAGCCAAAATTAGGAAATAACTATTTGCGACGAGAAAAATAATTTACGAGGTACATCAATTTTAATGTGTATAAAAAAATTTGTATTTATGTATTTTTCGCGGAATGAATGACATTATTATACGTTTGCGCAGATGAAGTGAGAACTGGAACGTACAGACAGCTATTCCACCCAGAGCAACTGATCACAGGCAAGGAAGACGCGGCCAACAATTATGCCCGCGGCCATTACACAATCGGCAAGGAGATCGTCGACCTAGTGCTGGACAGGATCAGGAAGTTGGCCGATCAGTGCACCGGGCTTCAAGGGTTCTTAATATTCCACTCGTTTGGCGGTGGCACCGGTTCCGGTTTCGCGTCACTGCTCATGGAACGGCTAAGTTCCGATTACGGAAAAAAGAGCAAATTGGAATTTGCCATTTACCCAGCGCCTCAAGTGAGTACCAAGTACCAACCTACCTATATAGACCACGAGCGTGTTTATCGTATAATTATAATATTAGTTGGATTTAGTTTAAAAAAACATCGTTAGTAAAGTTTTTCCTCTCCGTTTATATATAAAAATAATTAATTTTTTTTCCGATAATAAAACATTAATATACTCAATGAATCTGTGGGTTAAAAACGGTGTCCTCAAAACTATAGTATTATTAGAGACGAAATTAATTTGTCGTTGGGTAGGTACGATGAGATGATTAAACTACATATTTTTAAATAACATATCAACCACATGCATTTTTAATGTCACAATATATTATATCACAGGTATCGACGGCCGTCGTGGAACCATACAACTCAGTACTGACTACGCATACCACGCTCGAACATTCTGACTGTGCGTTCATGGTGGACAACGAAGCCATCTATGACATATGCCGGCGGAACTTGGATATCGAGCGGCCCACGTACACGAATCTGAATAGGCTGATCGGGCAGATCGTGTCGTCCATTACGGCGTCACTGCGATTCGACGGCGCGCTGAACGTCGACCTGACCGAGTTCCAGACGAACCTGGTGCCGTACCCGCGCATACACTTCCCGCTGGCCACGTACGCACCGGTCATATCGGCCGAGAAGGCGTACCACGAGCAACTTTCCGTGGCCGAGATTACCAACGCTTGCTTCGAACCGGCAAACCAGATGGTCAAGTGTGACCCACGGCACGGCAAGTACATGGCATGTTGCATGCTGTACCGCGGCGACGTGGTGCCCAAGGACGTGAACGCTGCAATCGCCACCATCAAGACCAAGCGCACCATCGTGTTCGTCGACTGGTGCCCTACCGGGTTCAAGGTGGGTATCAACTACCAGCCACCTACCGTGGTGCCAGGCGGTGACCTGGCCAAGGTCCAGCGGGCCGTTTGCATGTTATCCAACACCACAGCTATTGCTGAGGCATGGGCCCGGCTCGATCACAAGTTTGACCTCATGTACGCGAAACGGGCGTTCGTCCACTGGTACGTCGGCGAGGGCATGGAGGAGGGCGAGTTTTCTGAGGCCAGGGAGGACCTTGCGGCGCTCGAGAAGGATTATGAGGAGGTGGGCATGGACTCCACCGAGGGCGATGGCGAGGCCGGCGAAGAGATATGATAAGTCTATTCCCTATCATGATGTAAATATATTTTCATACGTGTCGTCGTAGACATAAAAAATATTCGCTCGTGTACATTATTTTTATTATTATTATTTTTAAATGTATTCGTCGGTACAACATTATCGATATGAATAAAAATAACGTTCTAAAGCTGGTAATGTGTAATGGCCGCGGGCATAATTGTTGGCCGCGTCTTCCTTGCCGGTGATCAGTTGCTCCGGGTGGAATAGCTGTCTGTATGTTCCAGTTCTCACTTCGTCTGCGCAAAAGTATAATAATGTCATTCATTCCGCGAAAAATACATAAATACAAATTTTTTTATACACATTAAAATTGATGTACCTCGTAAAAATACACGAACTATGTAACAATAGCTTATTACATTGTTCGTGATTATTTTTCTCGTCGCAAATAGTTATTTCCTAATTTTGGCTACCTACTGATATTAATATTTTAATATTAAAAATTAACAAATATTATGAAAAATGCACATCTACTAATATGAAACATATGCTTGGGTAGGTATATTTATCATACCTATTAACTATAAATTAAGTTCATTAATTTAAATATCATACCAATATTTACACTTAAGCCATGCATTAATTAAATACAATTTTTTTAAATAAAGTTTTTTTCGGAAATGTTGATCCCTAGTATTAAATAGACTAGTGTCGTAATCAGGAATTTGTCCGGTTGTGTGGGGAGGGGGATTTGGAAATATACATTTTTTTACACACAAGATACTAAATTTTCAAGTACAGTACTACAGTGCGGCAAGTGGCTTACATATATTATAATAAGGCTCTGGGAAGATCGAAACTAGTACACAGTGTGTGCGGGGTCCATAACAATGACGATTGGTACACAAGCTTTATCTACTGCATAATGTGCTATAATATAATATAATATAATAAAGAAATATAAACTCGCACGTGTTCAAACCAGAAGTTCATTCCCCCTACAATAACAGGCTAATGACCTCCGTTGTATCCATATTGTAATAACCCGAAAAAAAATAAAAATATATTAACTTTATATAGACTATATAGACAAAAACCCGTATGATATTAACGGAGTGCATTGACCCAAACTAAAAATATTATAATATATACACTCCACGCACAATAACAGGCTAATGCGCTAATGACCTCCGCTGTCGAAGAATTAATGCTCCGAAAAAAAAAATAAAAAATATATTAGCTGTAACATTTTCACTGCACTGGCACTCGAAATGAGTACATTTAAATTTTGTTATGATCCTAGAAAAAATGGCCTTAATTAATTAGTTGTATCTATACGTTATACAATATAACAATTAAAAATTTAGGTTCCTTACAATAAATAAATATTGTCTTAAATAATTATAAACTTAGTTAATGGAGCTTATAAATAATAAATATATTACTGATGCTATATTACTGGAATATGAATTACAATCTAAGATGTCCTTCAAAAGTTCACTAAAATTAAAAATGGCATGCTCATCTAATTTTGTAGATAACAAGTGTTTTTATTATAATATATAATAATTCTATTACTAATTATTAGTAACAAAAATATTGTTTTTATGTTGTATATGAAAGCACAGAAGTGTACCTACAATATATATTATGAAAAAACCTGAGGACTAAGACTTTAAGTTCCTGATGAAAAATTAATCCCTCCCACAAGATAATATATTCAATTTATACATAATTGTTTGATGTTTCAAAGACACGTCGTTAAATATTTAAGAATTTAAAACTAATGAATTGAAGCCGCTTGTAATACGACAAGGAGATACATAACAAACTGTGTCACCCTATACAGCCGGAATTAATATTAATATTTAATTTACTAGCTAGTCGTTAATAAGTGAATTGTGATTATGTGACATAACGCGTAAACGTTCGTAGATATAATATTATTATAGATAATATTAACATCGTTCGGTTTTGTTTAACCCTACAACGCATGATTTTTTTTTTTTTTTATTATTCACTATAATAATAATATTATTATCCTTAATTATGAGGAAAATGATTAAAAATGTATTTTAATATTTTAAGTAGGTATTTAAAAAACAATTTTTTTAATTTGCCACCTGTGAGCAAAACTATGTATTTACGTACAAAATAATTATATTTTTTGAAATTTAGGAATATCATAATTATACACTCATATATAATGGGAAATTGTATTATTTATTGATTGATTGATCTAATACCCTATTAGATCTTATTTACTGACAAAATGTGTCAATTAAAAAACCAAATATAAAGTTTTAGAAATGTAACATTGCGTTATGAACTTATATGTACGAACCAAAAAAAGCTATAGAAATAAAAAAAATAAAAAAAACCGTAAGCATTTAGGTATAAACGTAAAATAAAAATTGAATTGACTGACCTGTCAAAATATAACAAACTAAATAATATAAATAACAAATTACAAACATTCTTTTGTAGAATAAAAATATATTGCATTTTTTTTTAAATAATAAAACGTAAAACTTTTTGCATTATAACTAACCAGAAATTTACTTACCTACACCTAATTTGTATAAATAACAAGTAGAAATACATAATCTATTTCTCTTAACAGTGCCTACATAAAGATATATTTCTCTTTTTTAAATACTCTAACAGTCGTAAAGTGATATAATAGTTTTAAAAAAATAATTAAAAATTACGATTTTTATGTATTTATAACTCTATCAAGACGCACAACAACATTAGCACTACCTATTACTTTTTTTTTACCTTCACTATTATTCATTTGAAAATGATTATAACTTACTTAAAAATAATGATATCAATAAAAGCCAAAGTGGAGCTTTAGATAATAATCTTACCTTTAAACTGTATGATAGGTCAATTGACTCAAATATCCATACTAACAGCACACTATTGAAACTGGTGAACGAAAATGGAGATAACACATGGAAGTATGATATTCTCCTAATAGGACGCTACACGGATATTTGGTGTATCCGTCTTACAAGTGCTTAACAAGCAAATTTATGCTCAGCAGATAACGTTAAGCTCAGTTAGTTTAAAAATTAGAGTGAATTTACACAAGTATAATAATATGAAACTTCTTAGTAAACACATTATCTGTGTTTTTTAGGATAGTTCAGTTTTTATGTGAGTAATGAGCATTTTTAATTTAGGTTATATTATACACGCAAGACTTGCAAAATAATTTAAATATTGTAAAAAAACGCACATACACACTTATGTTCTTATTTAAACGTTGTTGCTTTAATATCAAACTGTGAGGAGGTAATGGTAAACCACTATTAAATGGGTAAACCATCTAAAAATTCTGTAAGAAACAGAAAATGGTTATAGTCTTTAAACTTAAAAGCGTTTTTACTTGCCCTGGTAACATTTTAAGGTTAACAATTGCACTATTTATTTCATCACAATGTTTATTTTTAGCTTCAAGAATATGAAATTGTGAAAAAATAGACATATTTTCACATTTTATCAATAATAATTTATCTCACGAAGACTCCCGGGTTTGATGCGTTTCGGCTACAACCGTGGACCTCACATTAGCGCTGTGCGCTAGTCGAGAGCCACGGAGGTTCACGGCCGACGGTCGGTGGTTTTACCCACACAGCCCGCCAACCGCACGTCGTCTAAGGACCACGAGCACCGGGCGCACACCCGTTCCCACCGAAGTTGGGAGAGAGTGCGCCCGTACCGTTGGCTGAGGCGTGCACGTGCCTGGTCGGGTCGCAAGCTATCCTCATTACTTCCCGTTTCTGGTCACGGGCAACCCCGTTGCATATAGCCCCACCGGTAGGCTGGGTGAGCGCTAAGGAGTGGCCGAGCTTTCCCGGCCGACTGGCGCCGTACGGGTCCGCCTGGCCCCGTCACTCGGCAGCCTTCCCCTAGACCGAGCTTTGGTCTTTTAACCACAAGGTTAGCTCCTGCTAACAACCACTCCGAAACCAAACCGCCGTCGGCCGCGCCAATTTATCTCAATACGTATTTTATTATAACACTTGATAATAACGATGAATTTATTTGAATTTAATGAATAGTCCGTGTCATTAATTATTAGTGGGTATTCGCCACAAGAAATGACGAAATCGGAAATAGGGTTTTTACTATTTGTTTTTATTAGAAAATGCCGACGAGCAGCAGTAGACATAGGATTGTGTGCTTGCATAATGTAAACGAATACACTTATGACAAAATATGTTTTATTTAATACTAGCTGTCCCGCCATGCGTTGCAAATATAGATGTGAGCTAAGTAAATTGTGTTTCACCAGGTAATTTTTTTTACCATTCAAAAAAATTGAGTGACTCTTTATTTTAAATGTTTGTACAAGCGGAATAAGTTTTATTTAGGTAGCCAGAGTTTCTATTACGACTATAAAATGCAAACACTCTATTTTAGTTTAGGTATAATCTGTATATTAAACATTAATTTAAAAGTTAACGCTAAGTGTTCTGTAGTTACTTGTTCTGTGTGACTGTGGTAGTGACTTCCACGTTAATACTTACTGCCTAGTACACTTACACTGTATTAAACATGCACAAATACTATATAATACAATACTATAATAGTTATATATTTAAACGTTTTATTGTTTTATTTTCTTAATTCAATTCAAAATACAGTCGCTTAATTAAATTAATATCTTCCTAATTTTAATTACATTTTTAATTATTATTATGTTATACCTATAATTGGCATATTGCTGTATTATTAATATTTAAACAGTTTTGTTATTTATTTAAGTTTATTGTTTTATAAAAGATGTATATTGTTTATTTTATTATTTGTTCTATTGTTTATTATAAACTATTAACTTTTTGTTTTATTTTGATAAATGCAATTACATCAAAAACATACAAGTACATGTTGATATTGAAGTTATGTTTATTGTTTAATACCAGTTTCAATATTTATTTTACATATTGTTTTCTATTCTGAATGAAATAAGTAATAGTTTTTTTTCCAAAGAGCCATTTAAAATGTTAGGCATAGACTAATAGTATAGTCAATAGTCATATAGGAATAGTGGAATAGGTTAGATAGGTTGGTAGGTAAAAAGGATAAAAAATATTTATCCTACATTTGAACGCTCCATAATAATGTTGAAGAAGGTAAGTAATTCCGTATTTCCGTACTTAAGTTCTATTTGAAAATTGAATAAAAATTACAGCTGAACATTTTTTTTCCAAAATTTACTAATTTACCGAAACTTTTAATTGAGTTAATGAGTTTACAAACAACCAATAACTATAATTTAATGATAATATTATAATGTATTAGTTCGTGATTATTAGACTGACGTCGTACGATGCACATACTTGCATATTGTATTGATTCTTGCAGGCAGATCTTCCTTCGGGAGATAAAATGTATAAAATTAAAAACACAGTTGGCTGAATTGCTGAGCCTTGCACATACACTTTGTGTTGAAATGAGACAACGTTGTCGGTAAAATTGTTGTGGGAAAGAGAGGTTCGCCAGTACCTATCATAACACCAGCATACTACAGACTCTCATAGTATAGATTATAATAATATTTTGTTATGTATGCGTCAGACAGTAATAACGCACTCAGCGTGCAAAGACGACTCCACGTGTCGGTTATGTATGAGTAGTGGGGCCGCGTTGATCTTGAAGATGTGAGTGTGCGTATAGCAAGCCACGTGCGTTTCTATATACACTATTATAGTGCCACTATAGTCCACGCATAGAAAACTAGTCAACAGCCCAGGCACACGCAACGAAAACTGGTCAATGACCCTAGCAAGCGCCTGAGAAATACCGCGGGGGTTAGCCATGGGTTCAAACTGCACTGCTCCGTGGTTATGTTCATAGTCTCATACAATAGGCAATTGCTTTACATGTATGAAGATCACCGATTGTAAATGGCCGTAATAATTTCAAGGGTAAGTTAAATTTATGTACATTTTACCGATACTATTTTTACCATTTTAAAATTCGAAGTGAACCCTCAATTCAAAAATTTTCATATGCACAACAACGCTATAGTGACATCCATATATCTCCACAATACATGATATAAATATAACTAGTTATATAAATACTTATATTTATATCATGCACATAAGATCTTTCAGCAAATAATTATTACCAAGGCAATTTTTAATACCATCATCTCTGATTTACTTTAAAAAATATTTTTAGTCCAATAACCCTAATATAATATGAAGGTGGCAGGTGCTAAGCACCCAATGGCTCCCCCGTTTGTGCGACAAGGCTTATTTATAATATATAAAAATATAATACTTGTAGTAAGGAGTGGACGAGTGGGATATTGCTTAAATGGTTACCTAGCTTAGTTATAAAAATGTCATTAAGTTCGTATTAAATTTACAATTTACTAAATAAAAATATTATACAGTATTAAAAAATCTAAGTCTTAAATTTACATAAAATTTAACGAAAATAATGTACAGTAAAATTCTCATCTCTAGGCTAGAGTCGAGCCGGTCACGCGTATTACGAACCGTAACTTTTTTCAAGTAAATACAAAACAAGTAAGCACATCACTCAATGCTTATTGAACACTGCTATTATTGAAATAGGTACCATTATTTTCCAATATTTGATTTTATGAACAATTTAAAATGAATTAATTTTACTTGTGCTACATATTTTGTACAGTCAGGCAATTACTATATATTTAAACTTTTACACATAATCAGCCTTCAAAAATGTATTTATGAAAACAGTCTATTATAAGATTACTAGATTTTATATGTTTTGTTGAATACTTATTTTTTTATTAGATAATAATAATATTATAAGACGTCGAATTATTATTAAAAAAAAATTAACAATAATCAATTTCTCATTTCCTCGTGTTTTTAGTATAATATTTGTTAATAATTTTACTTTATCATACTATGTAGGTATAGTTTTTAATAGCTCGCATAAATTGTATCTTATATTATTATTATTATTATAATAACTATAACAGTTCTAAATGGGTTTAGTTCGTAGTAGATACAAGTCCTAAACCTAATTCCAAACACGTTGTTAAAATACTGTTCGTGTAAGGCATTAAACATTTATTATTTCACCAGAACTTTTAACTTGATGTAACGAATAAGTAAACCGCTAGAGTAATATTTCTGTACGGTCGGAATTGTTTTACATAATAGCCATAGTATCTGTTTAGTAATTACAATTGGATTCACACACTACGCATATTATTATAATATTATGTATATATATATGTATTATATGTCTGACGTGTTTCGAATGTCGAATTACTATTACTACCTATAGTGTTCATTTTGTGCGATGAAATTGCACTATTCAAAAGACGGTCACCTGCAATACAGTAAGTTGTCTCTTATATAATGAAGTCTTTGGAGCGTTTTCAGCTTTTGGGAAACATCAGAGTGATATATACTTACCTATCACAAATAATTTGGATTTTCGGAAAAATCCTTATTGCATCTCACATATATATATATATATATATATATATATATATATATATATTTGGCACCATCGGGACCTAAGTAACTTTGTTGACATATTACTATTGTCTTGTTTCATACGTGTGTGCGAATGTTATATTTTATTATATTGTATATGTCTCGACATTCCCAGACTAAAGGCTGCGATCAACCCTCAATATGGAGGCAGGTGACGCTAGAGCATGTAATAACACTAATAACGCATGTTATTTTCTTTCATGTTCAGACAAAAAGTTTAATTTAGTATTTCGACTATACAAACCTCAAAGGAAATAAAACAAATGCCAACAAACATTATACTGGCATAGTACGTCGTCATGTTTACCTACCATATAATATACTACACAGACATAATATTAAGATGATATCGCTTTAAATATATGACTATATAAATACCTACCAAGTGTGATACAGGAACTATATTATAATAATAAAAAAAGAAAACCGTTTGATAATAATACATTATGTAAAAACTAAAGTACTTTAGGTAGGCACATCACTCTAATCTATTTTGAGCTATCAAACGTCTATATGATGGTATATCCAGTGGTTATCGTCGAAAAAGTTCAAAATTTTTCTTCAGCTTGTGTACGAACCTACTTGATAAAAATATCATCGTTATTTTCGAATAGGTACCTACTATAATTTATTTATTATAAAATGAATTTGAATGTAAACATTAAAAACACAAATGAAACTGAAAATTGGTTAATTTTAATTCATTTAAATTCTATGTAACGTTCTTATGATCGAAAAAAATTGTATTGACTAAATTAAACTAATTTTATTGAAATCCCTTTGTGGAAAAATAATTTTTCCACACACTTTTTTCATTAGTACCTACCTACCTAAATTTAATCTAGAAATGTATTAGAGTGCACATACATTGTCTATGACTTTTAAACATGCAACGTGTTAGATCTGTAAGGATGTAATTTATTGTTTGTTATACCGACTGATAAATGATAATATGCATTTTTTTTTCAATTATAGATTGTAGAAGTGGCGCCGAAGTGTTTAAAATATACTATGACGTCGTACATCAAACCCCCTCCCCCATCAGAATTTAATTGGAAATAGTATTTATAAACTATACTCATGACTAATAAAATATGCATAAGTACTACCGATATTATTGCACTGGATAATATTTTATACACTTTAAACTAAGTTTAATAAAGTAAAGAGTACCTATAACTTTATATTTATACCGCTGTCCGAATATACTTCATGGTTTTTTTGTTCATCCTGATAAATTCAAAAATATAATATTATCTTAGTTCAATATTTCCACGTTAGTCGCTAGTTAACAATTTGTTTTCGTCATTTGAAACTACACAATTGCAAGATATTTTATAATTCTTAAAAGCTTATTAAAGTTACTTTTTTTCTAAATTATAACTTTTATTTTTATTTATACTACCTACCTATAGAAATTTCTAATTTTATAACGTCTTCACGGGCTGGTTGGAATAATTTCGCGGGTTGAGCACGTCTGCCTGTATATAATGTCCAATTGCAGTAATTGTTATACCGTAGTGATAAATAAATATTTCTTGAACACTTTTTGAGCATTAGCACAATTTGAACAATGTTTTTGATTGTAAATATAGATTGTTTTTAATTAATTTTTATTTGACTTCTCATTAACTACATTAGTTAAAACATTGAGAAGAAATACTCGTAATCTCATCAGGATTTAAAATTGTAGGTGCTTGAGATTAATTTTATGAACAATTTTTCTGACAAAAAAAACTATCGTTATTGAATTTATCGAGTTAAATTTTAATATTTTAAAAAGACACAATAAACAAATTATGCAGATGGTAGAAATCATTATAGGCACCTATATTGGTAAATTTTAATAACCAACCGGACAATCGCCCTAGGCGTGTAGAAAATCATGTACTGCAATCGAAATACCTTATAAATGTGATAATATAATATATGGCGCAAAATCAAAAGGAAAGTCCGTCGGTGAGGAGGGGCGGGGATGAACGTTTCAGTCTTGTAACAAACATTTCAAATTTCATATAATTTACTAAATATAATATAATGTACTGTACCTTCATATAACCTTATTTTACTATGAGTTAGTAGATATACATGTACAATGGAACTGCTGAAGAGCTAGTGAACTTTACAAATTGCTTTTTTTTTTTAAATAAAAAAAATAAACTTATCTCTATCCGTTGCAAAAACAAACTGATGATATCCATATAAATAAAAAATGAAAACACTATCATTGGGTTTAATTCGATGTTTCTGTTTTATATTAAATGAGAACGATAAATAGTGAATAGCTATCTAATATTATTAATTTGGTCTTCGAAGAATACATTAATTATTTAATTAATTCATATATTATTATGATATTCTCTTTTTAAATAAGAGAAAATGCAAATATAAATATCAAATATGTACTCGTGTGTCAGAATTTAATAAAATAAGTAATGAAGGTCTACGAATTTGTCAACATTTATAAATATTTAAAATCACTAAATTATTAAAACAGCCAAAAAAGTCGAATATATAAGTTGACATTTTACTAAAACGGCCAATATTTACAATACACATTGACATTACAAAGGCAACTTTGACAATTTTATTTATAATATTTTACGATTTAAAAGTAAAAGAACAACCTAATTTATCCTATCATTCAATCATTTAAATTCATAACTTTATTTTGCATCGGACCTTTTATATTTTAATAATATATTTTGAAAGATTAATTTTAATATACAAAAATTTGTATTGTTAAGCTCATCTACAAAACATGCTCATATTTATTTTTTATATTACATTATTAAATGTTTTATACGTACGTAACCTAAATTTTAAAATTAAAAATAATACATTTAACAATAATACATTGTACTCAATATTGACTTAATTAATGATTCAATTATGAATACCTACTGTATATTAATGACACCAAAACAGTAGTGAACTGAAATAATAACAATTATAATAATAACAACCATTTCACATACGGTGGAATAAAATGATAATAATAATTGATAGATAAACATTTGAGAATATTATCTTGTTATAACATATATGACTACATGTACGTACAACAAAAACATTGAACTTATCAAAATTAAAACAATAACCGATTTTCAGCCACACCCATAATATTGAAACTCCGCTAGAAATAAATGTAGTATATTTATATATGTATTATATTGTACCTACGTCAAACACGTTATTAATACATAACCTACGTTACGTACCAATTGGACACAAAAAAAAAACACCCACCCACGAGAATAATATCATGTCAAAACAACGACTGCCTGCCGCTTCGTCTGAAAACGCCGACTGCAAGCACGACATAATAATATTATTGGCAGAATGTATAATACCTAATATCCCCAAAATAAATGTACGTCTTCCATGTTAACTGGCCCATATTATTGTTTCCCGTTGGGTCCCCTTGAGAACTCTTATATAATATAATACGAGTGGGTGTCATCGTCAGTACCGTTCAATCACAAAATATATTATTGACGAAAAAAATCGTAAGAAATTTAAAAAGAAAAAGAAAATAACAAAAAACCTTGTCCGATGTCGTAAATCAAAAATAATAATATGGGTATGTGCACTCAACTAGTCCGTATCAATCTAATAGGGGCACGTGAGTAACTGAATAACATTCCAGATAAAATAGTCTATGAAATATATTTCTTACAAAATAAACTCCCTTTATAGTACACGAAAAACAAATACATAGTGTAATAATATAAAAGTCTGTTCAGATCTGTCAAATGCAAATACGTTGTAAGGTTCTGAAAGTTCACTAGAAAATTGACTTTGTTCACGTCGATGTTTTTTTTTTAAGAAACGTATTACAGTTGACGTCCTTAAAAAATATAATTATGAACACTTACAACTCACTGGTCATTCATTTTAATTATTAATATTTTAGAAGTGTTTAAATATAAGTTAAAAAAGCTATTAAATCATTTATTAAAATGTTATTTTTTTACGTACAGGTAATGGTCAATTAGCATATAAAATGTAAATAATCTATTAAAATATAATAACATTACCTGAATCAAATCCAACCAAATTGATTAAAACCAAAGTCCAATAATTAAATTATACGAAAATGATGTCAAATATATTTTAAAATTAAAAATATTGCTGGTATCGTTTATTCTTTGTGTGAAATAATATGGAAGCAGTAGTATTTAGTAATATCACAAAAAAACAAAACTTAATAGTTCAAAATTTAATTTTTGGACTCAACATTTTAATAATCTTATAGTTTTGAATTCATAAAAAATATTAATAATAATAACAAAGGTGGGTAAATGGGTACCGTTCTGTTTTTCATTAGGTGTGAGTCACTGTAATAAATGTGTTAAATTTGAATTCAATGGTATAAAATCATTATATATACAAAAAAAGACTGAAGACGCAATCTTTCAGACCATATTACTAAGTATATAAATATATTTATGTTATTATTTCTACCTATTATAAAGTAATTGAATTTTATAATGTCATTGTTGTGTATAAAATATAATAATGTACGTAAATTTTCTAGTCTCCACGACTAATATTTTTGAACTACGACCAAATAACTAAAATCTTTATCCTTCGTTCTGGCAATTTTTTATTGCATCTAAATTCGAATTTAAAATGTCTATCAAAAAAAAAAAACCCCGTACTTATATAATATGATTATTTGTTTCATATATTAAACTATTTAATAGAAACCTTGTATTAAAGTTTGAAGCCTTACCTATAAAAATTTAACATTTTATATATTTTTAGCCACAAAAAAATTTACAAATTTAATAAGAACAACTTAATATTATGTGAAATCTTGTATTAAATTTTCAAGCATTTTTTTTTGTTTTTCCCGGTTAATTAATATACTGGGAACCTACTTTAATCTTCCAAAGTACCAACCTGATCTAATTTTCCACCAGAAACCACACTCAATATTGAAAATCTAAGCATTTTTACTACTCCTATAGGTGATGACAGACACAAAAATAAATAAGACAATAAACAAACACACATGACACATCATCGTAAAATAAATACATTCATCGTTCCACTCAGAATATAAAACAATATCAGTACCTGCATACGTTAGAGAAATAAAAAAATATGTTGAAAATGATTTAAGATTTGGAGTAATACAACATGCAACTTTGAAATAATTAAATATACCTATATTTCTTATAAAAAATTTAATTTAGAAAAGTACCAAGGTAGAGGTACTGGAAAATATAAAATAAAAATATGTTGATAACATTTTAATATATTACTACCCATTTATATTATGGTAGCTATAATATACCGTGATTATTATAATCCTTTATTTATCAAACATACTATCAATGTAAATTGCCTTATTAATAGATTCATCAATCTGCCACTCGAATTTAACTGTTTATTGTTGAACTGATGTGAGTTGTAGTTTAGAGATCACTACATAATATAGAAAAAAAATAGTATAACATTATAGTATAGACAAATATTTCTAGCTCCCACATTTAATATTTTATTTTATTTTTTAATTACAATTTACAACATAATAACTAAAATCGTTATATTTTAAATTCTACATAATATATTTGTGGTGATGTAATTTGAGTATTTTATATTTCACTAAGCACAAATTAAAGGCAATATTGTAATACAAATGCTGAAACCTTAGGTATGATAATATTGATTTATATAATATATATAACATATAATATAAGTAGTAACAATATATTAATATTGATCATTTTATGAATTTTAACTATAAAATAATATGGAAATCTTAGTTATTTAATATTTTCACAGATTTTGAAAAAGTTGAACTTAAATAGTTGATAAAAAATGTTCCTATTCAATTTTAAAAAACCCGCATCTTCGTAACTTATACATTTATTGTGCACTCAGAATATAAATTAAAACATGTAAACTGGTTACAGTTTTTCCAAACATTTTGAAACGGCACGGTCACAATGGACCGGCGTCCGAAATAATAACGCTTGGGTTTTTCGTTATTACATCTTATTCTGTATTTTTACACAAATATATTTTGTACAATGTGGGGGCAGCGAGGATCACGGGTGTGACGGTTGGTCTATGGAGACGGACCGTCGCGGTGAGACCTCGGCACGGCCAGCAATTGCTAGGCCCTAATTACAAATATAAAGGGAATGTTTGGGGGGAAAACGGACGATAACAGTCGCCGTATGGACGGGGTCAGTATACCACGGCGCGTGACTCGTAAGAAGCGGCTCGTAAGAGACAGCGCGAGAATGTAGTTGATAAGCCTCGCCTCGTGGCACGTGTCCTTTGACTCGCGACAAAAAAACCGACACCGAACGGAGCACGCACGAGGCAAGGCGAGACGAGACGAGACGACACGAGTGAACCGACTACACTCTCGTGCTCGCGTTGCCTCGCGTCGCCTCGGCGAGAGTGTAGAGCTAGCATATACTAGACCCGGGTTTCGACACAACTTGATCAAGTGGCCGTAGGAGGGGACGTATGGGTGGTGTTTTAGTCTCCGACTGTTGGAGTCGACGGCGACAGTGGATACCGGCGCAACGCGGCAACTGCTTGGCTCCTGGTACTCCGTGCGGCGGGTACTTGCCGGTCGGGAAGGCGTGTGCGGCTGGTTCTCCGAGTACGACGCCGTGGGCGTATTGAAATGCCGTCTACCTCGACGTGGCTCTCCTGCCGGTTGCGTGTGGCGGTCGACGATTGGCTGCGGTTTTGAATGATTCGGGCTTGGATCGACTTGTGGCCGGCGTTCGTCGTTCACGATGTCCCGCTGGTTGTCGGCGACTTATGGCGGCTTCGTGGATCGTCAGGTCTTCGGGTCTTCAATTCTTCTGGTGTTGAAATGTTGAAGGTTGGTGTGTTGAGAGAAGACTGATTTCGGTGCGGTGAAAACGTCCGGTATATATACCCGGCCCCGTACCGACTAGTAAACTCCCGTGTTGCCGCCGCTGTCGTTGTGTTTAGGTTTTGTGCGGGAAGTGGTGGCGTCCGCACAGTTTTGGGGCTCTAGGTATGGGGATGGTTTTGTTCGATGGGTCTTGTTCTCACCTTTGGATCCCTTGTTTTCCAGAGTGTGGAACAACCCCGGACCCTCGTACTGAGGGCGCAAAGTCATTCCGCCGGGCTGTGCTACCGTTCTGGGCCCTGATTGGTGGACCGTTTTATATGTATGACGGTGTACTGTTACAATTTTCCCATATTTTAACGGTAGTATATAATATTTGCCAATTCACAACTCTTAACACTACCTAATAGGTATGTTATAACTAGGGTTCTGAATTTGAAATATTTCAAAATTGAAAATTTCACTCTTCTTGAAATATTTCAATGAAATTATGAAAAATATTTTTTTTTTCTTTTAAATGTGTTTGGTTATAGATGATAAGAAATAAAAATAAATAGAAATAAAGAAAAACATATTTTTTTTGTTGATTTATTATTTCATAATATTTGTATATTCTATAATATGTAGTGCTGAAAAATATTCCTGGCATTATTTTGAGGTTAAAATGATTTATAAAATATTGTTATATGTGTACCGATCCAAAAGATAATGGTTGAATTATTTGAAACCATTAAGTTTAAGTCAATTCCAACAGTGAATGAAATAATAGTGTATTTTAAGTAATTATTAAGTGTACAAAAGTCGTATATGTGTGTGTATGTGAAGGTACTCTGGACTCTTTATTTAATACTTAGATCATAATATTTTGTACATTGTAAATTTAATATAATATAATTCCAATATAGTATAATATAATATGCATTCGCAGAGCTAAGAACCTCAACAATACGTTACACGTTATACGTATGATAACATATTATGATATTAAGTTGGTTTAGGAGCTTGTAACTTAAGAGTTAAAATTCAATGTTTAAATTTGTTCTATCATAGATTTGTTAAACAACTTATAAATTATATGTAACAAAGTTACATATTTTCTTTGTTTCATACAATAAACCAACTTATTAAAAATTTTCATTTGGAAGTTGACTACTTTAAACTTTTAGATATACCTAATAAACATTTTATTTTTATTTTTCATGGAAATTAAATGTCATGAAAAATTCATGAAATATTTCAAGAAAATAAATTTCATTAAGTTTTAAAACCCTAATTATAACAAAGTACATTTATATAACATCATATATACCTAAAATTTTGATTTACAAAATTAAAATATGCCGAACGAATACAATATAAAATAATAGTTTTATCGACATTAAAATATTATGGTAGTAAAAGTAGATATCAATAATGGTAGCTATCTATTTAATTTAAACTTTAAACTCCCTAATCAAACTCCTCTCTACTACTTTCTTTTTTACAAAATTAAAATGTCAAAAACTTAAATTGTTGTTCCTAAAACTGTTAAGTAATCAACTGATTTGTAAATAGTTCTCATTATACTATTTATTATTTAGTGTACATAAAATATGTTTCACACTCTGACAATAAAATAATGAATGATGGTTTTTTTATCACCTACTAATTGTAGGTATGCAAATGTCACAAATACATTATAGACATCATCATACGGACGATAAGATAAAATGCGTTTAATTTTAAAAATCACAGTTCTATTGCCGCCATGACCGCTTATATCTCCCAACACTTAATCTAAAGGTCTGTCGTTATAACGAGGTAATAGTCAAATGTGAATGGTCTGCTGACAATCTTGTGCACGACTTTTGAAAAGCACCAATAAGCGCTGGGTAAAGTTTTTAATTAATTAAGTAAACTGAATGCGGCCTAGAGTGACTACGGTTGATTTTCATTGTAATTAATAAAGTCCAGTAGATTAATAATGTTTTTACATAGAATATTAAATATATAAATTTTATTCAAATTAAAAAAAAAATGCATATTTATTTTGTCCGTTTGTAATAAAATAATATAATATTAAAGTTATTCATCGACGAATCAAAAATATTTTATTTCGTCGGATCTAATCAGTATTCTGTCTAAGTTTATTTATACGTACCTGCCTATATTAAAGTTTACAATAATACGCTAGTAACATTTGTAACCGTAGATCAAGTTGCATCAGCATATCAGTATAATTAAAGTAATTTCAAAGAAAACAAAAATGTGAGAGTACAATGTGTTATATCTACGTAAATAGTAGACGTACTCTAACTCTGTCGCAAAATTAATAATTAAAAAAAAGACAAAGAAGCAAAAAACAGGACACGTTACGTTCGTGAGTACCTATGTACTTAAATAGATGAGTTATAAATGCGATGTTATAATTACATTTTTTAAACAATGGAACACTACTCGTACGGAAACATAATATCACCTAAGCATAGAGTGGATAATGTATAGCAAAAATAAGTTATAAATCATACATAACTAAATCCGCTAAATATGTCGACTGAAAAAAAAAACAAAAATTAAATTCATTTTTTAAGTATCAACATAAAAAACGTTAAGTGTAATAATTTATAATGTTTGTAATTAATTACCGTAAAAAATTTGTAGTGATATAATATTAGTTATCACTAATATTATTATGCATACGCCGTTTATCGCACGTTTTTTTTCCTCATTCTCATCTAAAAAAATAATGGATGTTTTTGTAGTTTTGTTACGCAGCTATAGTGTCCAAAAGTATTTATAAATTATAGTATACAAGGTACGTGCATTTTTAAATGCATTAACTGTATTTACATTTAAATAAAATAATACATCATTGGATCGAAGTACTTTAAAAGTGATAATTTATAATATAATACAACTCTTAAAAAATTCAATTCAATTCTGACGTATTTTATTTATCCACATATTTTGTGACTTTGATATTATTAATCTTTCGTTTCAAATCGTATTGACAATTATAATATGATTGTATTTTTGGGAGCACATTACGCTAAACGCCCTCCAGCCAACCTAAAGCCATTATGTCACGTCGCATAAGAATTAAACAAATTAGACAAACTTTCAGACCCTGTTATCTTTCCCGTTTTGAACAAAATAAATCATTCTTATATTATTACTTGTTATTTATTCGCCACTAATTCTTTCTAATCTGGTTAGACGTCATATCCGTCTAAATTTTCTGATTTCATCTACTCTCAACATATGTTCTAACTTTGGATGAACTAAAAACATATTTTGGAAACTACTCCATGTATCTCGTTTTCTTGTCTAATATTTAAGTTAGCTCTTAGCCGTCAGCCTTCAGGCACAATCAATTTAATTAAAATTCGCTACAAACGTCATATTAAATTACATAATAGTTACAGTACCATACATTTCTAAATGTATGACAAATACTAAAATGGAAGTTTATTCAATAAAATATTTAATGTGTTATAAACTTATAATAAATAAACAAATAATAATCACTTATAGGTAACGGAGTAGGTAGTTAGGTATAAAAACAATTTTTTAATTCACAAATCCTGGTCAAATAACTCTGAAAATAAACTTCATGGTATTTAATCAAAATTTTTTATTTTATTTCCAAAAAAAATACTTTGATAAACCACTATATTAAGATGATAAATGAATAAAAAACAGATCAATTATGAGTATTATGTATACGGCGGTACATGAGTGGACTAACAAGGTGAAGGAATGCTGGTACTATAGGGCTTCGACATTTTCATATAATTAATTATCACATAAAATACAATTTAAGTTATTATTAAGAAGTGTGTTTGTTGAATTTCACTTTTATCAGACCAATAACTTCATAGCAGCAACCTGTACCTCAAGCATGCGCCTTTCTTGCTATACTGTATATGAAGTGTAGTTTTTTTTTTTATGGTAATAGTAGCTATTAGATTGTTACGAGTAGGTTACGACTTTTATCCTACAATAGATATGGCCTAACTATTAACAAGAAAAATGTATTTATATTGGTTGAAGACATCACCTTTTTGAGATACATAACGGAGCGAAAAGTGTATTAATTTACAAAGATATATTATTTTTAATTTGTTATTTTGTTTTTCTATCTTTCGTCATTTTTTGAGGTTCTGAAAAATGCTTTGATTTTATACTCCTGCTTTTTTTCTGGTTTTAAAAGAAATCTAGTTGGAACTTTACCCTTTGGGAATTCAAAAGTAAAAAACTCCAAATAGTTTTCAAAAGCGTCGAGAAAATTGAGAAAAACACTAATTTTTAAGTAATACTAATTTTTGACAAAGCCGATTTTGTTTTTTGTAGTAAGTTATTCAAAGACACATAAGGTAATTACATATATTTTCACAACATTTTTATACTATTTTCCATGTATTATGACAACATTTTAAAAATATTTTGACTCTTTTTAAGCGTTTATAGGAATAAGAAATGTTCAATATTTTTTAACTATCATGAATAAGAAGTTTTCCACTCTGTCAAAAAACTTGAAAATTTCATATAAAATGTTATAATTATAAATAAAAAAATATTCATTGTAAATCAATAATAATTTTTATGAAGTTAGAATTTTAAGAAAATTTGCTAATTATTATGAGAAATTCATAAAAATTTTCTTTTTATTTCTAAGATTTTAAAGTTTAATAAAACCTTTCTTATAAATTTATCATACTTTAACCAACAAATTTAAGAAATACTTAAGCACAGTTTTTGAAATAGAATTATTTTAAGTTTAATAATTCTGGATACAATTTTTAAACGAAGACTAACAATTTCAGTTCTTTTGTTGTAGGTAATTTAAAAATATTATTCATGGGTATCCACTTGAATCTTTTGAATTATATTATAATATTTTATACACATATCTAATGGCTTTTTAAAATACATCTTTTTTTTTTGCCAAAAATCAACTTAACCTTCTGTATTACTAATATCTAATAGTAAAATTAATTACTCTAACAGTAATAATTTTATAAAATATACTTATTCATGTAGGCAGACCGTCTTCGCTTAGAATAAAGGTTCGTATACCTACAATGGTTTTATATTATCATTGAATTCAAATTTAACATATCAGCTATTAAAGTGGCTCAATGACAGACCACCTATAAGGCTATAACTGTAAAACAGAGTGGTACCAACTTTCCTACTTTTTTTATCATGATTTCATAAATTTTAACTTTCAAAAACAACTTATCTCAAAATTCTAAACAAAAGCTATACCTATCATACTACAATATTATAATATTATTATACCTTAACTTATAAATAAATCGAAGTAAATAAAAAATTTAAGTTAAGCTTAATTCTAATAATAAAAAAATACACATACTTTTAAATATTTAAGTTATAGGACTATTATAGTCCTATAACTTAAATATTGTATAATACATATAATACATATAATGTATAATACATTCTTAATAAAACATTTACATTAAAAACATAATAATTAGGTATTAATAATCATTAAATTAAGGAAACAATGTAAAATATTCATGTGTATTTTAAATGATAAAACAAAAAAATATATTATAAATGTTTATATTATTATGTACCTATTACTTTTAAACCGTAAGACCCATAAGAGTGACAACCTATTGAGCTCCGGGGTTTTGAATTAAAAATAAAAGTTTTGAAATATATTATATATAATACACAAAACATATTAATGTTTTTTTTATAGTTTTATTTTAACATAGGAAAAATGAGAAATTTTCATTTTTTTTATGCATTACCATTTTGTGAAATCTTTTATTTGACTAGAAGGTGCGGTGAAAAAGTTTATCAAAAATCTAGTCTTAACTAACTTTGAAGATATTATTGTTTGATTTCTTGTACCGTTGTTTTAGTATAATATATAATATCAAGAGCAGGTACAATACATCACATATAGTTTTTTTACAGATTTGAGCAAAGCGAGTTCCCAAAATTCAGTTTATGTATCGCATGTACTAATTTTGTATTAGCTTTGACATGGTGTGTGTCTATAGTCTATACTCCCTATTAATGTTTGGTTTTACGGATAAAACATAATCATTAATTATTATGATTAAACAGCACAGTCTATTAAATCAAAATAGTATCTAACTGTAATAAATTACATATTGTTCAACTAATTTGATTGGAAAAAAAAATGAAAATATACAACTTCCTTTTTCAAAATAATATTATAATGAGGTACTCTGTAATAGCAGTATCATGATCCATAAATTATTGTGTTCATGATATAACGGTGACCACTGTTTTCGCTATCGCACTAGTTCATAAAGAACTCAAAATATCACCATGTATAATATACTTTCAAATATAATGATCAAAAAATGTTTTCATCTCATATATGGATAATTTCAAGTTATCGACACTGTACATTTTAAATGTGAATGTCATAATGATAGTTAATTTGAGAATAATTGTGAATTTTAAGTTATATTTATTACATTTTGTATTATTTAAAATGTATAATGGCAGGGTTTGCTATTAAATGGTTTTAAATTTGAATGATGTATTTATTATTTTTTTAGTCATTTGCGTACCTATTTATTTCTCCATAGATTTGGAAGTTTTTAACCTCCTCCCCCATCGAAAAAAAAGGTCATGATAGTTTTATAAATTAGTCTATATTTGTGCACGATTTTTGAAAACAATGTAAGAACATTAATTTCTAAAATCTACAAGTCTATCAGTTAAATAAAATGTAATAAGACATTGTTGAAGTTATTGCACATTGCATTTTACCGTGTATCGATGGACTATAAATAAAACAAATATTACTATATTTCACTATTCTGCATGATCGCCCACCACCAACCAGCGAGCGACCATCATATTTCCGTAGCTCTATATAATATGCACACACACGCCAGTTTATTCTGTGATCTATAATCTAAGCGATTGGCATTCTAGTTTCATCTTATAATCAAGACATCGTGAATTTGTGAAAATCGATAAATTGGAAAAAATGGACAATGGGTAATTTAGTAATAATTAGATTAAAATAAAATTATTATTATAATTAACGTGTCAATCTGCTATACTATCTGTATGGTAGCATCATTATAATCATTTAAGTGCATTAACTATTATTTTTTTAAATAAATGGCATTTATTTATATATTTGTAGATTGTAGAACAAAATACACAACAAATATATTTTTGTTGGTTTTAAGACTTATTAATTGAATACAGACCTCATCATAATAATATAACATAATATGTATAGGTATGTATATACTTTGTATACAATATATTATGCTTTAAGTGAGTTATGGAATTGAATTTTTTATTTCTCAAAACTTATCATTATATTATAAAAAAAAAAATATATAATATGGTTAAAGCCCTAATATTTTTGTTATTCACTTATTATTTTTTTTATTATTTTTTGAAGTTTTGGAATTTACATTTGAATATTGGTTTAACAATAATTACACGCATCTATGTTGTCGGAATAAATCCAGAATAAGCCCTAAATACATAATTAAATAAAAAGCTGAATTTAGATTTATTTTATAGAATGTATAAAAAAAAAAATAATAATAATAAATAATTAAATAAACGTAATAGTATTTTTAATTAGTTTTAAATAAAAATTTACATTTTTCAGTTGTTTATGAATAACGAATAAATTCCATATAAAAGAAAACCGTTTCCATGTAAGAATCATAACTATGCTTATATTATTTACTTCTTTACCGAGTAATTTTTACAAACCAATTTATTTTAATAACTGCAAGCAGCTGATACATAATTTTTTTACTAAAACAAAAAAGTTTCATATTATTAATATCTAATGCGAAAACGATTACAATATATTATTTAAAGTAAAATTTTGCTGGAAAAAAATATAAAATGAAAATAATTTTACAGCACAAAAATAATAAATGGTTTTATGAGTTAGAATGTTCATATTATACAAAATGTGAGCGTTTCCTCCAGACATACATAACGCAACAGTGTACAAAGTGTAACGATATACGAAAGAAAAGATTTAATATGTTAGTAAACGCTCGTGAAAGTGTTATATTAACTGTTAAAAATCAAATTAACAATTAAGATCAAGTGTAATGATTAGGAGCATACTTATTTTAGTGGCTAGGAGGTATAAGACAAATAAAGTCAGGTTTATACAATTACGCATTGGGCACGATAAACAAAGAAAAGTTGTTTTTATGGTCGTTGGTTGACCGAACCAATACAATCAAACGGTTTTAAAAATAATAACAAATTTATTGTGGAGATGGTATAGTCTCTTTATTTTCAAAACACTGTCCATTTTAACAGAGTAGGCACGTAATTTATCATTATAGGTAGCTATATAAACGATGTTATATTATGTATTAAATTCAACCAAAGGTTTGAAATGGCGTATTGAGAAAAGAATAATAAACGGCATTAAATATTTATAAAGTAACGAGTTGTTAGTAGATACTTTAAACTATAAGTGGTCTTAAATAATTACTATACTACACAACGATTTTTGGGTCCATTAGTCATTCCTAATTCTTTCTTTCATCAAGAATGTAGAGATGTACGCCTGGTAAATATACATACTTTTTTACCACAACAATTACAAAGCGAATCCTTAAATTATACGGCTTTTCGAGGCTAATGTTTCAAAACATAACAACAGAATGATTATAAGCCATGAAGTTTTAAATAAAGACTATACATATTAGGTACTTCGATCGTGTATTTAAACATCAGAACAATCTTGCATTATATATTTATATTTTCTGATTTTCGTATCAAATTGAGTTCTATATATAATTATCAATAGGTAAAATACATAGGTAAATTAACATTCTTAACTGATTTTTTTTATAGCAACAGGCCAGTGCCACACATATTTGAGTTACTTATTTTATATTTATAATTTTTTTTTGATTTTAGATATCTAGATAGAAGACAGTATCAAACCAATTAATTATGTAAAGAGAAGGTTCTAAAACCATAATTAGTATTGTTATTCGATTGTTAGCAATGAGCTAACAAAAATATGCAAAATCATAAAAACCATAAAAATATGTCTACCTATATAAGTCACAACATATCCAAAAATTCACATAAATATAATATAATATATATGTTATTTCACATAATAATATATTGCATATTTCACAAAAATATATATAATACCGTGCAAGAAAAATATATATTTTTATTGTTAACTATAGTTTTATTTTATTATTTTTATTAAAAAATTATGACATTAACTATTATACGATACTTAAAACTAAAAATTGTATTTATGTCTGTTCTGATTTATCTGATTAGATTGATGTACGAATTTAATTTGCATGAATATTATACATTGCGATATAATTTATAATGATTAAAACAATTAAAATTGTGTTATTTGTGTTCTTTATATAAAAATATTATAACATAATAACTATGTACGCATACATAATAATATTTTGTGTTCATATTTATTATATAAATCAATTTACGATTCGTTGCTTAAAACGAAAAAAAACGATAGTAGTAGGAATACGTATGTACTTACTATACAAAGAAAATAAACAAAATAAATAATATGTAAGAAGTGAGTTGTGTGATTCCTGTGGGTGTACTAATCGCAGCGTAATATCAAGTTCGTCTTTAGATTATCTAGCACGAGATCATCAACACACAAGCTGCAGCTACGACTGTTTTCGGTGAAATGTGTTCGCCCGGCTGACATTTGCCTCCCATCATTCCGCGACACATGAATACAATATGATATAATATAATAATATTATTCCGTAGACACATTCCACAGTACACGCACGTGGGTTATACGCGTTGAATATAATATTAGTTAATGTAATGAATTAGAATATTCAACGTGGACATCCAATCCCTTACTGCTCGAAACAAACGGCGTAGGTACACAAAAGGACGAGTCCTACCCATCCGCAGAAACGCCAACACTATATACACTTCCACAATTCCACAGTTAATATTTTTAATACCAACTTTTCATTTTTTTTTTCCAAATATTTTATTTTTTTTTCCTCATAAGCATTTTCGGGTGTGTAGTCTCTAACCGAAAAAGGACATTTAATTTCGATTATACAATCGTCTACAACAAGTCCGTCTGGAGATGCAGCCAAGTAAGGGAGTGCTGGATCAACAAATAATCTGGCAGAATGAACCTTGAAGTTGTGTAAAGCTTCGAATGCTTTTTTAGCTACGGGTTCGAATTGTATACCATAACTGTTGCAGAATGTATATTGTATATAGATTATAGATTATTAAATAAATTGTATTTGTTACAGTACAAAATAGTCAAATTTTACCTGGTAGCAGTTGTTCCATGGAAATAATTAGACTTATACAAAATAGAAATAATTGTATTTTTTCTATTTGTGCTTTTACCCATAGTGTTTTATTTATTTTTCAAAATATTTTATAAAGAAAACGGAATCATCAATTAGTTCAATGTAACTGTACACTTCACTGTAACTATACACAGGCACACAGCAAATGTGGTAATAATATTATCAAACGTCAGAAAATATAATAATCAATATTATATTATCCAGTATCTATTTTACTTTGGAAAATTGTCGATACTATCTATAAATAATTTACGTTTGACAGTCACGCGCTGTTGACAGTAACGCGCCGGAATCGTCTAGTTTGTACACTTTCGCATGCGTACGCACATGTCACAGCAACACTACTACTGTTTAAAACAGAACGCATAGCTAATTTCCAACGTACCGATTAATCTAGTGAAGCGATAAGAATTCTGAAAACAGATTTGAATTTGTCGTCAAGTCTTCTTGAGATTAACTTTCCCACATTTTTGATTTTTTGATTTAACCTTCTCCAAAAATTGAAATATGTCAATTTTTTAATTACTCTTTTGAATATATCGTTTTTTAGGATTTTTGGAGGATAATATCAAAAATGTGGAAAAGTCGATCTCAAGTAGACTTGACGACGAATTCAAATCTGTTTTCAGAATTCTTATCGCTTCACTAGATTAATCGGTACGTTGGAAATAGAACACGTCTATAATCCTATGTTGCACGTGTGTTAGACAAAGACAGAAAATCGCCGCTTCCAATCCCCTTAAGAAATATTGCTTACAAATGTTGTAAAACTAATTATTTTTCTCGTTTCTACCTAATCAAATCACGCCTGCAAAATGAAAGGTAATTATTCCGAAACAATGCAATTATGTCTTTTGTTAAAAACGACTAACCCTGAAAGATATTACATTATCACATAGATATAACCAATTGTTGAATAAATGTTTAGTACCTACTTATCTACATTATCAAAACAATAATCACTCTTTAAACCCATGGTTGAAGCTATCTGGTTAATGGTTTATGTTTTCAAGTCCATCCCTAAAGATACCTACTTACCTGTTATACTATAAATCGTTTTGTAATTTGCTATTAATCTCATACTAATAGTTTTCGACAAAAAAATTGATTATACTTTGCAAAAATCCTTTTGATTCTAGAACCACATTACACTTACAATTAAATGTAATAATTATTTAATTGTTACGGGATTACGTGTTTTCTTATTTTAGAATATGTTTTGATATTTGAAATTTTAAAGCTGAATAAAAAAAGTATTTAATTAATTTAATACTTCAATCAATATAAACTAATTCAATATGTCTAAGACAATACCTTCTGGAGTGAGCGAGCAATACCTGTAGTAAACAAAAAAAAAAAACATAGATTTTAATTACCTAATACAACATATTATGATTAATTATTGTTTTTACTGTAGGCGATGTATGGGGTAAAGGGTAAGGTTGAGTATGAGCATATTCATGATTTTATGCCTCACCATTCCCACCCGATGAAAAAAAGCAATTTTATTTTAAAAAACGCGTGCGACTCATTAATCGTCTGAAATTGAATACCAACGTATAATGTTTACGTCCACATTATATTTTATAAATTTCGCAACGGCGTCTGACGTCTTACACAATAACAATATAATGCGAGTATAATAGTAATAAATTGTTGTACATAGAATTACAGTTCCATAATATTATAATATCGACTAAATATTGTGTGAATAATATGTGATGCGCCGGAAACAATATCATTCAATGTGCACCGCTGAATATAATTCTGTATAGATTATGTTACCTGATATTATTATGATATTATACTATACAGGAATGTAAGTGCAACACAACTTTTTTGTGAGGTCGGGAAAATTAAAATTGATTTGTATCTAGTTTATGCTTATTTTCTTGTAAACGCATTTAACAGATATAATATATGTATAGGTAATGTTTCAATTGAATGAATCGAATGGATTTAATGCTGAATGTAATGAAAAATCACATTTAATAACTATCAAAGAAGTATTTTAAAGGATAAAAGTTGTTCAAAACATGGTAAAATATTGTGTTTGGTAAAAAATAAAAATGTTTTCGTTGGGAAATACAAATTACTATATATGTATATTATTATACTTGCAGGTTTATGTTACAATAGGTAGTTCAAATAGTGACATGACCTAAATATGCAATGAACCACTTACAATAAAACATGATATAGTCTGGTTGTCAAGTAAAAAAAAAAACTGATACCTAGTCGAAAATGTGTATTATTTAAATATAGGTTACAACTTATAATAGAGAAAAAAAAATTGTATAAATAATTTTAGACTAACAAATTGTTAATATTGAAAAATAATATACTTGTATTATAGAATGAGCTGGTTTAGGTCGTATCATTGCAAAAATATAAATTGTTGAGTCAATAAATTGGTAAATTTAGTACCTACAGTGCATAGGTAGTAAAAAGTCGATTAAAACTTGTATAGTACCTATATACATTAACACAAAACATTATATTAGGTAGGTTGTATAGTAGCTTACATTTAAACAAGGTTTGCCGTTTGACCACATCTGGAATACAATATTCAACGGCAGTTGATAGAGTATATAATGCTGTACTAATAATGACAGTATGACTAACTTTGGAACACATAAACAAGGTTATAGAAATCGGCAGTTTGTGGTTTTCAACGTTGAGGTGTACCTACTAACTTTGTGATTTCGGGTCTTGTAGGATATTGTGTGGTGAAAACTACTTGTAACAACGGCACTGACGGGATCTAATTATACAGGTACCTAGTACCTAACACAAATTAAAACGATTTGGGAAAGTCCTCCGTTCACCGTCCACACTCGGAATAACCCGACCCTGCAGTAAACAAACCTCGAGACCGGGACGGACGCGAAAACGTGATTTACTATCCTCAATAACACTACAATATTATTGTTTATTTATATATGATCTCGTTTTTTATTTTTCAGGTCCAGCAGACCGAATCAATCGCATATGAACACGGACCGACCCTAACTCGACTTTCGTGACTCCACCCACACACCCACACGGCGAAAGTGGTTTTTTCGACCAGCACTCCTCGGAGGAGATCGCGCGAAGTCGAACGCCGTCTTCGCTGCCGCCGACGCGCCAACACCGCCGCGGGACTCGACACCGTCGTCACCTGTACACTCGCCACCTTCACTTCCTCAACCGACGGCGTTGGGTTAACTGAAATACGTAATCAGTAACGATAACTGAAACCGCGGTATATACCGCGATGACGACGACGACCGCCACATACACCACAACCATAACGACCATCCGGTCGTAGAGGAGCGGGCAGGAATTGGGCGGAAGTGGTGTGCGGGGGACCGGAAGCAGAAGAACAGTCAAATAAGTCATCGGCGGGGGCACGGACGATCCGATGGACGAGGAAAACTATACGGCCATGGTGCCCACGTAAGTAGTATATATGTACCAGTCCTGGCGCACCTCATAATATATCAGTAAAAGATCACAAAGAAAACAATGTGCAAAAAGATCAGAAAATCGAAATGCAATAATAATTAATAAAATTTTTCACAAAACTTATGAAATGCAATAATAATAAAAACATTTTCCGCAAAACTTAATTATTAAAAATAAAAATCGAAATGCAATAATAATAAAAACATTTTTCGCAAAACTTATTAAATACATTTTCACCCCCAAAATATTTTTCATAATACTTATGATATTAATAATTAAAATCGAAATGCAATATATCCCAAAAATATTTTTCACAAAACTTATGATATTAATAATTAAAATATTTTTCGAAAAACTTATGAAATGAAATAATTAAAAATCAAAAAAAATTGCAATATTCCCCAAAATACTTTTCAAAATACTTATGATATTAATGATTAAAATCGAAATGCAAAACGAAATAGAAAACTCATTAAAATTAATTATTATTGCATTTCAACTACCCTAAACAATATTTTTCGTGTACAATTTTGATTTAGATTTTAAAAGTTATACAATTTTTAAAAACAGAGATTTAAATTATATGTGTTGAGGTGTTTCGAATGTTGAGTTGCTGAGCCAATGAAATAGATGTTGTGAGACGTCTTGAATGTTGAGTTGTAGTGAATGTTGAGCTGTTGATCTAATACCATAGATTGTATGTTGAGGTGTTGGAAAGTGTTTGAGTTGTAGAAACATAGATTTTGCGATTTGATGTTAATATCTCAGAAGTTAGGATTGCTGGAAAACTTGAACATTGCTTGTAAAATATATTAGTGATAAATAATATTATTCATTAACATGTTCCTGAAAATATATTACATTATTAGGTGTTATATTCCAATTTGCTAGATACAAAAAAAAAGAAATTGAGTTTGTTGAATATTTTTTTTTTATATTTAAATGAATCTGTAATGCCTTCAATAAATAATAATTTGGAATCTAATCTAGTAAAAACTCCATCCAGCCAAGATTTGTGTGATGGATTCGTTCAAACATTTAATAATATATTTTCTTTTGATAACAATGATATAGAAGTAACAGGAACTGTAGATAAGCCTTGGTTTAAAGCTAAAGATATTCTAAAGATTTTAGGTTATAGTGATCAATCAAGTACAATTAAAAATATTATTCATAAAAATATTCCAAATAAATATAAAAAAGAAAGAGGTGGTCTATTCGAAGTAGACCACCCCTTATCTTCTAATGTTGTTAATAACAATAACGACAAAGAAATATTTATTTCAGAAGCAGGTTTATATAGACTTGTAATGCGATCAAACAAGCCGAATGCAGAACCATTTCAGGACTTTGTACAAGATGTATTAATACCAAATATTAGAAAGCAAATTGTGAAGAATGTAAATAATGAAAATAATTCATTACGTAATGATATACGAATTGTTGTAAAAAAACTAGAGTCTATGGAAAAAAGTCATGAAGAAACAAATATTAAATTGGACAACATAAATAATAAACTCGGTAAAGCTTTACCTGATCGAAATGTTGATCCAGTTGATAAAGAATTAAAACATCAATATATACTTTTTAAAAATAAATTAATAGATAACGAATACATGTTCTTGAGAGGTCAGGATAAATATATAAGAAATAAAATTAATTTTTACAAGAACAATTTTGATATTATTATAGAACCAAGAAAAAATCCTAACCCTATAGATTTAGCGAACAGACTTAAGGAAAAAATATCACTTATAAATAAAAGTAATTATTCTTATGTTGTAGGTAATTTTAAGTGTTCGGGCGAGTACAAAATATTATCTAATACTGAAAAATGCAAAACGATTTTAAATTTAAAAAAAGAAAATTCTAAAATATTATATCGAATAAATAAAATAACATTATTAAATTATTCAGAAAAAATGTTTTTAAAATTAATAAATGAATTAGATAACGAAAAATATAATGTTTAAATTGATATTCCATATTTTATTTGATTGTCTTAAATATAATTATTTGATGATTCTAATAATGCCACATTATTAAAATTGGGTTTGAATTTATAGAATTAAAAAATGAGAAGATGGAATGTTTTAAAATAAAAAATATAGAATTTTTAAAATGTTTTGAAAAAAATCAACAGATTAAGAGACATAGATTTATATAAATTTATAGAGAAATTAATATATGGTGAACTAAGTCAAAATGAAATGGAAATGTATAAAGATTCTATTAGGAAATTAGGTGTTGATGAATTTTTGAAATATATAACAAATTCCATCCAACCCAAGTGTACACATTCATCGTTGAAAGTTAAAAGATTCCATACTACATCCCTTATGTTGGAGAATTATGTAATATTTATTGAAGAAAGTCAACAGTTTTTAAATGATTTGAAGTTAAAAGTTTTATTAAAAATTATTCCAAATAAAAATATCATTTTTAAGAACGGAGAAGTTGTGAATATTATTTTAAATGACTAACCAATATTCTATGAAAATCGTTGCATTAATTATAATAATATTGAGGAATAAAGAAATTGAGTTTGTAATTGGAAAATATTATAGAATATGAAATAGATATGGATTTAAAAAATAAAGACATTCTTAATGAATACAAAGATTACCATCCCTGGGATCAAACTATACCGTACGATTTTTCAAAAAAATTATTTTATTTTCAAAATCCCATACAATATTCAAATTCAACCTACATGCCTTTGGAAGATTATGTTTATAATAAAATCACAGATTTACCAGATTTCAAGAAAGAATATTATATGACTAAAATAAAAAATATTAATGCTCATCTAGCTGTCTTAGATAGACAAATTGAAGACGATTCCATAAGACATTGTGGTGAAATTTTTGATGCTATTGAGCTTGAAATATCTCTTATAATTTAAATATTATAATTTTATAATTCTAATAATGTTGCATTATTAAAATCCGTTTTACACTGTTCAAATTAATATAAAAATAATATTTTATTCATTGTCTTATATAACATTACTATACGATAATTCTAATAATGGTACATTATTAAAATTAAATTTTATAGAATTTTATTGCAGGTGTTATCTCGTACATTCCGCAGATCTGTTCGTTGAATGTCAGACAATGTTTAAGTTGTTTTAGCTGAAAAATAAACTTATTATACAATTAGTAAAGTTTGTGTATTATTATATATTCTATTGTAGACGAAATGAAAGTCCATGTGCCGCTCAATACTATTATATATATTCTCAATTAATTTATGTATTAATTAAAATAAATATTCTCAAAAACACTTAATTAAAAATAAGAGTAAATTAAGATTTGTACAATTTAGGTAATTGGAAATCAGGAAAAAAAAAAAAAAATATAAAGCATCCTCGTTCAAATGTATTAAAACTATTAAAAGTGAAAAATTAACTGTTATTTTTAGATAATGAATTTAAACTAGTTCTATCCGATAGACTTTTATAGGCTACCCGAAAAAATGGTTACATTACGTATTTAATTTGTATAATATTAATTTACTTTCAAATGAATATCTTCGTGTCTTTTTATGACAATCTTACAATTTATTTAAAAAAATCTAATATCTGCAATTGAACATGTATATAGTAACATATGTGCAATAATTAATTAATTAAAATGATAATAAAACTATTTTTTGGAACAATCTTACAAGGAATTTAAAGAAACTAATATCTACAATTTTTTATGTACCTATATAGTAACATACCTATGTGCAATAATTTATTTATTTCAAGAGATGGTAATCTTGAGAATATAACCATATAATTAATACATTTAATACATAATATTTTCGAACATCCACATTCCGCAAACATAATAATCTTAATAACGTTTACTCCTTAACATATACAGATACTCGTTTATAGTGTAGATATATTGAGTAACACTCCAGCACGCCTTTATCTTTTCCGTTTTATAGGAAAGTGGCAATAATTCGAAATCGTTATTAGTTGTATTCTATACCAGCACGTCTTATATTTTCGTTTATAGAATAAAGACAATAATTCAGGTTAATTACACTAACAAAATGCAGACATTCGAAAATTGAGTTTGTATTTAAAAAATTTGATAATACATAGATTATCATCCATGGGATCGTGTTATAGAATACGATTGTTCAAAAAATCATTTTATATTATTTTCAAGACCCAATATACTAATACAAATATATATGTTTTTAACAAATATATTTATATAACTTTGCGTAGATTATAATATGTAATATTACGAATATATACATTATAGTAATAATACTTAAAATATTATATTATATTATAATATAATATTAAATTTATAATATTTTAAATATGTAGAAATAATGTGTAGGTCAAACAAACAAACATTTTATTATAATTATCTATGTGGTATTTTTACTTATATGAGGAAATCCGTAGATAACGTATGACGTCTATCGGATATTCTAGAACAAATTCATTATTTAATAAATACGATCGACGAGCATAATCAATTCACACTCGCCGGCCGTATAAAGAAGTCGTTGGCAGTCTGCCGGCACTCTCCCCTGAAATTTGCCATAAAATAGCGAATTGACGCTAAACCATGGCAAACGAACGGGGAAAAGTGTTCCAACATTCTTTGACCAACGCACTCGCCGGCTGAACTGAAAAGTTGTTGGTCGCATCGCTGGCACTCTCCCTGAAATTTGTCATGCAATAGCGAATTGATGCTAAATCATGACAAACGTAGGGGGGTTTCGAGTGTTCGAATGTTACATCAAACGACCAACGGACTTCCTATAACCACGGTTGGAAATCCATCACAGGATTATAGTAAGTTTGTAAATATATTTTTATTAAACCAAAATAATATTAACAATAATCGTAATCTTAATAAAACTTCACTGTCGAGAACAGTTTGTAATCCCTGGATTACAAAAGGAATCATTACTTCTATTAAAACACGAAATAAATTAATTAGGAAAAAAGAAAATTTAGGACAAATCTACAAATCAAAAATTAGACATTATATTAAAATTCTACGTGAAAATTATTATATAGAACAAATCAATATTATTAACAAAAAAAATCCCAAAATACAATGGGAATTACTATCCAAATATTTAAAAATTAATAAAAAGAAAACTGTTCTCGACATTGATTGTAACATACTAAATAATTATTATGTAAATGTAGGTTTTAATCTAGCATCTAACATACCAATTATAGAATCGAAATCGAAAATGATAACTAAGGGTAATAATTATATTAAATCTATTTTTCTCGAACCAATCACCCCAAATGAAATAATACTCAAAATTTTTTCTCTTAAAAATAATATCGCTTCAGGTTCAGATAAAATTAGTGTTGAGTTATTAAAATCAATACATTCCTCAATCGCAGGACCTTTATCGGATATTTTCAATTCATTTATTGAAAAAAATTACATCCCTAATGAGTTCAAACACGCTGACATTATTTCTATATACAAAAATACTCGGAGCAAATTAGATCCCAACAATTATCGACCAATTTCTCTTATTTCTAATGTTGCAAAAATTTTTGAAAAATGTCTCTATACAAGAGTTATTAATTTTCTTGACAAAAATAATTTACTATCCAATTGCCAATTTGGTTTCCGAGAAAAAAAAAGTACAACTGATGCTATCTCAAAACTTTTTTCACACATTAAAACTGATAAAAAAAATAAACTCGTTGTTTTCTTAGACCTAAAAAAAGCTTTCGATACTGTTGATCATAAATTATTACTGTTAAAAATGGAAAGCATTGGTATAAGAGGTGTTGCATATAATATATTTAAAAATTATTTAGAAAATCGAACATGTTGCACAAAAACCGGTAAAATTAAATCTGAAAAAAAAATAATTACTTGTGGAGTTCCGCAAGGAACATGTCTCGGACCTTTACTTTTTATTATTTACATTAACAGTATAACAAATCTTAAATTAAATGGAAATTTAGTTCTTTTTGCAGACGATACTGCTTTGGTAATAGACGCGGACAACCCGATAGATCTATATCAAAAAGCTAATATCGATCTTTCTAAAATTAGGAGTTGGCTAATGGAAAATAAATTATCTCTAAATATCTCGAAAACTCAGTATATAGACTTTTCCGAAAAAATAGATAAAAACAACCATTTAATAATTCATAATTACTCTTGTAATATTTCAAATATCTGTAATTGTCGAAATCTCGAATTTGTTGAGGAATATAAATATTTAGGTTGTATAATTGATCGTAATTTGAATTGGAGACCTCAAATTGAAAAAATTATATTTAAAATTAATAAATCCTTACCTTCCTTTAATGTTGCCAAAGAAACTAGTTTTAAAAAATCTGTGTATGCTGCCTTAGTCCAATCTCATTTGCAATACTCAATAACTATATGGGGAGATTCTTATAATTTAACCCAACTACAAGCTTTACAAAATTCTATTACTACCAAATTTAATATAAAAAATGTTGCGTCCATGCAAGAACTTTTGGATCACAGATTAAAAAAAGAATTTTATGAACTTGATTATTTAATTTTGCAATATTTTGAAATATTTACATGTTACTAGAATATTTTTCGTGTGTCGCTTAATATATTGTTATTGTGTTTAATTATTATATTATTGATATTTGCATACACACATACACTCATAAAATATCTATCATTATCGTTTCGGAAATATCTCCAACAGTGGCTAACGGTGTCGATTCAGAATAATATTTTAGCAACAACATTATCGCGTTATTCACTTCCGTTAATGTAATAAAATGTATTTAACATTGAACTTTTTATCGTTGTGTGTGTTTGTGTGTGTATCATCTTTAAATTATTTTGTTAGTTTAAAATAAATTTATGTTTTTTATTTAAAATAATTTTTAACGACTAACATCTAACGAACGAACGACTAACGTCTAACGCCTAACATCTAACGTGGAACGTCTAACGTGTTACGTTCACGTTATTACGTTTCACGTTATTGCGTTCACGTTATAACGTTGTTACGTTATATATTGATATTGTACGTTCATGTTTTACTATTAATATTTTTCTTACTGTAACTCCTCATATTTAAATAATTTTTAATAACAATAACAACGACTAACATCTAACGAACGAACGACTAACGTCTAAACGTCCAACGTGTTACGTTCACGTTATTGCGTTCACGTTATTGCGTTCACGTTATTGCGTTCACGTTATTACGTTGTTACGTTATACGTTGATATTGTACGTTCATGTTTTACTATTAATATTTTTCTTACTGTAACTCCTCATATTAAAATAATTTTTAATAACAATAACATCGACTAACATCTAACGAACGAACGACTAACGTCTAAACGTCCAACGTGTTACGTTCACGTTATTGCGTTCACGTTATTGCGTTCACGTTATTGCGTTCACGTTATTGCGTTCACGTTATTGCGTTCACGTTATTGCGTTCACGTTATTGCGTTCACGTTATTACGTTGTTACGTTATACGTTGATATTGTACGTTCATGTTTTACTATTAATATTTTTCTTACTGTAACTCCTCATATTTAAATAATTTTTAATAACAATAACAACGACTAACATCTAACGAACGAACGACTAACGTCTAAACGTCCAACGTGTTACGTTCACGTTATTGCGTTCACGTTATTGCGTTCACGTTATTGCGTTTCACATTGTTACGTTTTTTGTTAAATTTTGGAATTGGAAATTATACTTGAGACGTTTTCGTTCGGATCTTATTACAACATAAAAATTTAAATTATTTGTTGGTCGTTTGATGTAACACTCGAAACCCCCCTACGTTTGTCATGATTTAGCATCAATTCGCTATTGCATGACAAATTTCAGGGAGAGTGCCAGCGATGCGACCAACAACTTTTCAGTTCAGCCGGCGAGTGCGTTGGTCAAAGAATGTTGGAACACTTTTCCCCGTTCGTTTGCCATGGTTTAGCGTCAATTCGCTATTTTATGGCAAATTTCAGGGGAGAGTGCCGGCAGACTACCAACGACTTCTTTATACGGCCGGCGAGTGTGAATTGATTATGCTCGTCGATCGTATTTATTAAATAATGAATTTGTTCTAGAATATCCGATAGACGTCATACGTTATCTACGGATTTCCTCATATAAGTAAAAATACCACATAGATAATTATAATAAAATGTTTGTTTGTTTGACCTACACATTATTTCTACATATTTAAAATATTATAAATTTAATATTATATTATAATATAATATAATATTTTAAGTATTATTACTATAATGTATATATTCGTAATATTACATATTATAATCTACGCAAAGTTATATAAATATATTTGTTAAAAACATATATATTTGTATTAGTATATTGGGTTGTAACAGTACACCGTCATACATATAAAACGGTCCACCAATCAGGGCCCAGAACGGTAGCACAGCCCGGCGGAATGACTTTGCGCCCTCAGTACGAGGGTCCGGGGTTGTTCCACACTCTGGAATACAAGGGATCCAAAGGTGAGAACAAGACCCATCGAACAAAACCATCCCCATACCTAGAGCCCCAAAACTGTGCGGACGACACCACTTCCCGCACAGAACCTAAACACAACGACAGCGGCGGCAACACGGGAGTTTACTAGTCGGTACGGGGCCGGGTATATATACCGGACTCTTTCACCGCACCGACATCAGTCTTCTCTCAACACACCAACCTTCAACATCTCAACACCAGAAGAAGTGAAGACCCGAAGACCTGACGATCCACGAAGCCGCCATAAGTCGCCGACAACCAGCGGGATATCGTGAACGACGAACGCCGGCCACAAGTCGACCCAAGCCCGAATCATTCAAAACCGCAGCCTATCGTCGACCGCCACACGCAACCGGCAGGAGAGCCGCGTCGAGGTAGACGGCATTTCAATACGCCCACGGCGCCGTACTCGGAGAACCAGCCGCACACACGCCTTCCCGACCGGCAAGTACCCGCCGCACGGAGTACCAGGAGCCAAGCAGTTGCCGCGCTGCGCCGGTATCCACCGTCGCCGTCGACTCCAACAGTCGGAGACTAAAACACCACCCATACGTCCCCTCCTACGGCCACTTGATCAAGTTGTGTCGAAACCCGGGTCTAGTATATCACAGTAGCCGCTTCTTACGAGTCACGCGCCGTGGTATACTGACCCCGTCCATACGGCGACTGTTATCGTCCGTTTCCCCCGCAAACATTCCCTTCATATTTGTAATTAGGGCCTAGCAATTGCTGGCCGTGCCGAGGTCTCACCGCGACGGTCCGTCTCCATAGACCAACCGTCACACCCGTGATCCTCGCTGCCCCCACATTGTACAAAATATATTTGTGTAAAAATACAGGATAAGATGTAATAACGAAAAACCCAAGCGTTATTATTTCGGACGCCGGTCCATTGTGACCGTGCCGTTTCAACTGGCGCCCAACTAGTGGCTTGAACCACGAACGCAACATTTACAATGCCGAGAACAAGCAAAAGGAATACTCAGGCGAGTCCAATACGGGAAACCACCAACAACAAGGTCGGTCAATTAGAAAACACGGTTCTTCGATTAGAAGAAATAATCGAGCAAATGCAAACAGTAATAGAACAACAGAATAATAAATACGAAGAAGCAATTAATGGTTTGAAAACAACTTTGGAAGCCACAAATAAAGAAGTTATGTCTTTAAGACAATTGATAAACGATACAGACACTAAAATTGCTATCGAGACAGCTAGGCGAGAAAGGGAGATTCAAAACATAAGAAACGCAAAACCAGAAGAGCCAACAGTAAGACCTAGTACTATTGAAATGACAATGCCAACGTTCAGCGGGGAACAAAAAGATGAACACCCGAAAAGCTTTCTCAAAGACCTAAACTCATATTTCACACATAAAAATATCACACCAACAGATAAGATCATAGTAATAGAAAATTGTCTAAAAGGTAAAGCGGCCAAGTGGTTTGGGATGATTAAAGATACTACACCCACGGCAGAAGCATTTAAAACGCTGTTCCTAAAGCACTTCTTTTCCGACGACAAGCAGTGGGATATATTTATACGGTGTACCGAGGCAGGAAAACGCCCAATAAAAAATGGATTCCAAGAACACTTCCATCACTGGATGGCCGAGTTAAGATATTTGGACTCACCGAAAATGGATGAGGAACAGGCTATTAGTCTAATAATTAAGCACTTCCCTATAGCCGTACAGGCATATATACAGTCGACACAGGAAAAGAAATTTTTAAACATATGGGAGAAGTTAGGAGAGTTGGAAAACAACAACAAGGAAAGGGTAGATGGCGATGAACAAGTTAATAATACGCATAGTGAACAAATAGTGACAAAACATGACCAACCAAAAAAATTTAATAGTCGGTACGGTCAAACGCATACCCCGAAACAACCACATACTTTTGACAACCGATACGGTCAAACCACGCAACGACCACAAGAGTTCTCTAGTCGGTACGGCCAGAAACCAACTACACAGCAAGTAAACCAATCATCTCCCAATATACGCAATAAGTTTAACTATCCACAACAAAGGCCACAGGATACTGGGTCAGGGCATTATCACGACACACAGAAAACAATTAGTCAAGTTACGGTAGACAACACGATTATAGAGGACGAACATGACAGTGAGGATGAGGACGAATACGACGAGGAGTCAAAAAACGGAAAGACGGGGATTATGGCCAGCGACCTGCTATAATCACACAAACCCGAGGTCTAAAAAATATAACAATTTTAACAGCAGCTGAGCTCACTAATGAAGAAAACTATGACACAAACAGGATAAAGGATACGACCAAGGGATGCCCATATATATATGTATCAATAAATGGGACAAACTACGAAATGTTGATCGACTCAGGAGCAGAAGTAAGCGCGATATCAGAAGAGTGCAAAGAGCGTATATTAAACGACGACCCGGAGTTACCAACAATACCACTGAAAGGACTGGCAGTACATAATGCGGTGGGAGATAAATCGACAAAAGTTGATACGCAGGTGCTGTTACCAATCAAAATACAAAATAACATAATCCACACTTCAGTAATTGTTATCAAAGGCCTAAATGAGTGTGGAATATTGGGTAGTGATTTTTTGGAAATCTACGGCGCGAACATAAACTTTGTCCAACGGAACATGTCTTTAACAATAAACAACACACAGCATTATATACCTTTGATTGAAAAGAAACTATCCCAGCCAATAGAATTTAAAGTAGTCACAACAAAAATAATACGACAAATTACAATGACTACAACGCAGGAGGGCGTAGAGAGGTCATCTAGTAAACTTACGAGTAAAATAGACAAATTAGTTAACGAGTTCCCGGAAGTATTCCGAGACATACCAGGAAAAATAAAGGGTTATGAATGTAATATACGCCTGAAAAGTAACATACCAGTAAACCAACACCCATACCCAATACCGGCAGCAAAAAAGGAGGCAGTAGAAAAAGAAATAAGACGAATGATAGAATTGGATATCATTGAACCATCAAGATCACCATATTCATTACCGATAGTACCGGTATTTAAAAAAAATGGTGAGGTACGGTTGTGTTTAGACGCCAGGAAAATTAACGAGATCATTATTCCTGACAGGGAACGACCAATGACCATTGATGCAATATTCTCAAAATTCGAAAATATAAAATGTATTAGTACCCTAGATTTGCGATCTGGTTATTGGCAAGTGCCAATTGCCAAACAGAACAGGGATCCGTGTTCATTTTTGGTAAATGGTAGAAATTACTCATATAAGAGGCTACCGTTTGGATTAAATATAAGTGGATCCGAGTTCCAGAAGAGTATGGACATGGTATTGGGTCCTTTATTAAATACATGTGTTACAGTATACATAGACGACATCTTAATAACATCAGAAAACGAGGATGCACATTATGAAGACATCAGAAGTGTACTACAAAGATTACAAGAATACAACGTCACGGTGAATAAGGAAAAATGCCAATTTTTCAGGGAAGAAGTAATTTTCCTGGGTCACATGATCTCCACCAAAGGAATTAAGATGGACCCAGAAAAGATTAGGACAATACAAACGTTCAAGGCACCAACGAAGAGGAAAGAAGTTCAGAGCTATTTAGGATTCATAAATTTTTATAGGAGATATATAAAGAACTTTGCGGACTTAATTAAACCATTGATCGACTTGACTAAAGAGGGAAAAAAATGGACGTGGGACAAAACGCAACAGGAGGCATTTGATAAATCAAAAAAGGCATTTTTGAAAGAGGTCATTGTGGCATTCCCAGATTTTACCAAACCAATGTATTTAAATACAGATGCATCAAATGTGGCAATTGGCGGCGAATTATACCAGGTATTGGAACACAATGAAAGGGCGACATTAGGCTACGCGAGCCGGACACTAAAGCCACCTGAAACTAGATACACGACAACAGAAATAGAGGCATTGGCACTGGTATACTGTTGTGACAAGTTCAGGCAATACATCATGGGAAACAAGACGATAGTGCAAACAGATCATCAGGCACTTATTTTCTTGAAACAATGCAGGTTGACAAGTGGGAGATTGACAAGGTGGATACTGGCATTACAAGAATACAATTTAGAAATAACTTATATACCGGGAAAACAGAATATAGTTGCAGACACTTTGACACGGTACCCGAGAACTACAGACGATAGGAAAGAAAAAAGAATAGTATTGTACAAAATCGATACATCAAAGTACAGCAAGGAGTTGACAAGGTCACTAGAACGGTTAGGGGAGTTACAAAAAATGGACAAACACATTATCAAACAGTGGAAAAAACAATCACCAAATACGAAAATAGAAAAAGGAGTATTATTCGTAAAAAACAAAGACGAGTGGCAGGCAGCCATACCAGATCAACTTGCAAAAATGCTAACAAGGGAAACACACATATTATTCGGTCATCCGGGCCGATATAAGACATTTCATTTATTGAGAGAAGTATGTATTTTCAGAAATATGCAGAAGACAGTGATAAATATGATAAGGACATGTGACTTGTGTCAAAGAAACAAACCGTTAAACTACAAAGCGGATGGGCCAATCACAGCGCATAAACCAGAAAAGATATTAGAAAAGGTTTCGATCGATTTAATGGGCCCATTGCCGAAGGGCAGAGGAGGAACACAGTATATATTGGCGATATTAGACATTTTTACGAAATACATAAAACTCTACGCGATAAAAAAAGCGACTACAAAAACAATCTTAAACAAAATAGAAAATGACTATTTTATTAAGGTAGGCAAACCAGAGGCTGTTCAAACTGACAATGGAACACAATTTACAGCCAAATTGTGGGGGGACACATTGAGGAAGCATGGCGTAAAAATAACCTATTCAACCAAGTACCATCCACAATCGAACCCGGTTGAACGGTATAATAGGGAAATTGGTAGGTTGTTGAGAACGTATTGCAACTATCAACATACAAAATGGCCCGTATACATTGAACAAATTGAATTTTGGATGAACAGAGTGAGGTCAGAGGTGACTGAACTAACACCTGAACAGCTAATGACTGGACAAAGAACGAAGCAAAATATTGAACAGATCATAAATTATCCAAAACAAACAGGCCAATTACAGAAACAAGAGTTAGTGAAATGGGCAAAAGAAAAAATTTCAAACAAAGCACGGAAAAGAGAAGGAAAAGACAAGAAAAGGAAAATAATAGAGTATAAGGAAGGACAACTGATCCTAGTTAGAAATCATCAATTATCAAACGCGGGCAATAGTGAAATAAAAAAATTATTTAGCATATTTGAAGGTCCATTTATTATAACTAAAATAATTAGTGAAAATACATTGGCAATTACGCAAGGACAATCAAAAAAAGAAACACTAATAAATGTTGCAGAAGTACGCCCATACTTTGAGGCGGACAACCAATCAAAGTAATTATTATACGACAGCAAATAACATGATCCAATCGGAGCCCCATAAACGATTAACGTATCAGAAAAGGGAGTGGATCAAACAAAAAGGTATATAAACAGCCGCGAAGTATTAACAAGAAATTATTCAGTCATTAACTACTATGGCACAAGGCATCAGTACGACGATGCACTTCCGGATTAGAATTAGTTACCAACTCGCTCAAACAGCCACCTGGTCACTAATCCGAGGGGGGTGTTGTAACAGTACACCGTCATACATATAAAACGGTCCACCAATCAGGGCCCAGAACGGTAGCACAGCCCGGCGGAATGACTTTGCGCCCTCAGTACGAGGGTCCGGGGTTGTTCCACACTCTGGAATACAAGGGATCCAAAGGTGAGAACAAGACCCATCGAACAAAACCATCCCCATACCTAGAGCCCCAAAACTGTGCGGACGACACCACTTCCCGCACAGAACCTAAACACAACGACAGCGGCGGCAACACGGGAGTTTACTAGTCGGTACGGGGCCGGGTATATATACCGGACTCTTTCACCGCACCGACATCAGTCTTCTCTCAACACACCAACCTTCAACATCTCAACACCAGAAGAAGTGAAGACCCGAAGACCTGACGATCCACGAAGCCGCCATAAGTCGCCGACAACCAGCGGGATATCGTGAACGACGAACGCCGGCCACAAGTCGACCCAAGCCCGAATCATTCAAAACCGCAGCCTATCGTCGACCGCCACACGCAACCGGCAGGAGAGCCGCGTCGAGGTAGACGGCATTTCAATACGCCCACGGCGCCGTACTCGGAGAACCAGCCGCACACACGCCTTCCCGACCGGCAAGTACCCGCCGCACGGAGTACCAGGAGCCAAGCAGTTGCCGCGCTGCGCCGGTATCCACCGTCGCCGTCGACTCCAACAGTCGGAGACTAAAACACCACCCATACGTCCCCTCCTACGGCCACTTGATCAAGTTGTGTCGAAACCCGGGTCTAGTATATCACAGTAGCCGCTTCTTACGAGTCACGCGCCGTGGTATACTGACCCCGTCCATACGGCGACTGTTATCGTCCGTTTCCCCCGCAAACATTCCCTTCATATTTGTAATTAGGGCCTAGCAATTGCTGGCCGTGCCGAGGTCTCACCGCGACGGTCCGTCTCCATAGACCAACCGTCACACCCGTGATCCTCGCTGCCCCCACATTGTACAAAATATATTTGTGTAAAAATACAGGATAAGATGTAATAACGAAAAACCCAAGCGTTATTATTTCGGACGCCGGTCCATTGTGACCGTGCCGTTTCAGGGTCTTGAAAATAATATAAAATGATTTTTTGAACAATCGTATTCTATAACACGATCCCATGGATGATAATCTATGTATTATCAAATTTTTTAAATACAAACTCAATTTTCGAATGTCTGCATTTTGTTAGTGTAATTAACCTGAATTATTGTCTTTATTCTATAAACGAAAATATAAGACGTGCTGGTATAGAATACAACTAATAACGATTTCGAATTATTGCCACTTTCCTATAAAACGGAAAAGATAAAGGCGTGCTGGAGTGTTACTCAATATATCTACACTATAAACGAGTATCTGTATATGTTAAGGAGTAAACGTTATTAAGATTATTATGTTTGCGGAATGTGGATGTTCGAAAATATTATGTATTAAATGTATTAATTATATGGTTATATTCTCAAGATTACCATCTCTTGAAATAAATAAATTATTGCACATAGGTATGTTACTATATAGGTACATAAAAAATTGTAGATATTAGTTTCTTTAAATTCCTTGTAAGATTGTTCCAAAAAATAGTTTTATTATCATTTTAATTAATTAATTATTGCACATATGTTACTATATACATGTTCAATTGCAGATATTAGATTTTTTTAAATAAATTGTAAGATTGTCATAAAAAGACACGAAGATATTCATTTGAAAGTAAATTAATATTATACAAATTAAATACGTAATGTAACCATTTTTTCGGGTAGCCTATAAAAGTCTATCGGATAGAACTAGTTTAAATTCATTATCTAAAAATAACAGTTAATTTTTCACTTTTAATAGTTTTAATACATTTGAACGAGGATGCTTTATATTTTTTTTTTTTTTTCCTGATTTCCAATTACCTAAATTGTACAAATCTTAATTTACTCTTATTTTTAATTAAGTGTTTTTGAGAATATTTATTTTAATTAATACATAAATTAATTGAGAATATATATAATAGTATTGAGCGGCACATGGACTTTCATTTCGTCTACAATAGAATATATAATAATACACAAACTTTACTAATTGTATAATAAGTTTATTTTTCAGCTAAAACAACTTAAACATTGTCTGACATTCAACGAACAGATCTGCGGAATGTACGAGATAACACCTGCAATAAAATTCTATAAAATTTAATTTTAATAATGTACCATTATTAGAATTATCGTATAGTAATGTTATATAAGACAATGAATAAAATATTATTTTTATATTAATTTGAACAGTGTAAAACGGATTTTAATAATGCAACATTATTAGAATTATAAAATTATAATATTTAAATTATAAGAGATATTTCAAGCTCAATAGCATCAAAAATTTCACCACAATGTCTTATGGAATCGTCTTCAATTTGTCTATCTAAGACAGCTAGATGAGCATTAATATTTTTTATTTTAGTCATATAATATTCTTTCTTGAAATCTGGTAAATCTGTGATTTTATTATAAACATAATCTTCCAAAGGCATGTAGGTTGAATTTGAATATTGTATGGGATTTTGAAAATAAAATAATTTTTTTGAAAAATCGTACGGTATAGTTTGATCCCAGGGATGGTAATCTTTGTATTCATTAAGAATGTCTTTATTTTTTAAATCCATATCTATTTCATATTCTATAATATTTTCCAATTACAAACTCAATTTCTTTATTCCTCAATATTATTATAATTAATGCAACGATTTTCATAGAATATTGGTTAGTCATTTAAAATAATATTCACAACTTCTCCGTTCTTAAAAATGATATTTTTATTTGGAATAATTTTTAATAAAACTTTTAACTTCAAATCATTTAAAAACTGTTGACTTTCTTCAATAAATATTACATAATTCTCCAACATAAGGGATGTAGTATGGAATCTTTTAACTTTCAACGATGAATGTGTACACTTGGGTTGGATGGAATTTGTTATATATTTCAAAAATTCATCAACACCTAATTTCCTAATAGAATCTTTATACATTTCCATTTCATTTTGACTTAGTTCACCATATATTAATTTCTCTATAAATTTATATAAATCTATGTCTCTTAATCTGTTGATTTTTTTCAAAACATTTTAAAAATTCTATATTTTTTATTTTAAAACATTCCATCTTCTCATTTTTTAATTCTATAAATTCAAACCCAATTTTAATAATGTGGCATTATTAGAATCATCAAATAATTATATTTAAGACAATCAAATAAAATATGGAATATCAATTTAAACATTATATTTTTCGTTATCTAATTCATTTATTAATTTTAAAAACATTTTTTCTGAATAATTTAATAATGTTATTTTATTTATTCGATATAATATTTTAGAATTTTCTTTTTTTAAATTTAAAATCGTTTTGCATTTTTCAGTATTAGATAATATTTTGTACTCGCCCGAACACTCAAAATTACCTACAACATAAGAATAATTACTTTTATTTATAAGTGATATTTTTTCCTTAAGTCTGTTCGCTAAATCTATAGGGTTAGGATTTTTTCTTGGTTCTATAATAATATCAAAATTGTTCTTGTAAAAATTAATTTTATTTCTTATATATTTATCCTGACCTCTCAAGAACATGTATTCGTTATCTATTAATTTATTTTTAAAAAGTATATATTGATGTTTTAATTCTTTATCAACTGGATCAACATTTCGATCAGGTAAAGCTTTACCGAGTTTATTATTTATGTCGTCCAATTTAATATTTGTTTCTTCATGACTTTTTTCCATAGACTCTAGTTTTTTTACAACAATTCGTATATCATTACGTAATGAATTATTTTCATTATTTACATTCTTCACAATTTGCTTTCTAATATTTGGTATTAATACATCTTGTACAAAGTCCTGAAATGGTTCTGCATTCGGCTTGTTTGATCGCATTACAAGTCTGTATAAACCTGCTTCTGAAATAAATATTTCTTTGTCTTTATTGTTATTAACAACATTAGAAGATAAGGGGTGGTCTACTTCGAATAGACCACCTCTTTCTTTTTTATATTTATTTGGAATATTTTTATGAATAATATTTTTAATTGTACTTGATTGATCACTATAACCTAAAATCTTTAGAATATCTTTAGCTTTAAACCAAGGCTTATCTACAGTTCCTGTTACTTCTATATCATTGTTATCAAAAGAAAATATATTATTAAATGTTTGAACGAATCCATCACACAAATCTTGGCTGGATGGAGTTTTTACTAGATTAGATTCCAAATTATTATTTATTGAAGGCATTACAGATTCATTTAAATATAAAAAAAAAATATTCAACAAACTCAATTTCTTTTTTTTTGTATCTAGCAAATTGGAATATAACACCTAATAATGTAATATATTTTCAGGAACATGTTAATGAATAATATTATTTATCACTAATATATTTTACAAGCAATGTTCAAGTTTTCCAGCAATCCTAACTTCTGAGATATTAACATCAAATCGCAAAATCTATGTTTCTACAACTCAAACACTTTCCAACACCTCAACATACAATCTATGGTATTAGATCAACAGCTCAACATTCACTACAACTCAACATTCAAGACATCTCACAACATCTATTTCATTGGCTCAGCAACTCAACATTCGAAACACCTCAACACATATAATTTAAATCTCTGTTTTTAAAAATTGTATAACTTTTAAAATCTAAATCAAAATTTTACACGAAAAATATTGTTTAGGGTAGTTGAAATGCAATAATAATTAATTTTAATGAGTTTTCTATTTCGTTTTGCATTTCGATTTTAATCATTAATATCATAAGTATTTTGAAAAGTATTTTGGGGAATATTGCAATTTTTTTTGATTTTTAATTATTTCATTTCATAAGTTTTTCGAAAAATATTTTAATTATTAATATCATAAGTTTTGTGAAAAATATTTTTGGGATATATTGCATTTCGATTTTAATTATTAATATCATAAGTATTATGAAAAATATTTTGGGGGTGAAAATGTATTTAATAAGTTTTGCGAAAAATGTTTTTATTATTATTGCATTTCGATTTTTATTTTTAATAATTAAGTTTTGCGGAAAATGTTTTTATTATTATTGCATTTCATAAGTTTTGTGAAAAATTTTATTAATTATTATTGCATTTCGATTTTCTGATCTTTTTGCACATTGTTTTCTTTGTGATCTTTTACTGATATATTATGAGGTGCGCCAGGACTGGTACATATATACTACTCACGTACTTGACGGGCCTGTTCGACTTCAACGGAACTGAGGAGTTCGGCAACGAGACCGACGGTGGTGGTTATCTGAACGTGACCACCGAGATGCCTGTCCGGTACGCCCGGCCCATGTACGGGTTCGTCATGCCGTTCCTGTTGCTGGTGACCATCGTGGCCAATACTCTGATCGTGGTAGTGCTGTCCAAGCGGCACATGCGAACGCCCACCAACGTGGTGCTCATGTCCATGGCCCTGTCCGACATGTTCACGCTGCTGTTCCCGGCCCCGTGGCTGTTCTACATGTACACGCTTGGCAACCACTACAAGCCGCTGTCGCCTGTCGAGTCGTGCTACGCGTGGTACGCTATGAACGAGGTCATACCAACGCTGTTTCACACCGCCTCCATCTGGCTCACGCTCGCCCTGGCCGGTCCAGAGGTAAGTGCGAAACCATTTATTGTAATTTAACATACCCGCGCATTGTTGTTGTTATCGTCATTATCATTGTCGTTGTTCAACTTGTCCCCCCCCCCCCCTGTTCGCCGTGACACATGACTTCTGCAGCCACGCTTCAGTTCCTCCGGGTGCACAAGGGAAAATATTGCTTAGGACCAAGTTACAAGTGCGTTGTATCACAGAATAATAAGCGACACTCGATCAGCTGATTGGCCCACTGTAGGGTATGAAGTATTGGACTCTAATGGTCTAAAAGTAGAAACCGTAATTTGATAGAATGTTGGCAACGTGTATCTTTGTTACGAAATTATAAAAACAAATCATTTGACCATACGGCCGTATTAATTTATTCAAAGTTTTTCACGTATGGTATTGTCAGTTTCAGTATTTTATAAATTGTACTATGAATTAAATATTATAATATTTTTATTTAACATTTTTCAAATAATTTATAATATTTATATGAAATATTTAATTGATAACGTATACCAAGCACCTCGGATACCGTGTTCAAGGCCTCAGTCACCAGATAATTACTCAGTGTCTGAGGTCCAAATTGTATACGTGGGAATAGTATTACAAGAGAATATGATTATCAACAAAACAATTAATTAGGAGGTACCTTTAACACAGAGTCATAAAAACCGGGAAAAATATTACATTGGAATTTAAAAATAGGTAAGATCTTATACACAGCAAATTATAAACCAGGAAAGTATAACACACAAAAGTTATATGTTATCGAACTTTCTCCTATCGAACTTTTAAATAAAATGTTTAGCCATGTATAAAAAATGTAACGTTTTAGTTCTAAATTATTTAAACTTGAATTGATTCTATTCAGGGGCACTTTTTGTGATATTATTTGCAATATACAATTTCTAATGTTCGGTATAGTAACTTTACGTAGGTGCATTCGTTTTTATACAGTATGAAGAAGTTAAAAATGTTTAAATGTATAGTACATAATTTGTAAAAATATTGCTTTTAAATTTTGAGCAAATAATGTTTTCTATCAAAGAGATTATTTTTAAATGGTTCTGTAAACAATTTCTTATATGAAAAAAAAGTTCGATATCAGTAGTGAAAGAGTACTGATTTTCTATACCAAATAGACCATGGTGATTGGTGGGGCTTCAAACTTTAAATTAAAGAGGCCAGTTTTTATATTGAAGTTAATTTATAAAACAACGAAACCACAGAAATAACTGTCTATTCGATTATTTCATCATAAAAAAAAAAACGTTATGGCGCGGTTCTCCGATAATCTCATTGTATAATATGATATCTTATAAATATCTAATTAAAGACTTCTATCCATTTTTTTTAATCTAAGAAATATCATAATTATAAAAGTGATACAACTGTTTATAGGTAATGTTAAAAAAAACAAATACCTATTAATTACCTGATCAAGATTTCTGGTGATCGGTTTCTTAACTCTTATACTCCTTTTGATTTTTTCAGCCTTCCTTAATAATTAAAAATTGTATAAAATCATTAAATTGTTCGTTATCAGTTATCAGCTTATCACCGTAAAATACTGATTATAAGTTCTCCTAACTTCACGAACTTCATTACTCATTAGTTTCCTTCCTAGATTTTCCTTATTTAGAAACATTCATCGACCGATCGTCCGTCCTATCAGCTCTTTTAAATAGGTAGATGAAAAACTTTTGGTCGTAAATATTTAAACGAAACACCCGCGCCGTGTTAAGATCGAACGAGAACAAAACTATAGTGAACTTGCCTAAAAATCAATCAATTTTTTTTTTAAATGTTTAGGTATTCATTCTCGGTGGACGGTAACCAGATTCTTGTGTTATTATCATAATATAATATAGTTTATAACATGAGTCTATATTATTCGCCTTTTCAATAATGTAGTATTTGTATAATATTCTTGTACACGGAGACTGCATAGCGGACCTTAAAGTGATTCTCCATTATTAAAATAAGGGATACCGAGGAAAACGACTGGACCCGTTCTGTACATTAAACTATAATCTCGTACATAGTATATTTGTATATTATTATCGTGCATCTTCCCCGCCAGTCGGCAGTGGGCACTAGAGACCGCGTATAAGATATAATAATATTATAGTACTCGATAGAATATTATCGTCCGGTCCGGGTTGTGGGTCCAACGAGTAAGTCTGGAGGATTATTATTATAGTTGCAAATTAACATATGATGTTTAGAAATAATATTATAGACTATAGTAGTCGATCGACGAGCAAAAACCTACTGCTGGGAACGGATGAAAAAATCCGTTCCAGAAGTATGTAAATGTTTTAGAAACGATTTTACCGTGATAAAAGGAAAAGGCGTAGCAAAGGTAACGTTTTACGACACCGTAGAATACATTTTTCGAAGTTTGCATTTTATTACTATTGATAATGTTCATAAAGAATATATATATAATACCTATACAGTATAATATACCCCCAACGTGCCCTTGTCAACTTGTTTTTTTTATGAAAAAAAAAAGTTTTATTGTGCAGTGTATTGACGCCAAAAGTAGACCCACATAAAATTAAAACGTTATTGATTTTCTTTATTTTTTCACCAATGATTTTTAGAATTTGCACATTTCCTTAAATATTGTAACTCATTTACATTTTGTGCAATGCACATTTTTTCTTATACAAACAGGTGCCTTTAGCGTAAGCAGTGAAATATAGTTCTGACTGCTACGACCCTCACTCCCATAATTTTCACAAATGATTAATTCTTCAATTTCAATGTATATACCTAGGTACTTGAAATTTCTAATACAAGTAGGCATTGCTGTTAAAAGCTATTTTATTAATGTATTTTTTTAAACTAAAGTAAATCCAATATATTTGTTGTCGTCCCACTCGTGCCTTAACTATTCTACGGGATAAGAATTCTACTGCAATTATTGCACTCACTTATGCACAAAATAGGAATATATTTTATGAAACTTAATTTACATAAGTAATAATATATTTCAATTGTTTTTATATGCATTTTTGTATTTTTTTATTTGATACCCCACATTTAGATTTGAGTTGGTGATGTGTTTCATATCATAATTGATTCGAAATCTTACATATATTTTGTCTCTGTCCAGGAATGGATCGTTGGAGTTCCAAATAGCAATTTATTCTTTTATTTTCTAACAGTATTTTCTTGTCGTAAAAAATATTCGGTTTACCAGTAAAATTATTGAGTTACAAATCAAATCACCTTCGATTTATGACCTATTATACGGCCCCTTTAATACGGTTAGAGAAATTGTATTATTCCACACTTTTGTAGGTTACGATACTAAAGTGTATGATACTTTGATGTAAACCTACATAAATTAGAAATAAGTACTTGAATGTTTGAACCGTAGAAAATTATAAAATATTTGAAAAACTTAACGAAAATAACTTTTCCGAAATAAGTAGAAGATTGGTACTATATAGTATATTATAACTGTAGACCCCCACTGTAAATTTATTAATAGATTTTATAGTTATGGTTTTAATAATAAAAACAAATAATATATCAAAATGACATAAATCTGCCTGTACCACTCAAAATAATAATGAAATTAAATATCGGTAAGATAACACTATCGTACCTGCTATGTAGTGTATATATTATCAATGGACTATTATAATTTTAAGTAACGCTCACTATAACACTGAGAAGATACATACATTTCGTGAAAATTCCAAACTCACGAATAAAACCGAATTTGAATTTAGTCATAATATGTAAGTCTTAAAAGTATTAGTATCCTGGAAAAAAAATAATAATCGATTCACACGGGTATAATGCTTTTTAAATTTAAAACACCCACGTAATATATCCTCGGGACTTTGTTACATTAGTTGAACGTGAAAAGTGTTTGCCCTAGATAAAAGATATTTTTATTTAAAGTTGTGCCTAATAGAAGTTAGTTTTTAAATATGGAAAAAACAATTTGTATCTCGCTAATTATGTTATCCCGTTGAATTTTAAATTATTATTTGCTTTTACAATACAATTTAAAACTAGATTAGAGAAAATATTTTAAGATCAATTTAAATTAGCACATTTATTTTATTTTTATTTTAATTAATATATTTAAAAGTGGAAAATACACGGTGATTGCATTTAGTAGCCAAATGCTTACTCTCCCAGTTATCTATATTTTAGCATCATCTTTAAAATAACGTTTTTTTTACTTATATACCTACCCTTAACGTTAAAACTAATATAAAATATGCAAGTACCTATGAATGTATTTATTTTGTTAGTAATATTTAAACTGCATAATTTGCATAATTCGTGAAAATAATAAAACTGTCTTACATTTTACCTTAACGATGATGTCAAGAAATTCAATTTAAAAATGGTTACTATATAATAGTAAAAAATAAATTATAGTAGAAAATAAATTTTACTTGGAATTCGTTCGTACATGAATATTACTTTTCATTTTAAATAAAAATATTATGTTCAAAGTTATCATGGTTAAAAATTATTTACTTACATTTTAGATTCTGAGTGAAACGATGAATGTATTGATTTTACAATGATGTGTGTTTTTTTTTTTTTATTTTTTTATTTTTTTATTTTTTTATTTTTGTGTCTGTGTACACGATAAGTAGTCGAAATAATGCTTCGATTTTCGACTTCAGTATCTTGTTCGATTGGAAAGTGAATATCGTTGGTGCATTGGGGAGGTCAAAATTTAAAATTCCCAATAGTTTTCACAAGCGCCGGGAAAAACAACATAAAAATTAAGGAAAAACGGGAATTTTTACGCAAAATCAGTTTTTGACAAAATCGAATTTGGTTTTTGGTGTAACTTTAAAACAAATGACCGTAGATACATGAAATTTTCACTGGTTGTTTATATTTGCATTTTCTATACACGATAAAATTTTCAAAATATTTTGATTTATTTTGAACTGTTTAGGGACATTTTCATTTTCCATTTTTTTTTAGTTTTTTTTCTAAAAATATCAATAAAATTTTATTTGTTGGTTGCGAAAGCTTGAAAATTTAATAGAAGGCTCCTAATATGTTGTTTCAAAGGCAGATGAAAAATATTAAAAATCCTTAGTCACAATTTTTTTTTATAAGCATTTAAAGTTCAAAAATTGACAAAATATGGAAAAATCACGAAAATTAGCAAATTATTTTGAGTTAAGAATTCGTAAAAATTTTTCTTTTTAAATCTAAGATTTGAAAATGAAACACAAGATTCCTTATAAGATTATCTACCTTTATCAATAAAAAAATCTCTACCGGACAGTAAAATTAAATTTTTATGAGCGTTTGAAATTCAAATTTTTACAACATTGGATTTTCACTCGATTACTCATGTAGCGATTTCCTTATTTTGTTGCAATTCAAAAACGAACAACTGTAGATACATGAAAATTTCACTGAATGTTTAAATTAGCATTTTCTATACACCATACAATTTTGAAAATATTTTGACTCTTTTTGAGCTGTTTATGGACATTTACAGCTTTCAATTTTTTTAGTTTTTTTTTCTACAAATATCAATAAAGTTTTATCTGTTGGGCCAAAAAGTGTAAAAATTTAATACAAGGCTCCTGATATATTGTTACAATAGCAGTTGAAAAATATTAAAAATACATAGGCACAGTTTTTTTTTATAAGCATTTAAAGATCGAATTTTGACAGAATTTTTCAAAATCTCGAAAATTATTAATCATCGTAATTAATAAATTCTAAAATGTTCAGTTTTTATAGCTAAGGATTGAAAATTTAAAACAAGATTCTTCGTAAGTAGTTAATTCTCTTACCGAAAAATCTAAAAAATATACAATCACAGTTTATTTTTATAGTCATTTTATGTTCAAATTTGGACGAAATTACATATTAAAAAACCTAGTTATTTTGTTGTGATTATATAATATTATTCGTGGGTACCTACTTGAAACTTCTAAAGTGTACTATTATATATCAATGATAGTATCAGGGTTTGTAATTGATCTTGATGTATAACGTGTTATAAGTACCTAATGGATATTGTGATAATGTGATATGATTAATTTGGAATTTATTATAGGTCAATTTTTTTTTTAATACCATAGATATGTATATAATTTGTCTTAAACCTAGACTGACATACCGTCTTCGCTCAGAATCGTTTTTCTTATACAATGATATTGTATCATTGAATTCAAATTTAATACCATCCATTATACAGTGACCCACTTGTAACCTACTGTACAGCAGAGCGACATCCACTTACCCACCTTTTTTCAATTTAAATTTTGAAAAAGCCGTTACATTTTTGTAAAATGATTGGTTGGAAAATAAATATAGCATATCAAATATATACACACGTGTTTTTGACTATCAATCTACAATATTATTATATTTACTAAAATTGAATTTCATAAACTTTTATACAATATAAAATATGCTGAGAATAAAACTTTAGATACTTGTTCATTTAGTACTTTAAAATAATTTTCTTATTTTACAAAATTAATTACATTTAATAATTCATTTTTCAATTTTATATGAAGCTGTGTAAATATATCTATATTTTATATATTAAATGAAAAGTATTTTTAAACTTTTTACGTCATCAACTTTACTTATACCAATCGTTTTTATTATTATTGTCTTGTCATTTGTATATATATAGCCACCTATAATTCAGTGGCGTAGTGTGGGTTTCAGCTTAGCGTATGCGTTGAAACAGTAAGTTAATGGAACCGTGTGGGCCTATCCCCCGCAACACCCTATACTGTTTTTAAAATTTTACTTTAAACATACAAAGTTTTAAGTATTTATTATTATCTAATATTACATTACCTAGTACATAACAAAATATTATATTTAATAAATAAAAAATAAATCACTTTTTAAAAATTAATGCACGTTAAAACTTATAATAGACTGCCAACGATAGCGTATGCAATACTGATCCCGCACACACGAGTGGCGAGTACTGACGACCACAAGCGTTCTATGTTTTGTTATTAATATTATCGATAAGAACTATAAATAACTGTTGCTGAAAGTCTGTGCCAGTATGCAATCGCCTACTTGCATACTGCTTACATAATAAACAAGGTACCGAGGTACTAGCCACTAAATATATAAGGAATATAGGGCGTCGACGACTTGGTGTTACGGGTTAATCAATCCTAATGAATAATGATTAATGAATTTGGAAGAAAATCCACAAAATATTATATTACGAAGTACTAAATTAGTACAATGAAATTTAAAATATTTTCATAAAAATATAGCATCATTAATATATAAAAAATATTATTTTCATTTTGTGGAGTGTATGCTCAATGCTGTGCATACACAGCATACGCATATGCTAAGCCACTAGAATAATTTGTTTTTGTTAAATTATTTGTTTTCAAAATAATATAGTACCTACCTGTCAAGTTGTTTTAGATTCTGAGTGAAACGATGAATGGATTGATTTTACAATGATGTGTGTATTTAAATTTTTAAATTTTTTTTTGTGGCTGTCATCACCTTTTAGGACAGTAAAAGTGCTTGGATTTTCTTCAACAGTATGTTTTCTGATAGGAAAGTGAATCTAGTTGGTACTTTGCGGGGCCAAAAGTGAAAATTTCCCAGTAGTTTTCAAAAGCGGCGTGAAAAACAAAATAAAAATTAAGGAAAAACAGGAATTTTTACACTAAAATCTGTTATCGAAAAAATCGATTTTGCTTTTTGGTGCAACTCTTAAACAAATGACCGTAGGTACATGAAATTTTGACTGAATGTTTATATTAGCTTTTCTATACACGATAACATTTTCAAAATGTTTTGATTTGTCACAGTTTTTTTTTTATAAGCATTTAAAGTTCAAAAATTGACAAAATATGGAAAAATCACGAAAATTAGCGAATTATTTTGAGTTAAGAATTCATAAAACTTTTTCTTTTTAAATCTAAGGTTTTAAAATGTAATACAAGATTCCTTATAAGATTATCTACCTTTATCAATAAAAAAATCTCTACCGGACAGTCAAGTTAAATTTTTATGAGCGTTTGAAATTCAAATTTTTACAACATTGGATATTCACTCGATTACTCATGTAGCGATTTCCTTATTTTGTTGCAATTCAAAAACGAACAACTGTAGATACATGAAAATTTCACTCAATGTTTAAATTAGCATTCTCTATACACCATACAATTTTGAAAATATTTTGACTCTTTTTGAGCTGTTTATGGACATTTACAGCTTTCAATTTTTTTTAGTTTTTTTTTCTATAAATATCAATTTAGTTTTATCTGTTTGGCCAAAAAGTGTAAAAATTTAATACAAGGCTCCTGATATATTGTTACAATAGCAGTTGAAAAATATTAAAAATACATAGGCACAGTTTTTTTTTATAAGCATTTAAAGATCAAATTTTGACAAAATTTATCAAAATCTCGAAAATTATCAATCATTGTAATTAATAAATTATAAAATGTTCAGTTTTTATAGCTAAGGATTTCAAATTCAACACAAAGGTTCTCATAAATAGTTCATACTATAACCAAAAAATCTAAAAAATATATGAACACACTTATTTTTTACAGACATTTTAAATTCAAATTTGGACGAAATTACATATTAAAAAACCTAGAATAACTATTTTAGTTATTTTGTTGTGATTGAATAATATTATTCGTGGGTACTTGAAACTTCTAAAGTGTACTATTATATATCTATGATAGTATCACGGTTTTTGTTGATGTATAACGCGTTATAAGTATAGGTCAATTTTTTGTTTAATACCATAAATATGTATATAATATGTCTGGTACATAGACTGACATACCGTCACCGCTCAGAATCGTTTTTCTTATACAATGATATTATATCATTGAATTCAAATTTAATACCATCCATTATACAGTGACCCACTTGTAACCTACTGTACAGCAGAGCACCTTTTGTTTGAATTGTGTTTCATTAAATGGTGACGTTGTTACGTTTCATAAAATCACCATTACTATACAGTGTATCGACTATTAAAACCTAAATATCTTTAATCATTTTAATGATTACAAAATATGTATGAGTCTCACAACGAACTCAACAATCTTAGCCGAATTCATTATCCAATCTATAAAAATACCGATATTACCTAAATTCCAAACAGTATAGATATTCACAGTGTTCCCCTTAGCTATTACATGTGATAGGAGATCATTCTTCATAAAGTTTAAAAAATGCTATCATAATATATTATATTATTACGTGTATGTAATATTTTTTTTTTTTTTAAAAGATAAATTTTCTACATTTTAATGAAATAATATTTTTGAATAAAACACAACACAGACAATTGGACATTTCCCATCGAAACACCCTGAAAATTCTAAGTCATCATAACGAGACTGAGAATAAATTGGCCACTCACAAATATCACACAGTTTTTTAATGGCCAAGGATGACCCTCCAACATGCGCAACATGCGGCGTCCAAATTACAATTATGAATTAAACACATACTCACCGAATGCCGCACATACCTCAACATCCGATCAAGCCTCAACATGCCCGAACCTCTTTCCGAAATACTTCAAAATCATCCCAAGGCCATAACAGGAATCATCCAATTCATCACAGCAGCAAACCTCCAATCCAAAATCTAAAATTAAGTTCTCTCATATACGTATCCAATATCCATATTGTTAACATTTAGTTTAAGTTAAAAATATTATGTAAGCCCAATGGCCTATGCTGCCGAGGGCTCTTTTTAAATAAAAAAAAAAAAAAAAATTAAAATAATACACCATCTCGGATTATAATTTATAGCCCGTGGTTCACGATCACGATTACCTTCTCTATACAATATCGTTAGTCGGAGAAACCACGAATTAAAATATTGCAATTAAGTATATTATCTTAATTCGTAGGAGGAACGATAAGTGGCTGCTGATAGGCACATTCCTAGCCCCTAGGGGCATACGTAAACTGCGCCCCGTTTGTAATTTATACAAAACTTTTAATTCGATAATATAACGATTAACCTGAAGTAGCTATTATCGGGGTGTAAATTACATAGTATTGTACTGCGTATAAATTTAAACATTTTTTATTTTGTATTGACAACGTTTTTATTATTTCGTTTTTTGAAGCCATAATTATGAACAATCATATTTTAAAATACAATAAACTAACGATAACTTAACAAAATATAATGACTTTGTTTTATCGATATTTTTAGTGCAGTAAGAAATCACTTATGACGAATAATGTTCCTGGAGGCTAGAATATATAGGTAAGCTCTTATAATGCGTATTTTAATTAGGCTAAAATTTGAAATGTTTGAATGGATGGTGATGGTGGGACGTTCGTAATTTTATAACACACCTTATTTTAAATGTGAGCGCTCCGATGAATGTATTGATTATACAATGAAGAGTGTTTTTTTTAAATTCTTAAATTTATTGTGTCTGTGGTTGAAAAAATACTTCAATTTTGTGGATAATTCCTTGTAGTTTTCAAAATTGAAACAAAAAATAAACTGAAATTCTTACGCAAAATCAGTCTTCGACCAAATTAATTTTGGTTTATGGTGTAACTCTTAAAAAGATACTGTAGAATGTAGATACCTACATGCATTTTTCACTGAATGTTTATTAGCAGTTTCTATACTCCATTAGATTTTAAAAATATTTTGACTCATGTTAAGCTAATTAAATTCATGACATTTTCGATTATTATTTGTGTTTTTTTAAGTAATATAATCTCTACAAAAATGTCGATCAGTCAAAAACTTTAAAACGTAATACAAGGTTCTTCATAAGTTGTTGTTATTGGAAATAAAAAAAAAAAGTTGAGCATAAATCCACAATAATTTTTCAATTGGGTCTGAAGTTCGAACTTTGACAACATTTGTAAAATTCACCATGTTTTGCACATTTTTTTTAGTTGTAAATTCATAAAAATATGTCTTTTATATCGAAAGTTTGAAAATTTAACATAACATTTTTAATAAACAGGACCGTATTTAATGGGTGGTTCGGGAGGCCAATAGCCCACCCTGACAGTTCTATTGGGTGTCTATAAAAAGTAAAACAATGCTTTTGAATATGCAATGGAATATTATAAGCTATAAATAAATATATAAATACATTTGTGCAATATTGGTTCCTAATCTAAAACCCCGGAATACATTTTCGGTGAAATTAACACTTTTTTTTTTTAATGATCTCTGTCTTTACTAATTACTAAATTTGATATCAAATCAATGACAAATCCCTAGAATTATACCTTGTGGCTAGTACTCAATATAGTATGCTATATAAATACTATCTTTATTATTTTATATCAAAATAGCTATTTAAATATTATTCAACTCTGCAAAAGAGCATTGTCAGATCATTACATTTATTATAAGAATAAAAATATAATATAATTTATGTATTTAAGTTTGATGTATATAATTTATAACTATATATTTAGTACCTATTTATAAGAGTATAAGACAATTGTTTTTGATTGTCCGTGGATAATAAATATAGTGTAAAAATAAAAATATAGAAATAGGAAAAATTAATCATAAGCAAAGTTGGGAGCCCTAAAAATGTGTTGCGAGTGGCAAAATCTTAAATATGGCACTGCTTATAATTTTGTTCTTATCAAAGTTTTAAACATTGGATATTCACTCGATTTCTCATATAGCGATTTTATTATTTTGTATGTACTTGAAATTCACACTATAATATTATAATAATAAAAATATAATATGATATTATAATATGTTTATTTTATCATTTTCTACATTAATACAATTTTAAAAATATTTTGACTGGTTTTGAGATGTTTATCGAACTTTCAATTTTTCAATTTTTTTCTATAAATGTCAATACAGTTTCAACATAATAGTCATAATACATATATAAGCTCACGAAAGTATACTACTAAACCTAATAAATAGGTACATATTATAACAAAAGTCATGATATTACATTGATATACATTTCACTTTGTTGCCTTCTCATAATCTCATAACACCATGTGGATCACATATCTTTATTATTTCAAGTTTGATCAATTTTCATAACATTTACAATATGGGAATTATACTTAATATAGTGTTTCTTTTAAATATCATTCGACTAAAATGTATGTAGTTTCTGCAATTTCATTTGTTTACATTTATTCCATAGTATGTAATTATCAAAGAGTACATGGGTGCTTAATTATTCACTGGGCTCTTAGACACGTCATATTATTATATACCTACATTGTTTCTGTACCTACTTATACAGTATACTTTACTATACTATACTGACTCGGTACAACTTATTATATTATAATTGTATAGACATTTAATTACAGAATAACTTGAACGACATTCAATTGTGTCACTGCTGTTTCAGATTTCAATCGCATATCAAACACTGGGTCAAGCTTATTTTCATACATTGACTAAAATTTGATACCTAGATTAACTTATTACTAGGGGCCGGAATTATATTGTTTTGCATATTTTTTTTGAGTCTATGCAGTCAGACGGGGTTTCGAAATCTTTACAAATCATAAAACATGTGAGTTAATGGCAAAAGTTTTTTTTGCATATTTGGAAATATTTCAAGATAAAAGAATATTTCTTGTAATAAAGAATATTAGAGAATATATCGATTAATTTTTGTAGATGTTCAATAATTTTTGTTGCAGTGGAGTAAATAATATAAATTAGCACAATATATAAAAACATTTTAACCGACCGTTGTACAAATATGACAACAGATAGTTGTCAACTGTTTTCAAAAATGTTTGTAGTTGAAAATTTAAAATAATTGAATATTAAATAATATTATTATTAATAATTTTATCAAACTTTTCTTAACATGTAGTATTTTTTATTATGTAGGTACGTATTAATATCATGTTTTTGTATTACTTTGCATATTACGTAGGTATTTATTTATATCTGTTTGTATTATTTGCTTAATTATTTTGCATATAAATGCATATTTTTAGTTCAATAGAATAGGTATGAATTAATAAACACAACATAAATAATAGTTATTAATGATATTTTAATAAAAAAGCATCTTTTTGCATATTTTATCATGGGTTTTAAAGAATATTGGAAGAATATTTTCAACTTTTTAAGAGAATATTAGCATCTTATTTTGACTATTTTAAAAAGAATATAATTCCGGCCCCTACTTATTACTATACCTACTAATTTATCAACTTTTACTATGGGTATATCGATCTAACAAGAATACTTAACGTTTTCTTACATACGTACATTTACACTTTCTTAATGTATTACTACTACACAAAGTAGGTACTACTATAGACTCTTTACTGACCTCTCCTTTTTTAGTGCATCGCGTACTGGATAAGTGTTGTGGCGACCCACGACAATAACACTTTTGTAACCGCGCCAGCCGCCACGAGCTGCTCGCCCCTCCACTAATTACGTATACTGCGCGTACCTACAACTGCCTCCATGACGCGACCGTTGTCGGCCGACGAGCCTACAAATGCCATACTTTCGGTGGCAAGTATTACTGTTGCGGAGCCACGACTGTAGTTGTTCATGCATTACTTCGATATCTACGTGTGTGATAAGATAACATTTAAATAATTACCGCGTGAATTTAAATATTATAATCAATAATCATTATTATTAATACAAGTAAATAATAAAATTGAGTATTGTAATTATTATATCCTAAATCTAAATTATTATACTTATAACAAAAAGTGTAAGAATGATAATTCTACGAAAAAAAAAAAAATAATAATAATTTATTAAACTTTATCGAATACGTCCTACAAAAATATAATACGACATAAAATTAATATAATTAATTTTAATTCAATATTGTTTGTTACTTTTTTTTACAGTTCATTACCCGAACATAATTCATAATAATTAATAATTCAAATTTATCTTTAATGCTATTGCTAAAAAATCCTAAAATTAAGAAAATTTAGTTTTATTTATTTGCCTTGTTTTTTGGCACCACAAAAGACATATTATACAAAATAATTAATACTATACGTATATTACTTATACTTTTAATAATGTTATGACATTTATACACTAGCAACAAAATAAATACCTGCAGCATTAATGTTCAGATACTAAAGACTACAGTATTAACAGTAATACAAATTGTGTAGGTCGATATATGGTGGTAATAATAATACGGCCCATATTCGAAGTGACACTTGATTGTAATAAAGATCATTGATAGTAAACTATTAAAGATACAATTATATACAACGCGGGAATTCCTATACATGGACAATGTATAAAGATAAAGTTTAATAAATTATTATTATTTTTTTTTTTTTTGTAGGACATGTTAGAATTTTCATTATTACATTTTTTTTTTTTTTGTTGTTGTAAGTATAATAATTTAGATTTAGGATATAAAAATTACAATACTCAATTTTATTATTTACTTATATTAATAGTAATGATTATAATATTTAAATTCACGCGGTAATTATTTGAATGTTATCTTATCACCGACGTAGATATCGAATAAATACATGAACAACAGTGGCTCCGCAACAGTAATACTTACCACCGGATCTAACGAGCCTACAAATGCCATAGATCCGGTTTAAAGATAAATTTGAATTATTAATTATTATGAATTATGTTCGGGTAATGAACTGTAAAAAAAAAGTAACAAACAATTTTGAATTAAAATTAATTATATTCATTTTATGTTGTATTATATTTTTGTAGGACGTATTAGATAAAGTTTAATAAATTATTATTATTATTTTTTTTTTTTCGTAGAATTATCATTCTTACATTTTTTGTTATAAGTATAATAATTTAGATTTAGGATATAATAATTACAATACTCAATTTTATTATTTACTTGTATTAATAATAATGATTATTGATTATAATATTTAAATTCACGCGGTAATTATTTAAATGTTATCTTACCACACACGTAGATATCGAAGTAATACATGAACAACTACAGTCGTGGCTCCGCAACAGTAATACTTGCCACCGAAAGTATGGCATTTGTAGGCTCGTCGGCCGACAACGGTCGCGTCATGGAGGCAGTTGTAGGTACGCGCAGTATACGTAATTAGTGGAGGGGCGCGAAGCTCGTGGCGGCTGGCGCGGTTACAAAAGTGTCATTGTCGTGGGTCGCCACAACACTTATCCAGTACGCGATGCACTAAAAAAGGAGAGGTCAGTAAAGAGTCTATAGTAGTACCTACTTTGTGTAGTAGTAATACATTAAGAAAGTGTAAATTTATGTAATAAAACGTTAAGTATTCTTGTTAGATCGATATACCCATAGTAAAAGTTGATAAATTAGTATAGTAATAAGTAGGGGCCGGAATTATATTCTTTTAAAATAGTCAAAACAAGATGCTAATATTCTCTTAAAAAGTTGAAAATATTCTTCCAATATTCTTTAAAACCCATAATAAAATATGCAAAAAGATTCTTTTTTATTAAAATATCATTAATAACTATTATTTATGTTGTGTTTATTAATTCATACCTATTCTATTGAACTAAAAATGTGCATTTATATGCAAAATAATTAAGCAAATAATACAAACAGATATAAATAAATACCTACGTAATATGCAAAGTAATACAAAAACCTGATATTAATACGTACCTACCTACATAATGAAAAATACTACATGTTAAGAAAAGTTTGATAAAATTATTAATAATAATATTATTTAATATTCAATTATTTTAAATTTTCAACTACAAAAATTTTTGAAAACAGTTGACAACTATCTGTTGTCATATTTGTACAACGGTCGGTTAAAATGTTTTTATATATTGTGCTAATTTATATTATTTACTCCACTGCAACAAAAAATATCGAACATCTACAAAAATTAATCGATATATTCTCTAATATTCTTTATTACAAGAAATATTCTTTTATCTTGAAATATTCCCAAATATGCAAAAAAAACTTTTGCCATTAACTCACATGTTTTATGATTTGTAAATATTTCGAACCCCCGTCTGACTGCATAGACTCAAAAAAAATATGCAAAAGAATATAATTCCGGCCCCTAGTAATAAGTTAATCTAGGTATCAAATTTTAGTCAATGTATGAAAATAAGCTTGACCCAGTGTTTGATATGCGATTGAAATCTGAAACAGCAGTGACACAATTGAATGTCGTTCAAGTTATTCTGTAATTAAATGTCTATACAACTATAATATAATAAGTTGTACCGAGCCAGTAAAGTAGGTATAGTAAAGTATAAGTAGGTACAGAAACAATGTATATAAGATGACGTGTCTAAGAGCACAGTGAATAATTAAGCACCCATGTACTCTTTGATAATTACATACCTACTATGGAATAAACGTAAACAAATGAAATTGCAGAAACTACATACATTTTAGTCGAATGATATTTAAAAGAAACACTATATTAAGTATAATTCCCATATTGTAAATGTTGTGAAAATTGATCAAACTTGAAATAATAAAGATATGTGATCCACATGGTGTTATATGGGAAGGTAATAAAGTGAAATGTATACCAATGTAATATCATGACTTTTGTTATAATAATATGTACCTATTTATTAGGTTTAGTAGTATACTTTCGTGAGCTTATATATGTATTATGTTGAAACTGTATTGACATTTATAGAAAAAAATTGAAAAATTGAAAGTTCGATAAACATCTCGAAACCAGTCAAAATATTTTTAAAATTGTATTAATGTAGAAAATGATAAAATAAACATATTATAATATCATATTATATTTTTATTATTATAATATTATAGTGTGAATTTCAAGTACATACAAAATAATAAAATCGCTATATGAGAAATCGAGTGAATATCCAATGTTTAAAACTTTGATAAAAACAAAATTATAAGCAGTGCCATAATTAAGATTTTGCCACTCGCAACACATTTTTAGGGCTCCCAACTTTGCTTATGATTAATTTTTCCTATTTCTATATTTTTATTTTTTACACTATATTTATTATCCACGGACAATCAAAAACAACTGTCTTATACTCTTATAAATAGGTTCTAAATATATAGTTATAAATTATATACATCAAACTTAAATACATAAATTATATTATATTTTTATTCTTATAATAAATGTAATGATGTGACAATGCTCTTTTGCAGAGTTGAATAATATTTAAATAGCTATTTTGTTATAAAATAATAAAGATAGTATTTATATAGCATACTATAATGAGTACTAGCCTCATGGTATAATTCTAGGGATTTGTCATTGATTTGATATCAAATTTAGTATTTAGTAAAGACAGAGATCATTAGGGCGCGGATTTTTATGTAAATACATATTTTTATTGAATGCAGATATCATTGTCCTGATTAAAAATAAGCACGTTTCATAACACCCTGAATAAAATGACAATTTTTTATGTTACATATTTTCACATATTTGGTTGTAAATACATATTCCTAAATATTTTATTAATAAGTACATATTTTGCAAATATTTCATATTTTATAAATGTAAGTGCTTATTAAATTTCCAGAAATGTTAAAATTAACCATCTATCGACTTTATCGACTTCGCGCGTCGTAAATTTGATGTCACCATATCGGTTAGTGTTAGTATTATTCAGTCTGCTGTTGTGCTGTTGTGCGTGTATAATCGTGTATATTCAAACAATTTTGAAAAAATTAAAGACGTCATTTCAAATCTTGATTCGGATAATGCAATTTCTATTGCAAAAGCAAAAGATATTATGCAAAATAACGAGCTAAAAAATAATTTAGCATATATTTTAGCAAACTTTTGTTTTTTGGTTGAAGTCATAAAAAAATTAGAAACTCACATTAGTTGAAAGCCTAGAAATAGTGGGAAATGCAGCAAATACACTTAGTGAAGTCCAAGGAGAATCTGGAGTGATAATAAAAAATAAATTAAATGACGTACTAGCTAAAAATGTTGGTTTACAACACATAAAAACTATTAGAAATATTCTTCTAAATACAAATGAAAACAATCAATGGATATTGAATTTGCACCAACTGATATATCAAATATGAAATATGCCCCATTAACATCAGTTGACGTGGAACGCTCTTTCAGCAGATACAAATCAATTTTAAGACCTAACCACCGCACATTTAAATTTGAAAATCTCCAAATGTAGGTACATTGTTTCAAACTGTTTCGAAGACGACTGCAATGAAGATGAATAAATTAAAGTACAAAAAAAAATATGTTATGTAACAGAATTCTATATCTTTATTACTTTTTTTAGATGATTATTGATTAAAAATTAATTAAATTAATAAAATAAATTTTTTGTTGTTAAATATTTCATGATTTTTAATACATATTTTGGCAAAAATAACAACATAAATATTTACATATTTTGACTTTTTTATTATATAAAAATCCGCGCCCTAGAGATCATTAAAAAAAAAAGTGTTCATTTCACCGAAAATCTATTCCGGGGTTTTAGATTAAGAACCAATATTGCACAAATGTATTTATATATTTATTTATAGCTTATAATATTCCATTGCATATTCAAAAGCATTGTTTTACTTTTTATAGACACCCAATAGAATTGTCAGGGTGGGCTATTGACCTCCCGAACCACCCATTAAATACGGTCCTGTTTATTAAAAATGTTCTGTTAAATTTTCAAACTTTCGATATAAAAGACATATTTTTATGAATTTACAACTAAAAAAAATGTGCAAAACATGGTGAATTTTACAAATGTTGTCAAAGTTCGAACTTCAGACCCAACTGAAAAATTATTGTGGATTTATGCTCAACTTTTTTTTTTAATTTCCAATAACAACAACTTATGAAGAACCTTGCATTACGTTTTAAAGTTTTTGACTGATCGACATTTTTTTAGAGATTATATTACTTAAAAAAACACTAATAATAATCGAAAATGTCATGAATATAATTAGCTTAACATGAGTCAAAATATTTTTAAAATCTAATGGTGTATAGAAACTGCTATTAAACATTCAGTGAAAAATGCATGTAGGTATCTACATTCTACAGTATCTTTTTAAGAGTTACACCATAAACCAAAATTAATTTTGTCGAAGACTGATTTTGCGTAAGAATTTCAGTTTATTTTTTGTTTCACTTTTGAAAACTACTAGGAATTATCCACAAAATTGAAGTATTTTTTCAACCACAGTGTACACAGACACAATAAATTTTAAAATTAAAAAAAAAACACTCTTCATTGTAGAATCAATACATTCATCGGAACGATCACATTTAAAATAAGGTGTATTATAAAATTACGAACGTCCCACCATCACCACCCATTCAAACATTTCAAATTTTAGCCTAATTAAAATACAAATACGTATTATAAGAGCTTACCTATATATTCTAGACTCCAGGAACATAATTCGTCATAAGTGGTTTCTTACTGCACTAAAAATATCGATAAAACCAAGTCATTATTTTTTTGTTAAGTTATCGTTAGTTTATTGTATTTTAAAATATGATTGTTCATAATTATGGCTACAAAAAACAAAATAATAAAAACGTTGTTAATATAAAATAAAAAAGGTGGGTAAGTGGATGTCGCTCTGCTGTACAGTAGGTTACAAGTGGGTCACTGTATAATGGATGCTATTATTTGAATTCAATGATACAATATCATTGTATAAGAAAAACGATTCTGAGCGAAGACGGTATATCAGTCTAGGTTTAAGGGGCCTCTACACTAGCCCGATTTTGATTGAAAATAACACATTCTAAATTTAACCATACTCTAGAATGCGTCATCCGACATAAGTTTTGAAAACGGATTTAGATTTTTCAATACTTGCTTGATGCATCGGTCGGAATAAATTTTAAATTTTTATTGTCAATATTATTTTTTAAACGATTACAAAACTTAAAAAATTGTAACTTTTCAAGTCAAAATAATTAAATAATTATAAATATTTTTTAAATTGTATCACGAGCGATGCCTTGGAAATGTTATTAAGAATTTATAAGTTTTTTCAAAACTTAAATCGGAGTATTTATAAGAGCGTACTGTTAAAAGTAGAATCGTGTCTTTAGGGCGAAATTTTTCTTTGCATTTATTTCGAACAAGCTGTTTGACATTTGCCTGCGAGTGCGTAAAGTGACCCCGCCACCATTCTCAACCATCGCGTCGTTGTCACCAGCGGCACACGCGGCACAAGCTAACCGACTTACTAACACTAATGTCCATTTACGAGTATACAATTACTAACACATCCACAACAGTAGTTTAGAAATTGCCTATATAATGTTCCTTAATAAATGTCATTGTTGAGGCCCCTAAGACAAATTATATACATATCTATGGTATTAAAAAAAAAATTGACCTATCATAAATTCTAAATTAATCATATCACATTATCACAATATCCATTAGGTACTTATAACACGTTTTACATCAACATCAATAATAAACCCTGATACTATCATAGATATATAATAATACACTTTAGAAGTTTCAAGTTGGTACCCACGAATAATATTATATAATCACAACAAAATAACTAGGGTTTTTAATACGTAATTTCGTCCAAATTTGAACATAAAATGACTATAAAAATAAACTGAGATTGTATATTTTTTAGATTTTTCGGTAAGAGAATTAACTACTTACGCGGAATCTTGTTTTAAATTTTCAATCCTTAGCTATAAAAAATGAACATTTTATAATTTATTAATTACGATGATTAATAATTTTCGAGATTTTGAAAAATTCTGTCAAAATTCTATGTTTAAATGCTTATAAAAAAAAATTGTGCCTATGTATTTTTTTTTTCAACTGATATTGTAACAATATATCAGGAGCCTTGTATTAAATTTTTACACTTTTTGGCCCAACAGATAAAACTTTATTGATATTCATAGAAAAAAAACTAAAAAAAATTGAAAAATGAAAATATCCGTAAACAGCTCAAAAAGAGTCAAAATATTTTCAAAATTGTATGGTGAATAGGAAATGCTAATATAAACATTCAGTGAAATTTTCATGTATCTATAGTTATTCGTTTATGAATAACAACAAGATAAAGAAATCGCTACAATAGAAATCGAGTGAACATTCAATGTTGTAAAAATTTGAATTTAAAACGCTCATAAAAATTTAATTTGACTGTCCGGTAGAGATTTTTTTATTGATAAAGGTAGACAAACTTATGAGCAGGGCTCGTAAGTTCATGCATCTGCATGTTTTTTTTGCCACACAGGAAAACATGCTAACTGAGATACAAATCCGTTTCATAACAATAGTAATAATAATATGAAGTTTGATAGTGCATGTTTTTGCATGTTTTGGGTGTAAAGTCATATTTGGCATATAGTTGATTTTTTACAGTCTTTAGTGCATATTATTTCATAAAAATATTTTTTAGACAAATATTTCAAAAGTTTCTTCCGATTTTTGATATTTTGTTCCAATCGTCCAATATCGCATGGTAAATTATAACGATTTTTAAATTTTTTATTGAGTAATTATTTGGGTAATTAATAAAAATATAGAAAATCAGGCTTCTTACAATTGTAAAAAAAGTTCTACTTTACAATTTTTATAATAGGTATTTTTACTGTAAATAAGCAGTATTACTTGAATTACGAAACCATGGTTTATGCCAAATGTTGTCTAATAATTGTCTATTTGCGCCCTCTTGTTGGAAAACATAAAAAAAACACTTATAAAATATATATTACTAAATTATCTCTAAATGAAAAACCTAATATTTCATTAAAAATGTTTTCATTGTTGGTTCTGAATAAGAGTGTAAACAAATTAGACAAAATTGACTACCTAATTAAAATTTATAAAGATGACAAAGCTATTTGAAGTTCACAAGTATTAATTTTATTTTTTATTTTATTAATTTTGACTGTTAAATATATAAAAATTAAAAGGAATAAAATACTTTTAAAATGTATTTATTTATTCTTATTATTTTAAAATTTGGTCATGTTTTTTTTACATAATGCATATTTTGAGTGTATAATTTAAAAATGTTAATGCATATAAATGCATATTTTTGAACTTTTAAGTGCATATTTTAATGCATATTTTGACAATTTTTAGTGCATGAATGCATGCTTATTTATGCATTTTTTAGTGCATGAAGTTACGAGCCCTGCTTATGAGTAATCTTGAATTACATTTTCAAATCTTAGATTTAAAAAGAAAAAATTTTTACGAATTCTTAACTCAAAATAATTTGCTAATTTTCGTGATTTTTCCATATTTTTTCAATTTTTTAACTTTAAATGCTTATAAAAAAAAACTGTGACTAACGATTTTTAATATTTTTCATCTGCCTTTGAAACAATATACTAGGAGCCTTCTTTTAAATTTTCAAGTTTTTTTAACCAACAAATAAAATTTTATTGATATTTCTAGAAAAAAAACTAAAAAAAAATGAAAAATGAAAATGTCCCTAAACAGTTCAAAATAAATCAAAATAGTTTGAAAATGTTATCGTGTATATAAAATGCAAATATAAACAACCAGTGGAAATTTCATGTATCTACGGTCATTTGTTTTAAAGTTTTACCAAAAACTAAATTCAATTTTCTGAAAAATCGATTTTGCGTAAAAATTCCCGTTTTTCCTTAATTTTTCTTTGTGTTTCTTGGCGCTTTTGAAAAGTACTGGGAATTTTAAATTTTGACCTCCCCAATGCACCAACGATATTCACTTTCCAATCGAACAAGATACTGAAGTCCAAAATCGAAGCATTATTTCGACTACTTATCGTGTACACAGACACAAAAAAAAAGAAAATATAAAAACACACATCATTGTAAAATCAATACATTCATCGTTTCACTCAGAATCTAAAATGTTTAAATTTATACGCAGTACAATACTATGTAATTTACACCCCGACAATAGCTACTTCAGGTTAATCGTTATATTATCGAATGCGACACGTATTATTATTCTGTTTATACTTTATTTGTTTCCACAAATTCAATAATAAATTTCAAGAATTCGTGAAAGCTATAATTTGATGAATTATTCTATTTACATTTTTTTCCAAAATTGTAATGTCAGCCTGTCGACTATGGTACCACGTTACAAGAATATTCTAAGCTCCGAGCACAACGTTTTTGGAACCTCTTCGATTATCTTTTTACCTCTCTTTTAATCATTGTTTTTATTTTTCACTACTATTTTTTTGTTGAAACATAAAAATAGAAATTATACGCATACTTTGTTTTTTATGAATGCAAATTTTCGGCCATTAATTAAATTATAGTCTGGAGAACGAATAGTGTTTGCTATCAATTTTTTTTTTCGACAAACTAAAGAGATTCACTAATTTGGTGAGTGGTCGACAAACACCATAGACTTCAGTTTTGTGTAAGATTTTTGTATTTCCTTTATAAGCCTTCGTTATTGGGCTAATTTTGACCTTAAGCCACGGACTATGATATACATAATTTATATATATATCTTATTCCGGGCCTTTTGTGATTGATTTTCGTATTGCTTTTAAGTAAGTTATAGGTGACTAGCACAGCACCTAATAATATCCTAATAATATGCATTAGATTAAATAATTCAAAATGAGCGTGCTTTGTTTTATAATATTTTGTGATACCACGACTCAAACTGACCACTAGGAACCGGCGATTGTAAACTGCGCCCGAGGTATAGGTAAACACAAAATCATACATGTAAACTGCGCCCGAGTGTTTATCAAGTGTAAAAAAGTGACATGTAAACTGCACCCGGCTAAAATTTTAAAAATGAATAGCTATATTTTTGCAAAAGTAAACCAAATTACAATTTCTTTTTTATAATTGGTCAATATTGGGTTAAACTTGGTATAACTAATTGAACTTCTTCAATTGATTTAGCAAACGGAGGCAATGTATTTCTTCTAGCGACTAGCATTATACATAATTCTTTTAATATTACGTACCTACATCACATACTTGTAAATTATCCATTAGTGGCAAATTGTTAATAACATAACAAAATCTTTTACTAGGTTTGGTGCATATATCTTCGGTTGCTTTGCGTTTCGAAATATCAGTCATGAATTGTTTCTAAAGGTTTTGGTAATTTAATGATTTGTGGCTATTATTTAAATGTTTTTAATTGGTTCTATCGTCATCACCGTTTTTAAAACTGTTGTGGAAGTTTTTACTGTATATCACCACTTAAACTCACCTGAACTTAGAGGCCGATTTATTTTATGAAATTTAAATTTTGAAACTATTTTCAAGCTCTTTTCGCGCTGTGATACGAATTGTTCGGCCATCGAGACTTCACTGATTAAATTGAATACGATAGGTATACTAGCAGACCTATGAGGGACGTAATGATAATCATCAGTTATCGTATACCGCATTGGTTATTCAATAACGTAATGGTATTTTTATACATTTTGATCGAAAAAGTACACAATCATGGATTTACTTTAATAAGTTAAAAGTTTTGTATAAATTACAAACGGGGCGCAGTTTACGTATGCCCCTAGGAATGTGCCTATCAGCAGCCACTTATCGTTCCTCCTACGAATTAAGATAATATACTTAATTGTAATATTTTAATTCGTGGTTTCTCCGACTAACAATATTGTATAGAGAAGGTAATCGTGATCGTGAACCACGGGCTATAAATTATAATCCGAGATGGTGTATTATTTTAATTTTGTTTGAGTTTTAAACAGTAGGTATATTTAACATAATTTAATTTTAATTTAATATGTAATTTATTTGTATGCCAATATTCCGTGTACTAGTATATGTTACACTGTTTCTTTATTACTTATTTTAAATCTTAAAAGTATTTGAAATATTTTCCGAATGAAAAATATAACTATTATTGTTATGTATTCATGTGAACATTATATTATGATTATAATATTAATAATCTATTAAGAAAAAACATTTTAAATTTGGTAATTTATTCAATAAAATGTAAAAACAAATAAAATGAAAGATGGCACCTAATAGATATAGTTATTTAATATTTTAACTTTTTCCTGAAGGATATCTATTATTATATATTATTATTTACTAATAATACAATGTTTTATTCATTTTAAACAATGAACAAAACGTTTAAAACATTGTGTTTTTATTTTTTAACTTACGCGCTGACGGCTAGACGGCGCTGGGGCCAGAGGCGCACACTTTTCAGGGACGCTCATATCAAGGAAGCTGTAGAAAAAAACAGTTATTTTCAATCCGTGTTCGACCGGAAAAGTAAAAGAAAGTATGAGAAAGTACTTTGGTGAAATCCTTCCGGGGTAGGAATATCAGGGTCGCATGGGCTAGTCGCTATTCTTCTTCCGTTTAGGCGTCGGCAGCAGGGTCGGTTTACGACGGTGACGGCGCGGCGCACGGCAGCACTGCTCGTTCGACACCATCACGACCCTATTACATGTATTCTCATCGTTGGCTGTCACAAATCAACGTACGTTTTGCCAGCCTCTCCCCTCCCAAAGGAAAATCTATAAACAAACTATACCGATATTTAGCACGTAATTCGCACGAATTAACACGACCTTCCTTCCCCTAGAAAAACAAAAAAATCATGAGGGGGGGGGCTGGCAAAACGTACGTTGATTTGTGAGAGCCAACGATGAGAAAACATGTAACCCCCCCCCCTGGAGGGCCAAATTAACATTTTCGAAATTTTTCTTGTGCAGATATTTAGCACGTAATTCGCACGAATTCGCACGGATAGTTTGAAAATAGACCTTCCTTCTCTTCCAAAAACAAAAAATTCATTTTTGTCAAGACAAATTTTTATTCAATCAAGATTTTTTCCATTGTACTTAGATAATGTTTTTATTAAATACAGTTGTCTATTAAGTTTTTTATTTAATATTGTTCTTTTTTTATAAAATATAGATTTTTATTTAGTATAGATTTTCTGTAGATCGGATGTCTTAAATATTATGGTTATAATATAATATATTCGTTCAAAAATGCTCATCATGTTTTATATAATAGCTCTATTTTTAAATCCGCATATCCATATTTGATTAAAAAATAAATAAAAAATGTATATTACTTAATAACAAAATTCGAATTTGATAAAAAATCTACATTCAATAAAAAAATATTGATTAAATAGTACAAATCTATATCTAAAAAAATAATCTTGATTGGAAAATAAAATAAAAATAGAAATAAAATCTTAATAAAAAATCCTAATAAAAAATCTAGTAAGTAAAAAAATTGGACATTCATTACAAAAAATTTTTATTGAATAAAACAATCTAAATGGAAAAAAAAATACATAATAAGGAATCTATATATTATGAGTTTTATATTATTTCTTTTTTTTTTCGGAGAATTAATGCTTCGAAAACTGAGGTCATTAGCCTGTTGTTGTGGGGCAATGAACTGTTGGATTTAACACGTGCGAGTTTAATATTTATTTATTATATTATTCGATAGATAAAGCTTGTATCTATATACAAATCGAACCCACACACACTGGCTACTAGTTAATCGATCAACGAACTTTTGTCATTAAAACAAGTCAAGTAGAGGGTTAATCTCATTATATAAGGGAGCCCCGATCGGCCCATTTATCATACGTGATTTTGGATGTTTATTATAAACACCTCCACGCCATAACATCTTTCAAATTAATAATTTGTACTTAGAATTTTTCAAACGACAATAATTTTGAACTTGGAAAATATACTAGTGAATCGTCATATTATATTTTTTAATATTCGTTGAACCGAGTGTTCTATTTCAACTTGAATTTTAATTAAAAGTTTAACATCGTTGTGAAATTAATAAAAATAAACAGTTTAAATACAATTAAGAGTCGATCGTATTGCATTTTAAATTCAATCACACTCATCTTGTTCTTTCATCGTCATCATCAGCTGTCGCCTGTCATGCTCTATACAAGTTACCAGTTTTTTTTTTATTTAATTAAAGCATGGCTTAAGTGTAAATATTGGTATGATATTCAAATTAATGAACATATTATATAGGTAATAGGTATGATAAATGATAATGTGATATTACCTATATGGTATTTTATATTAGTGTGATATTATAACACCACTTGTACTGACATAATTGTACTAGAATATTCATAATAGAAGGAAAAAAGTTTTATAACACTACTTTATTTATTTTGTTTATACCTACCTAAACATCTATTATGACTAACTTTAGTTTTGTATACATTTTGGATTTCATTGATTCTGTCAATCGTTTTTTTATTAGGGAAAAGGTTAAGGACGCAGCCTTACCCATATAATTATAATATATTAAAATAAAATAATATTCGAGATCATCTTGGTATTATGACTAGATCGTGGGAAAGCAATAGTTATTATTAACGATGAAGTATAACATTTTAGCATGGACTACATATAATTGTAAAAGGGCCAACCGCCAAGGCTTATGATGCAATAGTAAAATATGTACAATGGAAAAGTCCTCGGGATTAGTAGGTGGATGTTAATAGTCTCATTTGGCACCATGACAAAACTACAAGATTAATAAAACCCTACGTTGATCATAGAATAGGCCAGTTACGGGTACAACTGCAAATCCACTACCACACATACAGTAACGTGGGTATAGCGAATAGTAATTTAGGAAATTGACCACACTGAAGGTGGGAGCGGATGCACTATTCGCAAGGTTCAGTAGGTTGGGCCTATAAGCTCACTATATTATAGGAGAGCCCCGAACGGCCTATTTTTCAGACAGATTTCATATATTTTGCACAAGCACCACTACGTTGGACTATTTTTCAAATTAATACTTAGTATATTCTGATCGACAGTATTTTTTGACTTAGAAAATATTCAATTTATATTCATCACACTCATAATTTCCGATCATTGTCACCTGTACGAGGGCTTACGAAGCTTATCAAGTAATGAGGTTTTTTTTTTTATTAAATAAACACATAGCTTAAGTGTAGATATAGGTAAAATATCTAAATTAATCAACATAATATATAGGTATGATAAATTATAACATATGTGATATTATAACACCCCTTGTACTGATAGAATTGTAGAATTGGAGTCTAATACTAGAATACTATAGGCGTGTTTACGGGTATGGCCAACCTGGCCATGGCCAGACCTGCTAAATTAGCTGCCCTAAATTATATTATTAATATTATAAAATTCTTATCACAGACAATTCGCAATATCTTTAAGGTTAAAAATGTATTATTACAATAATAATTGAAAAATGGTAAAAATACCTACATAGGCCAAATTTTTAAATTTTTTATAAGCATTTAAAGATCGATTTTTGACAACAATTAACAAAATTATAATTTAAAAACCGTATTAATGTATTATCTTATTCTGTGGTCTAAGCATTGTAATTTTTTATTTTTTTACATCATGAAAAATTAATAATAACATAGGTAATTACCTAATTTCATTATTTACAAATTAAATTGTTCCATTAATAATGCCGTAATGGACGATATTACTTGTAATGGGGTAGCTGCCGCTGGTATATCTATTATATAATATTTATATTTTATTTTATGATATTCCCTGTTATAAATCTTTAAAAATACTTTATCTTTTTATGTGAATGATTGTATTTATGCTATATATAGGTTTAGTCAGCAATGTGATGCGTATATGAAAGTATATACCTACCAATTAACTTAAATTTGTTGTATGTGTCATTATCTAGGCCCACTCTGCCAAAACCCTTCTGAGGCACCCCAATTTTCAAACTTTTCAACACTCAACATAAATTAACAGCATATATATGGCTATATATAGTATGCATTATTTTTCACACCGGTTTAGCCTTGTGAATTTCCACATTAAATTTATGAGTTATATTACTTTTAAATATTATTAAATTACATACCGAAAAGTACGTTATACACTAATTATTTGTCAAGTTAACAATTACAGTTTACAACGATAGCTACAATATATAAAATATTTTTTTTTTTTTATTAGCGTTCGGCCAAAATTTATTACAGCTCATCCATTAATTTAATATACCTACATACAAAATATAACTTAGGTAGTAAATATTAATTATAATTTATAGTAAGTTATAACAATAGTGATATTAATAATAATAGTGAGACATAGTTTATCCTATAGCTTTAAAATTAATATAATAGACGTTTTACTTTTTGGTTTAAGCAACATTTTTTGTTCAGCTAAAGTCTTTACTGCTCGAGTCAATGACAATAATATTGATATTTTTTGAAGATGCTCAGCGAAAAATATACAAAACAGTTTCAGGTATTCCAGGAAAAATATCGTTTCCTATGATTGGAACGAGGTGGATCTTTTGGAAATTCATCGGTTTGTATAAACTGAATGCTTTTCACTTTTCATACAAAGGTATACTATAATAATAAAGCTTGATATATAAAAAAAATTAGATATATGATTATTTAATTTGTGGCCCACGCTCAGTAGTTACGCGTCACGCTCGCGATCGATGAAAAAACATTATTGGTGACCTACATATTATTATCATCGTTGACAGGAAAAACCATCCCCATGTGCAAAACATGAATTTTCAGGAGACGAACACTGTTATAAATAAAAAAAAATCACATAGGAGTTATTTCAAAAACGATTTATAGTAGATAACATAAGAAATCTAGGAGGATTTTTCTACGATGCAGATAATACACGGGGGCAATTTTATTCATAAATAGATTATTTTTCTCTGAATCCAGAGAAACAAATCCTCAAAATCATAAATTAGGCACATAGGAGGTATTTGCACAGAATAGAATAATGTATTTGTTTAAGGTATTTGTTCCTGTCGGCTGTCAACGACAATATTATAATAATTAGTATACCTAATATGTACATTGAAGTAGAGCAACAAAATAATCCATAGGGAATATTCTGTATGCATGATAATGAAATATTTTAAGTTTTTTAATTTAATATATTATTAATCAGCAAATTCAATTTTGATTAGTGTTAGAATAGAATATCTTAGCCTATATTTCCAAGTTGTCTTTGTCTTACTAACGCTGCATGCCTGCATAATGTATCGAAATTCAGAAGTTCCAATTTTGTATAGTTATATTAAAAATTAGAGATAATTGACCTATAATAAGACATAAATGTATATATACTTGCGTTTTCTCGTTGGTTTTGTGCCATATTTTAATTTTTAAGTTATTTATGAATATGTTAAATATTGATATTTTATAATAATCAAAATTAACTTGAAAACAAAATTAATTATTTTGGTTCATTAAGTTTATTCACGCTACCTTAATTATTGTTCTGTTAAACTTTTTTAAAATTGATACAATTTAATTCAAGTTACTTAATTTTAATTCATGAGAACGCAGATTTAGAGTTATAATTTACGCATAGTGTTTTTGAGAATAGTGGACTGTATAGGACAGTGATTCCCAACCTAGGAGGCGCGCCCCCCTTGGGGGGCATATACACATCTCTGGGGAGGCGCAAGCAGTCGTCATAAAGTAAAATTTTTATTTATCAAATTGTATTATATTTAAAATGAAGAGCATAAATGAAAAATTAATAAAGACTGGTTAGTTGTCCATTCAGTGCTAACGTAGACACATTGACGGATACATTTCAAGAACAGGCAATCGAGCTGAAGAACGATTCACTATAGTATAGGAAATAAACTTATTCTACTTATAAGACTGGTAAAAAATCAATGAACATGGTGCTGTTACATTTGATTGCTGGATTGACGTCCTACTATTTAGAATAATACAAAATATTGATATGTTATTGGGGGTCACAATAGGCGCTGGCCAGCTGATGGGTAAAAAATAATACTATTGGGTTTAACAAGAACACAATAATAACCAAACAATGTAATACTACATAATAATTGACAATAGGGGGAGTAATAAATCATAAAAACCAGGTAATCTGTGGTCAGGCAGTGAGGTGGTACAGTGTGGTGGGTGGTCGCTGCAAAAACTGAAGGTGGTAAATAAAACAACAGTAGTTGGCGTAGTTGGTTTAATTGGTGTTGGTAACGGTACACAACTTTGGTATGAACAAAACGGTGTTGGTGGTAAACAAAAACGAACAAAACGACAGCACAGGTCCGTCTGTTATTGCGACGCTCAAACTACAACGAGTAAAGTGTCCAGAAGCGTTTTATGGGCTGCCGCTCTGGAAAATAATACTGACCAAGATTTACAAAGAATTCATAGCTAGTCAAGACACCTCATATGAGCAAAATTCAACTTGTAGAAAGGTCACGATACAAATAAACACGTTGGGAATTTTTCTAGAATTATGTGCGAAATCATAGACTCGGTGTTGAACGACCAAACACAGTCTGGTACACCTGAAAGCAGCGTGTTGGGTCCATACTACGGTCGTCAAACTTGGATATGAAAAAAAGAAAGCCTTGCTTAACAAATACATCACCGCAGGAATAAAAACAGTAATAATATATCATCATGTGGTGTGTCAAGTGGGGAGTGATTAATGGTTATATTCCCCGCTCCCATTGTCCCATAAAGCCTTTTATTATTTAAATGTATTATTACTTAAACTCAAACCCCTCCCTGCGTATTCTACCTAGAAGACTGGTAAAAAATCAATGAACACGGTGCTGTTACAATTGATTGCCGGATTGACGGCCTACTATCTAGAATAATACAAAATATTGATATGTTCCTGGTCACGCACGCCAATCAAATGGCTTACTACAATATTATTCACAACCGTATCTTTTCCGCAAACGACAATGTTGAAACTTAAAACTCATAATGAGCGATAGTGAAAATGATAATAATAGTTTATTTTGTGTACTGCTGTAGCTGAGTGCAATCATTAATAATAATAAATAATGTATTAGTGAAGTACCTAGGTACTAGTTTTAATCCATTTTGACATAATATATTGATTATAATTATATTATAGATACCTATTATTTACCTATCTGCAGGAGTATTGGTATTTGGTATCCGATTGATATGATACGGCTTGAAGAACTTATATTCCCAAAACCATGTCAATCGCGGCATCAATTATCTAAATCGGGTCTCCATCAAGCAAATACGTATAATTTTTTCTGCGATTTTGAAATTAAATCCAATGAAAATTATTTAAAATTTCCTTTTTGTAGTACAGCGAGTTTTTCTAATATATGATATAAACTCATAACTCATAAGTACAATAATAGTTGTTGTATTTCCTGTTTAAAATGTGGTAAATGATTGCAGGGCACACCTTCAGGAAAATCAATGTAATTTGAAAACTTTGAAAAATATTCATAACGTTCATAAAATTAATATTTTTTACATAGTATATTATGTGACATAACAAATACGTCATATATTACATAGACGTAGGTACTTTAAACTAGTGTTCTTAGAATATTTTGTCTGCATTTAAGTACTTTATAGCCCTCTGTGTCCTGCAACGAATTTAAGTAGTGCCGAGTGCTACAGCTACTTTATAGATTTACATATACACTACAATAAACTGATGTTCATTTCTACCTTCAAACGAATCAATAAATATGTAAATGCTATAAAGTTTTGTACGCACGTTTTTTAGTTCGGAAATACCCTGGTGTTTTTATTGTACCTGATTGCCAAATATCCGGAAGTACAGGAAAAGTTAAATAACGAGATATCATGGTTGGCTCCGGCAGGTACACCAGCATTACCAATAAATATTTAAAATAAGCCAAATATTTGGATGCATGTATAACGGAAGCTCACAGGTAATCGCGTTAATATCATGATAAAAAAAAATTAAGTTATTGATACGCTTATTAATTCATATCGTGTTCTCCAGACTTAAACCCACTGCTCCATGTATTGCAAGAGTGTTGGAATCAGACATAATATACGACGATTACTGTTTGCCAAAAGTAAAGTGTACTTATAGTTATTGGCACTTTAAGGAAATTGTTACACAATATCAATGTTTAAATCATCCAATCAGAGTATAAAACTACTATCAAAACTTTTACTGATTAAGAATATTGATACTTATCTTTATCAATAACTATATTGAACATAGGAATACTTATGTTTGATAAATTAAACATATTCCATTGAAAAAAAATAAATAATTTAAACATAGTAATGCACCATAGTTGTATTATTGACACTTGTAATTATAGTTATTAGCACCCATAAATGTATATATTCAAATGTACCTAGGTACCTATAATTACCTATATATTTACAGCTTAAACCAATTAAGTATTTAAACTTTTCTTCTACATAATACCTATATTAAATTAATATATGCGTGTATTTACATTAAAATATAATTTTCAAATAAAACAATTACTTATTGATGTATTCTTAAATATTTAAAACTAACCATAGCTAGGTACCTACCTACCTATTACTCAAAACTATTTTTAAAATAAAATAATTAATTAGGTAGTTTTTAAAACAATTATGTAAATAAATAACAAGTTTAAATTAAACAATCTTTTGCCTTTAATGATTAAAAATGTTTAAACTTAACATTTAGGTACTCCAGTAAAAATATAATCACAAATATTTATAAAAGCCATTTACCTAATAAACTATTAGTTGGTAGGAACATTAAAATAATAAATAAGTATAAATTTATAAAAATATTAAATTAAACAATCCTCTGTTTTTATTTATTAAAAACTTATTTGTATAAACACAATAGTAAAAAAATGAATATTAAAACAATTCATAATACCTTTAGATATAGGTACCTAATAAACAATTAATTGGTACTTTAAATTAATAATTTTTTAGTAAAAACTAGAGTCAGTCATAACATTTTCAATTTTTATTATAAAACTTATAGCACTAAAAATTAGTACCTACCTAACTAATTATAATTTAACCATCATTTAACACAGCAGATATGGCTTTCAGTAAATTGGTTTCAGAAAACGCTTTCCTTTTTTTAGGCATTTCTAAAATGTAGGTACCTAAGATATAATATTAATCTTTACTATTGTCTATTATAGAACAGAAGAATGTAATATAAAACTGTTTAAGTAGGAAGTACATATTATATAGTTTGATTTTATAAGGTAGGTATTAATAAATAAATAGGTAGTGCCAATAATAGAAATCAAAATGTTTACTCTTCATTCAATTATTGGCACACAATGCCAATAACTAAAAAACTGAATAATTGTAAGACAGTTATTGGCATACCTTCTAAATTAAAAAAATATTAATCTAAACCTGATTTGAAGTATGTAATTTCATTTGAAATATTCTAAGGAATCAGAATAACTAAAGTTCAAATTATTTAGATTACTATTCCATCAATTAATGCCTATGTAAAAAGATATAATAAACAGTACAATATTGAAAGTTCTTACCTGATTTTGGATTTTAGCACGAATTAATTTTCGAGGGAAAAATATTCATATAACTGATAACATAAATTTGATATCAAACGTTGATTACTTAACTATGCAAGTGTGGCTAATTAACAAAAAAAAAAAACTCCTCAAATTATCAATAACATTATTATTTATGAATAAATGAATAATAACATATCAAGGTGCCATTAACTATACCAGTGTCAATAACTCTACACTTTACCCTATTATAGTATTTCGTCAGGAACGTTTTTTAGCCTCGTCGTGTCATATAAGACTTAATTTCAATAATATATTGTTGGTCTGTAGGGTTGATCGGGTTGTTAAAACGTAACAACGTTAAAACGTACGAACTAAATCTAAAAACAAGGTGCCAGAGCCCCAGAAGTATCAGGGACTCATGGTCTAATCGTTACTTTTCTTCAGTCTCGGCGGCGGCGGCTCGGCGGCTGTTGCGGCGACTCGCGGCAGCATTTGTAGCTACTCCTCGCTCAACGGCCATCACAGGTATATCTAGGATTTTTGAGCTTTCGTCCATAATAACTTTTTTATTCTTATCTCATTTTGGTGCAAGTGTCTTCCACCGATACAAACAGCTCGGGGTCCTCGATATACCATAGGTAGATTGCCTACCTGATAATATATTGCTGCGAATCTCACGGGATAACGCCGGTCGAGATGGCTATACATTAAAATATAATATCATTTACACTTGAAAACATATTGCTTCCACAGTATATTCCACCCAAAAGAAGTTTCAGAAGAGCAATCAGAATTTTTTTCAAGTTAAAAATAATATTAATTCAACTTACATGATATAATAACTAATAACAATATAAAATATTATTAATATTAATATTAATTAAATATTCCTTTCTCTTCCTCAAATTACTATCTTAACTCACCGATCATCCATCTTATGCGCATTGCCAACACTGACCCTTCATTCTCACTCTAAATTGAGCCTCGTTTCCATAATCAAACTATTATTTCTATTATAATTATATTACTATTTTCATGTATTATAGGGTTCGTCCCGTATTGTAAAATAAAATAAAAAATATCCAGACTGACAAACCGTCTCCGCTCAGAATCGTTTTTCTTATACAATAATTTTATATCATTGAATTCAAGTTTAATGCAATCCATTATACAATGACCCACGTGTAGCCTACTGTACAGCAGAGCGACATCCACTTACCTGCTGTTTTTTTTATTTGTTTCTATGGTGTTGGAAATTAAAATCCCGTTTTTAGAGGCTTATCGTAATATTTCGGTGGTTTTTCCCGTGTCATTAAATAGCTATTGAGAAAATAGAAAAATGTTCTGCCTAAAGTACAATATTGATCCAATTTGCTAAAATATAAAATACTATATGTTAACCTAGGGCTAATATTTTGGTGTCATGTTTTTTAAGTATTCAAATACTTTTTAAGTACTCAAAATACGTATTGTAAATACATTTTAAAAAAGTACTTCTACACAGTATTTGAATACTTTTTTGAAAGGATCTGTATTTAAAATCAAATACTATTTTAAATAATTTATTTGTCTTACTTTATTTACAGGGACGTTAAACTTAAATACAAATCATAAACATTTGAAATTTTACAACATTTTTATTTATATACTAAATAATAATTATCCATTTAATTTAATATTTGAATATATGTAGTCCATCGATTTCCTAATAAAATTGGAAATACCTTTACTCGAATTAGGCAATCTCAAATAATCTTTATTTATAAAATGTAATAATAAAACAATAATATTTATTGTAACAAAGAATTATGTAGGTACCTACTGTCTTTCATTGAATAAAATATTATCCAATGCATTATAATTGTCAATTACAATTGAATCATCACTTTCCTTAATTACGAACTTTACAATAAATAATAGTTACACACATACAAATAACTAAGTGGCGGGACTTCGTGATAATGCAGAAAACAAACATAATGTAAGCCACTGACTTAAGACTTTGATATATACCTAAATACATAATACCATATTGTAGTAGAATAAAAATACGGAAGATAAAAATGGAAAATTAAATGTAAAAAGGTGGGCAAGTGGGTGTCGCTCTGCTGTACAGTAGGTTACAAGTGGGTCACTGTATAATGGATGGTATTAAATTTGAATTCAATGATATAATATCATTGTATAAGAAAAACGATTCTGAGCGGTGATGGTATGTCAGTCTATGTATAAGACATATTATATACATCTCTATGGTATTAAGCAAAAAATTAACCTATAATGGGTACCTATAATAAATTCCAAATTAATCATATCACAATATCCATTAGATACTTATAACGCGTTATACATCAACAAAAACCGTGATACTATCATAGATATATAATAGTACACTTTAGAAGTTTCAAGTAACCACGAATAATATTATTCAATCACAACAAAATAACTAAAATAGTTATTCTAGGTTTTTTTTATGTAATTTCGTCCAAATTTGAAATTAAAATGTCTGTAAAAAATAAGTGTGTTTATATATTTTTTAGATTTTTTGGTTACAGTATGAATTATTTAAGAGAATATTTGTTTTAAATTTTCAACTCTTAGTTATAAAAATTGAACATTTTATAATTTTTTAATTCCAACGATTGATTATTTTCGAGATTTTGATAAATTTTGTCAAAATTCCAACTTTAAATGCTTATAAAAAAAAAATCGTGCTTATGTATTTTTAAAATTTTTCAACTGATATTGTAACAATATATAAGAAAGCTTGTATTCAATTTTCAGACTTTTTGACCCACCAAATAAAATTTTATTGACAATTATAAAAAAAAAAACTAAAAAAATTGAAAACTGAAAATGTCCCTAAACAGCTCAAAAAGAGTCAAAATATTTTCAAAATTGTATGGTGTATAGAAAATGCTAATTTAAACATTCAGTGAAATTTTCATGTATCTACAGTTGTTCGTTTTTGAATTACAACAAAATAAGGAAATCGCTACATGAGAAATCGAGTGAATATCCAATGTTGTAAAAATTTTAATTTCAAACGCTCATAAAAATTTAACTTGACTGTCCGGTAGAGATTTTTTTATTGATAAAGGTAGATAATCTTATAAGGAATCTTGTGTTTCATTTTCAAATCTTAGATTTAAAAAGAAAAATTTTTACGAATTCTTAACTCAAAATAATTTGCTAATTTTCGTGATTTTTCCATATTTTGTAAATTTTTGAACTTTAAATGCTTATAAAAAAAAATTGTGACTAAGGATTTTTAATATTTTTCATCTGCCTTTGAAACAACATATTAGGAACCTTCTATTAAATTTTCAAGCTTTCGCAACCAACAAATAAAATTTTATTGATATTTCTAGAAAAAAAACTAAAAAAAAATGAAAAATGAAAATGTCCCTAAACAGTTCAAAATAAATCAAAATATTTTGAAAATGTTATCGTGTATAGAAAATGCAAATATAAACAACCAGTGAAAATTTCATGTATCTACGGTCATTTTTTTTAAAGTTACACCAAAAACCAAATTCGATTTTTTGGAAAATCGATTTTGCGTAAAAATTCCCGTTTTTCCTTAATTTTTATGTTGTTTTTCCCGGCGCTTGTGAAAACTACTGGAAAATGTTTACTTTTGACCCCCCAAAGTACCAACTAGATTCACTTTCCTATCAGAAAAGGTACTATTGAAGAAAATCGAAGCACTTTTACTGTCCCAAAACGTGATGACAGACACAAAAATATAAATAAAAATATAAAAACATACATCATTGTAAAACCAATACATTCATCGCTCCGCTCTGAATCTAAAATTACAGAAAAAGTAAGGTTAGTTGATAAGGTGATGTAATACGTAATAATATGACCCATTCGACAGTGTCCTTCGAAGGGTGAGACGCGACGGCGAGCCCTACTACTATAATAGTACACGTGTTAAACGGTATAATAAATTAATATTTGAATACAATTTATTCAAATGTACACTTATTTTTATATATTTAGATTGTATACCTACCTTCATAAATAAAAAGTATACAAACTATTATGGCGATATTTATAAACAAAAATATTAGTAGTTTATTAAAGGATATCTTCTTTTTTTAAATTTTTGAATATATATTATCAACTCCATCATCTATAAATCAATTTTACCTGACTCATCACTTATAGCCATAGTAATATATAGGTATACAAATATACGATAAATTTACTGATTAATTTTATTTTAAATTATAGTATTATTTTTTTTTATTACTTACTTACTAGTTCAAGTTTCGTCTGTTTATTAAACATACCAGATATTGTTTTCACGTACATTACCCCAGCACCCCCCCCCCCCCCAATACGATTTTCATATTTTTTTTTGTCCTAATATTTAGTATGCAATTAGTATGAATTAGTATGACCATTTTTCAAATTTGTACGCGTTTAGTTTTCGCCCCACGAACAAAAAACTGGGGCGGTGCTGGAGAAACGTTTCCCCAGCACCCCCCACAAGAACCAGTGGCATCACGGGGTTTTTTTCGGTCCCATCATTTAGTATGCGAGACGTACGAATTTGTATGCCTCTTTTTGAAATTCGTACGACCCCCCCGTCCAATTACAAATGTCGTTCCTAACATTTAAGCATTTATCCAGCACCCCCCCCCCCCCCCCCCCCGGGTGGCATTTTTCTTCGGGCAAGTCACGGTGTCCGGAGAATAAGTTCCACCATTTCCCCTACCTGGGCATGACAGATACCTATGGACGCCCACTGATAATTATGTCAAACACACAAGTGTTCCATCTATCTACAGTTCCACAAACTAATAATCACAGTACCTAGTTGAAGTCTCAACCATCAAAAAAAAATGTATATTTTAATAAATCAACTATACATGAGTTCGAAGGTTATGCTGGACTACCACTGATTTCCCTGCGCTGTGGTTCAAAACTGTCTACGCAGCGGAATATGTGACCGTGCTCTTTCTCACGGGTACCTACATGGATATGTATAAACATAAATATATAATATATAATACGAAATGCTTATTTTACAATACCTAGTTATTTTATAATTATTCTTATACTACTGCTACTAAATGAAATGGGTTTATAACAATATATATTATATTATAAATATTTATTTTTTAGTAGGCACCTACCTAGTTATACATTTTTCGAGTTTTGGATACAAACTCTTAAAAATGATTATTGTTGCCTGTTGTGTAGTATCACGATGTAGAGGAGATATCTTAGTATATAAAATCATACTGTATACGGAAAACGATTTTGAGCAGACTTATATTAATACCTAAGTATCTTTTTGGTATAATTGCTATTAAAGTAATTATATCTTTAGTAATACAGCGTAGTCATTGAATAAATTTATGCCGAAACAATAATATTGTTACATAATTTACTCTCATCTTGATATCAAACTGTATATAATTTAACTTACAGCAGTACACTTTTTTTTAACTAATTTTTGGAAGGCCAATTTTTGTAACACATTATCTATGTTATAGAAACGCAAACCAAAAAAATTAAATTAAATTAAATTAAATCGCTAACCAAATGTAGCATGTTACTAGATATTTTTCAATTGTACTATAACCAAAAATATATCTATAATTCCTCAATTTAATTTAACTTACCTAATGTTTTTATCATACTTTTGGACTAAGTATAGTGTGTTCGCATTCCTGATTCCTCGTTCAAATAATTAAATGAAAATATTTTTAGATTCTGAGTAAAACGATGAGTGTATTGATTTTACAATGATGTGTGTATTTATTTATTTATTTATTTATGTTTTTGTGTACACAATAATTAGTCGAAATAATGCTTCGATTTTCAACTTCAGTATCTTGTTCGATTGGAAAGTTAATATTGTTGGTGCATTCGGGATTTCAAAATTTAAAATTCCCAGTAATTTTCAACAGCGCCAAAAAAAACAAAAGAACAATTAAATAAAAAAGCGGGAATTTTTACGCAAAATCGATTATACAAAAACCGAATTTGGAGTTTGGTGTAACCTTAAAACAAATTACCGTAGAAACATGAAATTTTCACTGAATATTTATATTTGCATTTTCTATTCAAAATATAATTTTCAAAATATTTTGACTCTTTTTAAGCTGTTAACGGACATTCACTGTTTTCAATTTTTCTAGTTTTTTTTTTCTATTAATATCAATAGTTTTATCTGTTGGGCCAAAAAGTGTAAAAATTTATTTCAAGGCTCCTTATATATTGTTACAATATCAGTTGAAAAATATTTTTTATAAGCATTTAAAGATCGAATTTTGACAAAATTTATCAAATTTAAAATTGAATAACTATTTTGTAGTTAAAAACTTATAAAATGTTCAAATTTTATATCTAAGGATTGAAAATTTAAAAAAAGATTCCATGTAAGAAGTCGATTCTGTTACCAAATAGTATAAAAAATACACAAGCACAGTTGATTTTGACAGTCATTTTAAGTTCAAATTTGGACGAAATTACATATTAAAATCAATATTAATGATTTTGGTTTTTCGTTGTAATTTAAAAATATTATTCGGGGATATATGAAACTGAATAATCAAAAAATCAAAATATTATGGCCTATCCATACAATCTACCATAGTATAAGGAATAAGAAGTATGTTCAATGATAGAAGTTCTGCCAACATTGTAATGCTAACTTCACATGGGTCATTTTTTTTTTTTATTACCATTGATATATGTAAAAAATAAATGTAGTTAAAGTAATAAATAATAAAAAACTTAGAATAACTATTTTAGTTATTTTGTTGTGTTTGTATAATATTATTCTTGAGTATTTGAAACTTCTAAAGAACACTATTATATTATGATAGTATCAGAGTTTGTTGTTGATTTATAAAGCGTTATAATAGTACCTAATGGATATTGTGATATGATTAATTTGGAATTTATTATAGGTACCTATTATAGATCATTTTTTTTAATACCATAGATAAGTATATAATATGGCTCAAACCTAGAATGACATTCCGTCTCCGCTCAGAATTCTTTTTCTTATACAATGATAATAATTATATAATAATTATAATTATTTTATAATTATAAATTATTATATAATTGAATTCAAATTTAATACCATCTATTACACAGTGACCAACTTGTAACCTACTGTACAGCAGAATACCTTTTTAAATATACATGATATAGATACAATGTCTACAAAATATCATACAAAATATATGTATGGCGTACGATACCTGATTGTCTTTATGTTTATAATTTATTAAAGTTTATCAAAATAAATCATTCGTATTAATCACAATTGTGGGCTTTTATAGCTTTATAAATATTATGAAAAAGACAAAATTCGTAATGATATATCTGTATAATTGTTTATATTGTACAAAAAAAATTTGGATATAAATAACAGATGAACAAAAAAAATTTATTCTATTCTTTAACAGGAAAAAACTTAAAATAATAAACAAAAAACAGACTTTTATCTGAATTACCGGGCGTTTTGTATAGGCAATATAAGTACATTCCGGATATTATGGCTTGGCGATTTACAAGTAACATCGCATTAGTTAGAACCATAGACGTATACATAGTGTAACATATAATATAGAATATTAATTCGTTAATACAACTTGTAGAGTTTTATGCGTTTTAAATATTTATGTTTTTAACAGATAGTTTCTCAAAACAAAATCCATTATTAAAGCCGTTAATGATTTAGAAATTTGAATGTTTAAATGCTGATTCTGCATCACACACTCACACACAAGCAACACGATAACCAAACAAGTGGCGTAGACATGATTTCTGAAGGGGGAGTCAAAAAAAGAAAACGACTAGTTAAATGGGAGTAGAAAATTAGAAAGTCCCAGCACCTCTCAAAACTTTTTACTTAGGTAGTAAAATATTTAACAATAATAAACAATGAATATAATTTGAATTGATTCAAAATTGGGGCGCCGTAAATGACAGGAAAATAATGAGGCGGACTGTAAAAATCTGGAATTTTTTCGTAATATCGTAAAATCCGTAAAATCAAAAACCGTAATCTACCTTACCGTAATTGTACGGAAATTTAAATGACATGGACCGTAATCTCACCGAACGTAACATTCCGGAAAAGTATAACATAAGACGCTAACACCATCAAGTGGAGCATCTATGTAACTATACTCTGTCAAGAAAAATAAATACTGGGCACTGACTTAGGATAGGTATTTCTTATGCAACAGCGAATAATAACCAAACTAAATATTATTAGGTACCGACGAGACGTACCGTCCAACTTTTTCAATGATAGTATGCACCAGGTTTTGGAAGTGGGTTCAGTACAGTTTCTTAAGGTGAAAAATGGAGAAGGTGAAGCTCATCGACAGAGGGTTTCACGGAAACTTATAAAAATTAAACTAACAAATTTTAATAGTACACTATAAACTATATACAAAATATAATTGTCTAGGTTTTTGTCTATGATGAATGATGATTGATGACATTGTTATTATGTAGGTACTTGTTATTTTTCTTATATGTTAAAATACGAGAACATAATATTATTTTTTTATTATTCATATTGATACCTACATGTTCGTACAAATACTGAAGTACTTGGTATAAATGATATATACCAGTATAATATTTTACACGTAATACACTATACAGTAATACTGCGGTCCTCAACTTCTTTATATCCGCGTACCACCTACACAGTTTGAAAATGTTTTTGTACCTTCTGGCCAAATAACGTATTTTTTTGATTTTCAAAAATATTAATGTACATATCGTGTCATGTAACTATATGAAATTTAATTTTATTAGGAACTACAAAATTATGATAATAATATAAGCTTATTATAATGCATAAATAAAAAATTAAATATGTCTAATTATATACCAAATAAATCAAATAATATCCAATATTATTATAATGTGAACGATACATTTAATTTTTTTTATAAATTGACATGTTCTCAAAGTACCTCCGTCCACCTATGAGCTTTCCACATACCACTTGTGGTACGCGTACTACAGGTTGGGAAAAGCTAGTGTCTCTCTATTAGTGACTAATACATATACGTAAAATGATTTTATAGATATTAAATATTAAGAACTGTCAGACTGAATTGAACCAAATCAGACTAAACCACATGTAACTTGGACCTTTTAATTTGTATACTGTTTACGAACCAGACAGCTAAAGAGAATAGTGGTAATAGTATAACATCTATAAGTATGTAATCTTCGCTCTATGTTAGTGACGAAAATAGAGGAGGATAAGACCCTCATAATCTCTTAAAGCCCCCTCAAAAAATAATAATATAATTTATATTATAATTTAAAAAAAAACATGTCTTGTAGTTTGAGCAACACTAAACATTTTTCCTAATTTCGGCATTGCTCCACGGACAAGATACCTTATGATGAAGTATAATAAGCTATTATTTAAGCTATTTCTCCGTTTGAGTTTACCTAATAATCACGATAATTTAGTTGTCTACAACTTGTAAATGTGGTTGGTATTTTAAATTTGAATGCAACGATAAAAAAAACACTATGCATTCGGAAAAATGATTCTGAATAAAGCTCAATAGAAAATTAAATCTTAAAACAAATAATTATTTTAAATATAAATTAAATAAACTAAATAATAACTTTAAAGAATCCGCCATTGTTGTCGAATTTAAGTCAACTCTTACAAAAAAAGGTGACAAACGATTTTTGATATTTTTTACTGTCGTTTAAATTAATGTATACCTACATAACATTACTGTATATATATTGAATTATGGTATCTTGGTACCTATAGGCAATGTATTAGATTTTCAGGTTTAAATATAAATATAAAAAAACGTGATATTTCTATTATTTTCAAAGTTAAATATATAATATAATATAATATATTGTTTCACCGTGAAACTAAAAAACGGTCTAGATCATACGATTGTGCTGAGGTATAATATATCCAACATAAATTTATATTTTATATTTATATAATACATCATATTATACTAAGATTTAAGGGGCAAGCACAAGGGGTCGTACTACTATTTATCAAACGTATTATGTATAGCGTTGTATTTTGTTGGTTATAGCTTAACTAATATTTTAAAACAAAGTTCAGCATAAATATGTAAAAAATTACTTTATGCACAATAATATCATCAAAATATATAGTATAGGTACTTAGTAATATATCAAAGGCTGACACTGACTGACCGTCTTCGTCCAGAGTCATTTTCCGTATACAATGATATTATACCTACCTACCTATCATTGAATTTAAATTTAACACCATCCATTACAGACTAAAGTGACCTACTTGTTACCTATACATTGTACCGATTCTACCATTTGTACCTATTTTACAGCAGAGCGACACCCACTTGCCTGCCTTATTTAAAATTTAACATAATATTCAATATTCTTATACATATTGTAAATTTTATACATTAAGGGAATTTTTTTGTTAAATGTTGTCACTTGGCCTATCACATGGAAGTATTTTGTGTAGGTAATTACTAATTAATAATAAATATACCTATACCTACTATTATTATTATGTGTACCTACTATAAATGTATTTTTTTATGTATAGGTATTATACCTACTTACATAAAAACCATTCTGATTATGAGTGTAGGCTTGTTGCAAAGTGTGCATTGGTATAGATTTGCATCATGTGATTTTTGACAAATACACCTATATTGCTAAATAAATTTGGGTTGGTAAGGGGACGTTTTTTTTTCTTGCCTGTTGCACAAAATTCCTAAATACGACTCTGCAAAAACTAAAATCCTTGTGCCCCCTCCCACCAAACATTAAAAACACAACTGACTTACCTATAATATATCAAATTCCAATGGCATTTGTTGCAATAAATTGTGAATTATGAAAAATAAAAATGAATGTCTTTTGTATCAGCCATATTTTTATAGCAGTAAGTAGAATACTAATAGTAGGCTACTATAAATATTAAGTAGGTACATACAATCTATTCAATTAAATCTATATAATTGCTAGTTCTTGAGTTATTCGGGTAATCGGGTCTCACTGTCAAAAATGATTTTAGGCTCATAGCCAGACTTTTACCTAAGATATTCTAAAGATGAAAATATATTTTATAATTTATAGACTATATAGTGTAGCCACAGATCCGGAATAGATGGGCGAGCTACCTGGAAAATGTCAGAGGACCACTGTAAATCTGGGCTGGTTTTAGGCTTAAGCATGGATAGTTTCGGATAATTATTTATCTGGATTAATTAATTTAACTCAGTGTGAAGTGTATGCTAGTCTTGTAATGTTTGATTAAAAATAGATCTTTTGGGAACGATTAAAATCCTAAGACTTGGTGTGTCGATACCTTTCCTATCCGGTACCGAGTTTAGGAGAATCCACTACATATTATGATTTTGTGAATTTACAATAAAGGGCTCCAGCATAATATTATCATGTCTTGAAGAGTAATATTTAGGCAATTCACATAACAGAAACTTTGAGCTATATCTATGTGTGAGTAAATGAACATTAGTGTGTGTTTACGAAAATCGCTATTTAATGCCGCGTCGGGTACTGTCGCACGCGCACGCACATTGAATTGCGATCCAATGACGAAAACATTTATAAGTTATACAAGTCATATAAGTTGAATAAGTTAATACTCCGTTATAGGTACAAGGTAATATATACAAGGTAGGTACATATATTTTTATTCAATACCTATCTATGTGAAATATATAGGTAATAATTGTAAAATGTATTGCTGAGAAATAGTTTTGAACTAGGTACTGGAAAAATTCATTAAAAATATGAACAATACAAAAAAAAAGTTAAAATTTGGCTAAACCATAGCCCAAGCATTGAAGCATCTGAGTTATAGTGTTCAGTGTTAATATAAAATATATGATGTGAACCTGATAAAATTTAATATATTATGTTATATAGCAACCGATTAATTAATTATACTTTTTATTATTTTATTTATATTATACTTATTTTGTCTTTTAATGTTTCCATTTTTAATTTTAAATTTGTAATGTTTATTATAGTTTTGTCTTTTAATGTTTCCATTTTTAATTTTAATGTTTACACTACTTTAATTACTTAGGTTTTTTATTAGTACTAAAATTTCACCAATAAGAAGTTTTTTCCTCAGTGTGTTGGGCCATTATACTCGATATTTTTTTATTATAACTACTGTACTGTGATCATATTATGGACAATAAAAAAAAAAAAATGGTTAGTTATTTTTCGTCCCACAATATGACGCAACAGTTAAGACTTTTAGACGTCTCGCCACTGTCATTTGCGATTTGGCCTTTCTCGATATTCTCAAAAGCCACGTCACTCGAGATTTGTTTTTCTTTGAGGTCTTTGTTGGTGTATTAATTGTGATTCTGTCATATTTAATATTTTTTATACATTTATATGGTGTATACTGTATACCTAAATTAATTTAATTTTAAATGATTAAAAATAAAAATGGACGCCAATGATGGATACAAATATAATAATAATGGCAGTCGAAATGGAATCACGTAAGTACGATTAATTATAAATACCTACCTAGTTATTATGCCAACTTAAATTAAATTAATTTTATAATTTTGTACAATTTATTCATTACACTTAAATATTTTTTGTTATACATTTTCAAATTAAAATATTCAATTGTATTACCTTTGAAATAGTGATGTTTTTTCAGTTACTATATCATATTTAACATAGGTAATAATTTAAGACACGTCATTATTATTATAAGTAACTATGAATTTAAAATAAAGTTATTGTAATTATTTATTTTAGATTCTGAGAGAAACGATGAATGTATTGATTCTACAATGATGTGTTTTTTTTTGTGTTTGTCATCAAATTTTAGGACAGTAAAAGTGCTTGGATTTTCTTCAACAGTATCTTTTCTGATAGGAAAGTGAATCTAGTTGGTACTTTGGGGGTTCAAAAGTAACAAGTAACAAAGACATTTTCAGTTTTAAATTTTTTTAGCTTTTTTTTCTATAAATATCAATAAAATTGTATTTTTTGTGTAAAAAAGAGTGAAAATTTAATGCAAAGCTCCTGATATATTGTTACAATAGCAGTTAAAAATTATTAAAATTACAAAGGCACAATTTTTTTTTATAAACATTTAAAGTTCAAATTTGACAAAATTTATCTTATTTAAAATGTAATAATAATTTTGTAGTTAATAATGTTCAACTTTTATAGCTGAGGATTGAAAATTTAAAACAAGATTCCACGTAAATAGGTTATTTATAAATTACTTTATTCACCTTAATATTTTCAAATATACTTCATAATATCATAGGCTGACTGACAGTTTTCGCTCAGAATCGTTTTTCTTATACAATGATATTATATCATTGAATTCAAATTTAATACCATCCATTATACCGTGACCTATTTGTAACCTACTGTACAGCAGAGCAACTTTTTAATATTTCAGTTATTTTAAATGCATTGAAGCTCGTACACATTTTTGTAACAGTTCTATAAAAAGATTAAAAAATGGTACATTCGTTAAGGTTAAACCACACAGAGGTCATGGTAGAGAACCAGGGATCAGTAACCAGGGCTGATCACTAATTTCCGAGCAGTTTTAAAACAACGAGCAGCTACAGAAAATATACCGTTGAAAAGCATTTACGATGAATAATGAAGAAGGTATGTTCTTAGGGTCATAAAAAGATGAAAAATAGTGTTAGGCCCCAATAACAGTCATTCTAAAATACAACATTTAATCTTTTTCAGAATTGAAAAATATCTCTCACTTATTGTAGATGTTGTAACTGGTAATACTGCTAGAATAAATAAAAATTGAAGTATGTTTGGAAAATATAAATATCCATCCTTTTTAAATAATCTCAAACTGTTCACACCACACCAGCCTATTGACTACAATCATATAATTTTAAAAATAATATTTTTTTATTATAAATAAAATATCATCTTGCTATCTGGGTTATAATACTTTATAATATAAAGCAGTTAATTTTATTGTTAGGTACCTATACCTGCTATTCATATATAATATTTATTAAAGCGAAAATTACCAAGACTATCTAAAATATTTATTTATTTTTGAATTTTGTTACATATAAATTATACGTAGGTAACTATTTTTTTTTTAGCATAGATGGTAAGTCTATGTCGGGAACCTTTCGTCCCCCCTCACCTTAAATCAACTGCTGATTATTACAATAGGTAGAGTAATTTGAAATGATTTAGTACCTATTTACAGTGCTGTAAAGTATTTGAGTAAAAGTTTTCAAGTATTGAATAACTTTCTAAATATTTTCAGCATGAAGTATTTTCGATACTTTTTTTTGTATTAAATACTTAATTGTATTGAATACTTTTTTTTTCAAACATTTTATTTTTGTTCAAAATATTTGGTTGAAAAAATATTATTTCCAACTACAGTAATAGTTTTATTTAGTATTCTGTATTTTTGTGTTAGCACAAATGTTTGTGAAAACCCGGTTTTTTCAATAGTTATTCAATAAAAATATATGAACATTTTGAAAACTAAGGTCCATGTTTAATTGAATACTATTTGTAGTCGATGCTTAAGAATAAGTATTGCTTAAGCTACACTTAAGATTCAAATGAGATACATAAACGAGACTTTGGTTTAAAAAAAGAAAAAGTGTTACCTACTTAAATTAAGGTTGGTCGAGACATACCTTAAGCATTGCTTTTAGTTAATATCACAAATTTGTATTTTTAAATTATCAAAATTAGCTTAGGCAATACTTATTCTTAAGCATTGACTATGAATATTGAACAAGGCCCTAATGTTTTTAAAATGTAATAAACATTTATTTAATAAATAATTAAAATAAACATGATAATAAACCTACTTTAAAAACCAAAAGTATTTTTAAGGTATTCCAAATACTTTCTCAAAGTATTTGAGTAGTATTTTAAATACTCGACAAAAAAATTTATTTTAGTATTTACTCAAATACATTTTAGAAGTATTCTTCACAGCACTGGTTATTTACAAAAAAAAAAATCCCGAGCCATTCAGCGAAGTTATATACAAAGAATCTTAAAGACTTTCATTTGAAATCAATGTATCACGTTTATTTTTATTAAATACTGTGTCATTTATACTGTAGGTAATTTATTGATATTGAATCATAATTAATACAGACATGTGGTAGCAGCAGGATTATATCCATGGTCTACTGCTGAATCGATTATGCGATTTACCAGGAGAAGCACAATGCCAAGACTGTAAAATTCACTATCCGACTTGGCCACATTGTTTGAAAATGAACAACTCAATCGATTTGGATGTTTTGATGCTCCATTCTTTAGAGGATGTGTACAATGTACATTATGTTGATGGCAGGAGTAATGTTATTTTCGCATGCACCAACTTGTTACAGCATATACTTAGAAATGTAGTCACTGATGAAACATTTAAAGTGGTCCCAGTTAATATGGGATATCAGTTGTTGACAATACACTGTATGATTCAGAACTATGTAAGTTATTGTTTAATTTTTCATATGCCTAGTAAAACTTAAGATTATTTCAATAATTTTTCATATATAGGAATAATTAATGCTAGACTCGTTATTTCAGTACATACCCATAGTATATTTTCTAATGGAAAGCAAGTCAAGGAATTTGTGTGATTGTGTAATACGATTTATTAGAAATAATCTATGGCCAAATGTAGTTCCAGAAACTATAATTACAGGTTATGAAACAGCACTGAGGGATGAGCTGATTTCGCCATTTTCAAAATCTAGTGCTGTTGGGTGTTTTTTTCACCATAATCAAGTACCTATTAAAATAAATAAAAACATAAAAATTAATGACATAATATTTTTGTATGTATATTGTTAAGGCTGTATGGAGAAAAATGAAAAACTTAAGCTACTGACACCATGTCAACAACAATGACAATTCGTTGAAAGCTTTAAGACTCCTCTTGTCTCTTCCGCTATTGCCTGCCAGAGATATAAACAGCGAATTTTTGTTGATTCTGACATTTTGTCAAAATCATGGAGGGCATCTAGAACGTTTGAAGACATAATATTATGAACAGTAACTTATAATAAAAATATCTTGTTTAAAATTTAATTAACAAAAAATTATACCTACATTTACATATACAATTAGTTTATTAATTAATTTATTAATTTATAATGATTAACGCCAGTCGGCTTTTATACAAAGTACTTACATACAAAATAATAACAATTTTAAATAACAATATTAAAATAGTAAGACATAATAACAGTATTAAAAATATTAAGACAGCAAAAACCAATAATATGGTGAAACAAAAATAAAGGGGCCAGGCACGAAATTGTCACAAATTATATAAATTGTATACACGCATCAGTCTAGGGAGGGGTGCATTGGCAGCATAGTCATCATAGTGCTGCTTTAATTACTTAGCAAAGAGCTAAGTAATTAAAGTAGTATAAACATTAAAAATGGAAACATTAAAATACAAAAATATAACGAACATTACAAATTTAAAATTAAAAATGGAAACATTAAAAGACAAAATAAGTATAATAAAAATAAAATAAATAAAAGTATAATTAATTAATCGGTTGCTATACAATATAATATAATATAATATATTAAATTTTATCAGGTTCACATCATATATTTTATATTAACACTGAACACTATAAAGCACTCAGATGCTTCAATGCTTGGGCTATGGTTTAGCCAAATTTTAACTTTTTTTTTGTATTGTTCATATTTATAATGAATTTTTCCAGTACCTAGTTCAAAACTATTTCTCAGCAATACATTTTACAATTATTACCTATATATTTCACATAGATAGGTATTGAATAAAAATATATGTACCTACTTTGTATATATTACCTTGTACTTACCTATAACGGAGTATTAACTTATACAACTTATATGACTTGTATAACTTATAAATGTTTTCTTCATTGGATCGCAATTCAATTTGCGTGAGCGTGCGACAGTTACCCGACTCGGCATTAAATAGCGATTTTCGTAAACACACACTAATGTTCATCTACTCATACATAGATATAGTTCAAAAGTTTCTTTTGTGTGAATTGCCTAAATATTACTCCTTAAGACATAATAATATTATGCTGGAGCCCCTTATTGTAAATTCACAAAATCATAATATGTAAGTAGTGGATTCTCCTAAACTCGGTACCGGATAGGAAAGGTATCGGCACACCGAGTCTTAGGATTTTAACCGTTCCTAAAAGATCTATTTTTAATCAAACATTACAAAACTAGCATACACTTCACACTGAGTTAAATTAATTAATCTAGATAAATAATTATCCGAAACTATAAATGCTTAAGTCTATGACCAGCCCAGATTTAGAGCCGTCCTCTGACATTTTCCAGGTAGCTCGCCCATCTATTCCGGATCTGTGGCTACACTATAGTCTATAAGTTATAAAATATATTTTTATCTTTAGAATATCTTAGGTAAAAGTCTGGCTATGAGCCTAGAATCATTTTCGACAGTGAGACCCGATTACCCGAATAACTCAAGAACTAGCAATTATATAGGTTTAATTGAATACATTGTATGTACCTACTTAATATTTATAGTAGCCTACTATTAGTAGGGTACTTACTGCTATAAAAATATAGCTGATACAAAGGACATTCATTTTTATTTTTCTAAATTCACAATTTATTGCAACGTATGCCATTGGAATTTGATATATAATAGGTAAGTCAGTTGTGTTTTTAATGTTTGGTTGGGGGGGACACAAGGATTTTAGTTTTTGCAGAGTCGTATTTAGGAATTTTGAGCAACAGGTAAGAAAAAAAACGCCCCCTTCCCAACCTAAATTTATTTAGCAATATAGGTGTATTTGTCAAAAAACACATGATGCAACACGCCTACACTCATAATCAGAATGGTTTTTATGTAAGTAGGTTTAATACCTTTACATAAAAAAAATAACATTTATAGTAGGTACACATAATAATTATAGTAGGTATAGGTATATTTATTATTAATTAGTAATTACCTATACAAAATACTTCCATGTGATAGGCCAAGTGACAACATTAAACAAAAAAATTCCCTTAATGTATAAAATTTACAATATGTATAAGAATATTGAATATTATGTTAAAATTTAAATAAGGCACGCAAGTGGGTGTCGCTCTGCTGTACAATAGGTACAAATGGTACAATAGGTACAATTTATGGGTAACAAGTAGGTCACTTTAGTCTGTAATGGATGGTGTTAAATTTTAATTCAATGATAGGTAGGTATAATATCATTGTATACGGAAAATGACTCTGGGCGAAGACGGTCAGTCAGTGTCAGCCTTTGATATTTTACTAAGTACCTATATTTGATGATATTATTGTGAATAAAGTAATTTATTTACATATTTACGCTGAACCTTGTTTTAAAATATTATAGTTAAGCTATTACCAACAAAATAAAACTGCGTATATGTTTGATTAATAGTACAATCCCTTGTGTTTGTCCCTTAAATCTAAGTATATGATGTATTACATAAAATATCAATTTATGTTGGATATATTATATCTCAGCACAATCGTATGATCTAGACTGTTTTTATGTCTCATGATGAAACAATATTTTATATATAATATTTGACTTTGAAAATAATAGAAATATCACGTTTTTTTATATTTAAACCTGAAAATCTAATACATTGCCTATAGGTACCAATAGATACCATAATGCAATATATATACCTACATTAATGTTATGTAGGTATACATTAATTCAAACGACAGTAAAAAGTATCAAAAATCGTTTGTCACCTTTTTTTATAAGGGTTGACTCAAATTTGACAACAATGGCGTATTCTTTAAAGTTATTATTTAGTTTATTTCACTTATATTTAAAATAATTATTTGTTTTAAGATTTAATTTTCTATTGAGCTTTATTCAGAATCATTTTTCCGAATGCATAGTTTTTTTTTTATCGTTGCATTCAAATTTAAAATACCAACCACATTTACAAGTTGTAGACAACTAAATTATCGTGATTATTAGGTAAACTCAAACGGAGAAATAGCTTAAATAATAGCTTATTACACTTCATCATAAGGTATCTTGTCCGTGGAGCAATGGCGCAATTAGGAAAAATGTTTAGAATTGCTCAAGCTACAAGACATGTTTTTTTTAAAATTATAATATAAATGATATTATTATTTTTTGTGGGGGCTTTAAGAGATTATGAGGGGCTTATCCCCCTCTATTTTCGCCACTACCATAGAACGAAGATTACATACTTATAGACGTTATACCATTACCACTGTTCTCTTTATCTGTCTGGTTCGTAAACAGTATACAAATTAAAAGGTCCAAGTTACATGTGGTTTAGTCTCTAGCTTTTCTCAACCTGTAGTACGCTTACCACAAGTGGTATGTGGAAAGCATATAGGTGTACGTGATACGCTGAGAATATCTCCCTTTATAAAAAAAAATGAAATGGATCGTTCACATTATAATAATATTAGATATTATTTGATTTATTTGGTATATAATTATACATATTTAATTTTCTATTTATGCATTATAATAAGCTTATATTATTATCATCATTTTTTAGTTCCTAATAAAATTAAATTTCATATAGGTACATGACACGATATGTACAAAAATATTTTTGAAAAGCAAAAAAAGCGTAATTAGGTCAAAAGGTACAAAAACATTTTCAAACTGTGTAGGTGGTATGCGGATATAAAAAAGTTGATTACCGCAGTATTACTGTATAGTGTATTACGTGTAAAATATTATACTGGTATATTTCATTTATATTAGGTACTTCAATATTTGTATGAACATGCGTAGGTATCAATATGAATAATAAAAAAATAATATTATGTTCTCATATTTTAACATATAAGAAAAATAACAAGTATATAATAACAATGTCATCAATCATCATTAACCATAGACAAAAACCTAGACAATTATATTTTGTATATTGTTTATAATGTACTATTCCAATATGTTAGTTTCAATTTTATAAGTTTCCATGAAACCCTCTGTCGATGAGCTTCACCCTCTCCATTTTTCACCTTAAGAAACTGTACTGAACCCAATTCCAAAACCTGGTGCATACTATCATTGAAAAAGTTGGACGGTTCGTCGCGTCGGTACCTATTCATATTTAGTTTGGTTATTATTCGCTGTTTCATAAGAAGTACCTATCCTAAGTCAGTGACCAATATTTATTTTTGTTGACAGAGTATAGTTACATAGATGCTCCACTTGATGGTGTTAGCGTCTTATGTTATACTTTTCCGGAAAGTTACGTTCCATGAGATTACGGTCTATGTCATTTAGCTTTCCGTACAATTACGGTCCAGGAGATAACGTTTTTTGATTTTACGGATTTTACGATATTACGGAAAAATATATTCCGAAAAATATATATAGTCAAATATATTAACGAATTTATATTATATGTATATGTTACACTGTATATACGTCTATAGTTCTAACTAATGCGATGTTACTTGTTAACCGCCAAGCCATAATATCCGGAATGTACTTATATTGCCTATACAAAACGCCCGGTAATCCAGATAAAAGTCTGTTTTTTGCTGTTAAAGAATAGAATATATTTTTTTTGTTCATCTGTTATTTATATCACAAATGTTTTTGTCCAATATAAACAATTATACAGATATATCATTACGAATTGTGTCTTTTTCATAATATTTATAAAGCTACAAAAGCCCACAATTATAGTGATAGGTACGAATGATTTATTTTGATAAAATCTAATAAATTATAAACATAACGACAATCAGGTATCGTAAGGGCATACATATATTGTGTATGATATTTTGTAGACATTGTTCCTATATCATGTATATTAAAAAATTTATTCTGCTGTACGGTAGGTTACAAGTGGGTCATTGTTGGTAGATGGTATTAAATTTGAATTCAATTATATAATATCATTGTATAAGAAAAAGGATTCTGAGCGGAGACGGTATGTCAGTCTAGGTTTGAGACATATTATATACTTATAAATGGTATTAAAAAAAAAATTGACCTATAATAGGTACCTATAATAAATTCCAAATTAATCATATCACAATATCCATTAGATACTTATAACGCGTTATACATCAACAAAAACCGTGATACTATCATAGATATATAATAGTACACTTTAGAAGTTTCAAGTACCCACGAATAATATTATTCAATCACAACAAAATAACTAAAATAGTTATTCTAGGTTTTTTAATATGTAATTTCGTCCAAATTTGAATTTAAAATGTCTGTAAAAAATAACTGTGTTCATATATTTTTTAGATTTTTTGGTTACAGAATGAACTATTTATGAGAACCTTTGTTTTCAATTTGCAATCCTTAGCTATAAAAATTGAACATTTTATAATTTATTAATTTCAATGATTGATAATTTTCGAGATTTTGATAAATTTTGTCAAAATTTGATCTTTAAATGCTTATAAAAAAAAACTGTGCCTATGTATTTTTAATATTTTTCAACTGCTATTGTAACAATATATCAGGAGCCTTGTATTAAATTTTTACACTTTTTGGCCCAACAGATAAAACTTTATTGATATTTATAGAAAAAAAAACTAAAAAAAATTGAAATCTGTAAATGTCCGTAAACGGCTCAAAAAGAGTCAAAATATTTTCAAAATTGTATGGTGTACAGGAAATGCTAATATAAACATTCAGTGAAATTTTCATGTATCTACAGTTATTTGTTTTTGAATTACAACAAAATAAGGATATCGCTACATGGGAAATCGAGTGAATATTCAATGTTGTAAAAATTTGAATTTGACGTTCTTATAGACATTTTTCTTTTGATAAAGGTAGATAATCTTATAAGGAATCTTGTGTTTAATTTTCAAATCTTAGATTTAAAAAGAAAAATTTTACGAATTCTTAACTCAAAATAATTTGCTAATTTTCGTGATTTTTCCATATTTTGTCAATTTTTGAACTTTAAATGCTTATAAAAAAAATTGTGGCTAAGGATTTTTAATATTTTTCATCTGCCTTTGAAACAATATATTAGGAGCTTTCTATTAAATTTTCAAGTATTCGCAACCAACAAATACAATTTTATTGATATTTTTAGAAAAAAAACTAAAAAAAAATGGAAAATGAAAATGTCCCTAAACAGTTCAAAATAAATCAAAATATTTTGAAAATGTTATCGTGTATAGAAAATGCAAATATAAACAACCAGTGAAAATTTCATGTATATACGTTCATTTGTTTCAGAGTTACACCAAAAACCAAAATCGATTTTTTGGAAAACCAATTTTGCGTAAAAATTCCCGTTTTTCCTTAATTTATATGTTGTTTTTCCCGGCGCTTGTGAAAACTGCTGGGAAATTTATACTTTTGACCCCCCCAAAGTACCAACTAGATTTACTTTCCTATCAGAAAAGCTACTGATGAAGAAAATCCAAGCACTTTTACTGTCCTAAAACGTGATGACAGGCACAAAAATAAAAAAAAATAAAAAACAAAAAAAAAACACACATCATTGTAAAATCAATACATTCATCGTTTCACTCAGAATCTAAAATATAAAAATATAAAAAAAAGAAAATACACATCATTGTAAAACCAATACATTAATCGCTCCGCTCAGAATCTAAAAAAGTAATCATGAGATAGTCACCGAGAAAGCATGATAACGGGATAGAATCACAAAGTAGAATCAGGTGACTCGGTGAGACACGGACCTACTTTTGCAATTGCAGTAATACTATGGATGTACGTCCGAAATACTATAGCCATCATGTGACATCGAAACGATATTTATATTTTGATGACCGTTACTCAACTTGTACCTTTATTTATATATAACTAGCTGATCCCGTGCACTTCGTCGCCCGTTAAATGTATCAACTCAATATGACTCAAACTTTGTTCAATTCGTTATTCAATATTCGGTGTATGGTGTTTAAAATTTATCTTATCTTTTCCGTTGCCCGGAATAAAAATTCTGAATCGCAGCAGTACATTATCAGGTAGGCAATCTACCTGCGGTAGATCGCGGACCCCGTGCTGTTTGTACGGAGGTGTATGATTTAACTCTAAAGTATCAAAGTTATACCAACTTTATTTTGATATAATACTGTAGATTAATATAACAAATTTGGTTGCTCGTAAAAAATCGCAACTCTTAAAAAAATTATGATTGTTGAACTCCTTTTGGGTGTAACTTTCTGGCGTTTCTGCGGTAAGTGCAACTCAGCCACCTGGTAGGCAATGTTCAATAATTCGATTTGATGCAAGCTTGTACCTGATCTGCCCGAATAACCAATGGCAACCAATAAATAAATGCTAATTTCTACTGTAGACTGTGACCAATGGCAGCTATTAATAAATAAAAATAAAATTTCCAATTTCCATCGTGAATCTCAATGTCCCTGTTTGAGCACCTATTTAAAATGCGAATTTTGCCAAATCCTTTCTTATTGCACGGTGAAAATATGAGAAGAACCTCTATTCCAAATTTCAAGTCCGTACGTTGAGTAGTTTTTGAGATACAGCGATCAGTGAGTCAGTGGTATTTGGATTTTATATATATAGATAACTAATTATTAACTAACATTATCGGACTTTATTTATGCCTAAACCCTGCTCCGTGATATCCTCTTTCATTTAAAAAAAACTGCATGACAATTGGATAAGAAGTTTCGAAACCAAACCGTAACAAAGATTTCCTCTTTTGCTTGATTTCAGTTTTATATATATAGATATAGATATACTATTATATACTATTATATTTATATATTACTCATTAGAATATTTTGTCTATTTAAATTTTCAGTTTTAAGGCGAATTGTATAGGCAAATTAAGTGGTTAGGTCGTTCTCTAGGCATTTTGGACTATGGACAGAGTGTTGAATTTAACTTCAAATGCACGATCCACATAATTTACATAATTTATTTTAGCTTAAATGAAATTAACTGAGCAGAGAATAATGTAAACAACTATCCGTCAACTATATAATAAACAACTATCCGTCAAACACTTTATCACGCACCGTTGCTATTGGTTTGAAGTACATGCTATGTATAATAGATGGCGCTGTATGTGAAAAACGATTTCCCCACTTTTCTGTTGAATTTTTCCTGAATTTTCCAGAATTTTCTTTGCTATAAACCTCACGGAGCCCAAGACCTTTCCAACGAATGCAAAACCGTGGAAATCGGTTCGTGCGTTCTCGAGTTATAGCGTCAGGGAGGAAAACCGGACTTATTTTTATATAATAGATAAACATAACAATTTCACACTTTTCACTTTCTGATCTCTGTTTAAGACGAGTCTTACGACACTGCACCTTAGTTAAGTCAGTATAATGATACCGTGATAGGATTATAGAGAATGAATTGACATTATGATAACTTGACATTTATAATTATCTATACACCATGATACTATGGCGTATTAGTTGTAATTTATTGAACTTCTGATTATATCATATTGTACTTCCCGATTGTGGAATAATATTAATATTGTAGAGTAATAATAATAATGTAGACTAATATTTAATTTGTAAATTACTGTTTAATCTCGAAAGCGAAGATTAATGCATCATAGATAGGTATATATTATGTTATTCAATGTGTGTTAAAGTATTTTGAGTTATTCGAGTGGACTGTTAAGTGTTAATGTATTTTAAATTTTGTATGAACGTATACCTACTCAAAGTATAATGGTACATTTTTCCATATGATAAAATAACGAGAAAAACTTAGAATAACATATCCATATTTTATGATTGATCGCGCAAGTGCTCGTAGTATATTTTAAATAAACAAGCGGCATGATGCACACCCTTGGTCGAATCTATTGTGCCCGTTCATGGGACAAAGAATAGTTATGAGAACCCTAGCTAGACTGTGCAGCTATTATAATGTTTTAAACGATTGCTTGGCTCGTGAACCTGCAACTGCGTTTAAAGTATTCACCTACTGTACAAGTCTGAATGAGTGTTTTACCTTTACCTAATATAAGTGCCAACTACCTCTTACGGTTCGAAAACCCATGCTGAGTCGGATGTATGGAAAGCAGGTGAACTAGATAGGTATAAATAAGTTTATTTCGTGCGTCATTGTTTTTTAAAAATTACAGTACAATAGATCATTAAATTCCAAAAACCATAATAAACGTATGGCCAATAAATATAGGTTATATTCTCAACGGTGGCTTAGTTAATTGATTTATGTATTTGCCTTATACACTGCACCTTCTCAGAACTTCTTTTTTTTTCAACAATAAATAACGATTATAATAACGCACTTACCCCCATAACAAATTGCCTAACCGTTGTTTGTTATTCTTTTTATTCTTAAAAATACTATTATTTTTACTGGTGAAATAATTTATGTATTATACATTTATACTTAAGCTTATAATATTTGCAAACAAATATTGTATACATCAAATATACTTTCTATAGTTTTCCTTTACTCGGGTAAAAATATGTTTGAAACAACTAAGATAATCCATACGTTAATCCTATATTTAGTAAAACCCATTTTTTGTCCATTTTTTGCACGCTAACGTACCGATCAGATTTGGTGGATGATAAAATATATCTATGTTAAAATATGTACAAAAGAAGTTTACAAGGCGTGGCGAGTGATGTGACGATGACTCGAATTATGTATTAAATGCATGTCGTCTAATAAAACATTTACACATTAGATACTTAAAATAGGTATGAGTGTGTTTTCAAGTATAGAGTGTTACAAGACTGGATTCAAACGGCGAGCAACCATCGTTGAAGGAGGTCACACAAAATTCGCCTACATGTTTACAAAAATATTAAGTGTACTTTGGTGGGTAACAGGCGAGTTATATTTTGTAGATACCGATGGTCTTAAGACTCGAAAATATTGTATGAGTTATCTAATTAATACAAAAAGGAAAAATAATTTGTTGTAAACAATATTGATATACAATTAAACGATTTGGGAAATAAAATGGATTCTAACAGTTCACGCACCGTATAAAAAACATAAATCAAAATTCTTCCATGCTAAAAATACAATTATGTATCCAATTGTGTTTAGATTCTTATACGCCAGCTAACTCACGAAAAATAAAAATAAAAAGCTGAAAGATTTTCAAATTCATCTCGCTGAATTTGAACTATATATACGTCTTTACCGTCCCAAACGCGAACGTATATTGAATTATTTTTTTATGATTTTCGTACGTAAAAAATATAGAAAAATTGTTATTATTATAGACCTTGGTCCTCGAACGTTATATCAAACGTTTGAGAAAAAAACAAAAGTTACAGAACGAATAACAACTACAACCAGAATAAAACAAAAAAAAAAATAATAATAATAATAATAAATAAAAGCATAGAAAAAAAAAATTGTACAATAAACATTAACACATTAACGTAAAGTTGTGCAGTTGTAGTATAGATGGCAGCACAAGAGTGTCTAAAGCTCTACCGACAAAAAAAAGTTCATCAAAGTCTGGGAGTAATCCAACATGTTTGTTGGGTGTATTATATATGTGTCTGGCATAGTTATGCTGCTAACTTTATAAGAGTTAAGTGGAGCGGGGCGCTGGTAGTAGGTATACGACGCGCATGCGCCTTAGTAGGATTAAACGTTTACGTCTCACAAGTCCACTATGAAGTATTCACTTCAATAATAATTGTATTAGTTTATTTAGTAATACGAATGATATTAAAACATTCAGATACATTAAAATTATATTACATCCAGTGTTAGGTTAGGTCCATATTTGTATGTATGTTCCATAACTATGAGAAACGCAAGATTCAGGTTTAAGAATCATATTACTGTTATAGGTACTGAATAATTAAATAAAAACAGTTAAAACTCAGAAACAGGGGAGTCATTTCAGTTTTCAATTGAGGGGGGCAAAGGTTTTGACCGGCCCGAATAGGTAAAAAAAAAACCACTCGCTTCGACCGTTATATTATCTACATTTTTTTATGCTACCCTTTTCATTAACTAGGTAGGTAATATAATCATTTTTAAATAGAAGGTGGCAGATATTTTTAAAAACAACTGTACACCTATATCAATTAAAACTTAAAAGTCTACGAACTATTATGGCAATATTGATTGATAAACAAAAATATCAGTAGCTTATTAAAGGATATCTTCGTTTTTTTTTATTTTTGAAAATATATCAACTGCATCATCTATAAATCAATTTTACCTGATTCATCACTTATCGCCTATACGATATATTATATCTACAAATTAATATTATTTTAAATTATAATATTTATTTTTTGCTTGCTTACTATTTCAAGTTTCGTATTTTTATTAAACATACCTACCAGAAATTGTTTTCGATTCTTGGGTGGTTTGCGGTAATTTTATATTTTTAGCCACACCACCCATTTATTTTTTAGTCATATTTTGCTCAAATTGAAAGATTAATGTAAACATGCTTCACGAAAAAAATAAATTTTAATTTAGGTAGGATAAGGTACACAACTAAATTAACACAATACGCAGAAAAGTTGAATAGTTTACCATACACGACTGTAGCAACTCGTAAGTTAACTGAAGTTTGGGATCAATGGACAATGATAATTAATAAGTGTGCCAATCGGGTGTTGTTTTTAGAATTTGTAGGTATTCATTTTAGATTTTAGAAATAAAAACTATACGGGATTACGATAATAATAATTATTAATGTGTTACACTCACACAAACAAACATACCTACATACAATGTGTACGTCCCCGCATACGTCTAAATATAAATATTTTCCAACTATCAATTATTAGTAAAAATGTATCATTGTGACAATCATTTCTTAGTACATAGTATAATATTTTCTGAAAATATTATAAAATAGGCATGTTTTTGCGCTAATAATATATAATAATGGTAAAACGGTAACAACTGGGCACCGGCCCATAGAGCCACTTTTAAAATCAGACAGGGGAAAATGCCCACCTTGCCATCCCCCCAAATGACGCCACTGCTCAGAAATAGTCTAATTAGTCGTAAAATTAATTCATAATTGATCAAAAACAATCAAGAGTTAAGTAGGTAAATGTAAAAAAAAAGGTTTAGTTAATCAATGAATTATTGTCTTAAAATTTTAAAGTCAAAATACGTACTAACATTTAAGAACCTTGTTTAATTTGTTTAAATGTAAATTGATAATTTGAGGAATGAAATGGCCGAGCGAACTAAGGCGCTGGTTGCAATGAGTACCGTCGCCGATTCGAATCTCGGTCATGGTCGGCATTTATCTCCGAGTAGACATCTGTCTGGAGAGAGAGAGGCCATCATCCCCTTACCGGACATGGCAGATAGTTACGGGTGCAGATACTTACAAATCAAAAATTCTCCCAAAACAAACATACACTTGTAAACAATTCTACAGTACCACAGGATAATTACCTTATTAGTTGAAGCTTCAACCCTAACAAGCAAAAAAATAATAATAATAATAGTATATTATATTATAAGATCTTGTAACCATTTATTTGTAACTGAGAATTTTTTATTGTTCTTATTTGCTAGTAACTATGATTTGTTTTTGAATTGTTGATAGGTGGTCAGTATCATTTGTAAATGTCTAAATTATTCAAACCAATATCCGCAACCGTCACAATTTTTTTAATTCATCACAAATATATAATTATCTGCTATAAGTTCATATAAATATTAAAACATGTACAAATTAAATTAAAAATACTATGTACTGATTATAAAAAATACCGCATTGATAACAAAACTCAAAAGGTAATTAAAAAAAAAAAATCAATGGACATTGACTTATTCATACGAAGTACATCCCCAGTGAGATTGGCTCCAATATAATTTTAACTTGACAATATTTTTTAAATCCAAAATATGCAATGTGCATATAAAATGAACATTGAAAAATATACAAAAATATGTGTTTATTTTTGAATACAACAAATGTAGGTACCATACAACAATTTATATAACATAATTAACATTTTGAAAGTGAAAGGTACCATAGTCATATTATGTCAACATTATTTATCCAATTTTAATATAAACCTTGGATTATAGACCATTGATAAATCCAATCAGTGTTCCTTGTGCTTCCGCTTGTGTGCCACCAAATTGCCACTTACAGAGAATGTCTTGTCACATACATCGCATGCGTACGGTTTTTCTCCAGTATGTGTGCGTCGATGTTTCGTTAAATTACAATTTACAGCGAACGACTTGTCACATACCTCGCATGCGTACGGTTTTTCTCCAGTATGTGTGCGTCGATGTTTCGTTAAATTGGTACTTTCGCTGAAGGATTTGTCACATACATCGCATGCGTAGGGTTTGTCACCTGTGTGTGTACGTTGATGTTTCGTTAAATTACAATTTACAGCGAACGACTTGTCACATACATCGCATGCGTACGGTTTTTCGCCAGTATGTGTGCGTCGATGTTTCGTTAAACTGGTACTTTGACTGAAGAATTTGTCACATACATCGCATGCGTAGGGTTTTTCGCCAGTATGTGTGCGTTTGTGTATCGTTGAACAGGTACTTTGGCTGAAGGATTTGTCACATACATCGCATGCGTACGGTTTTTCGCCAGTATGTGTGCGTCGATGTTTCGTTAAACTGGTACTTTGACTGAAGAATTTGTCACATACATCGCATGAGTAGGGTTTTTCGCCAGTATGTGTGCGTTTGTGTATCGTTGAACAGGTACTTTGGCTGAAGGATTTGTCACATACATCGCATGCGTACGGTTTTTCGCCAGTATGTGTGCGTCGATGTTTCGTTAAACTGGTACTTTGGCTGAAGGGTTTGTCACATACATCGCAGGCATAAGGTATTTCGCCAGTATTGGTACGTTTATGTCTCGTCAAATTGCTACTTGGGCTGAATGACTTGTCACAGACATCGCAAGGGTAAGAGTTCTTATCCATCTTTCCGATTATCTGTCGTTAGTCGCTTCTATTAGTAAATATTTTATTTCAAATGTAAAAGTTTTTCATACGATTATTTGGTTACTATGCTTTTCTGTTTGTGATCAATTAGAATGTATTAACATCATCAAAATATTTTAAAGCCAGTATTTGTTGTATTACAGTTTAAACATAAAGTAGAGATTAATGTAATTAACCATGGGGTGCTCAAGCACCGCAGCACCCCAATAGTCGGCGCCCATTCTTGTTAAGAGGACGTGTCACCCAAAGCTGTACGCATGCAACGACCGAGAGGATGCGCTGTTAGGTGTTTCCACGATCCGCAAGCGCGCGGCGTTTAAGTCACGCCTACTATTCGCAACCGGCCGACGGCGGCGACGAGTGCTCGTTCGGGACTTCGGGAGCGCCGTTTATTTGTCTATGAACGTTCGTCCAGTACCATTCGTATCATTATATAATTCATTATACGCAAATGCCGCCGTAATATTTTCAATACCCTCGCGTACCTACGAACTACAGATTATAAATTAAGATACTGTTTACTTAAATTTATGTCCCAACATGTAGACCGTAGAAACTGTATTATAACATAGCTTGATTTGAAGTTATTGAATTATTACTTATTTAAATATAATACTTATAGTAAAATCTAATAAATGGTAAATAAAATAAAAACAGCGGAATTCAATTAATATTAATTTACCGTGTATTATTTTTTAAGTTCAACTGTTAATGTTATATTAAAATATGATAATAAGTAATTACAAATATTTATTTAAATTAATAATATGTTTGTAGTAGGTATACCTATTACCTAACTGTAATATATAATATTTAGACTTAGAATAAAACACGAGACAAATAATGAAAACGGACCATATTATGGAGTGTGGGTGGTCCGATATGCATATATACGTACGCATTAGGTATATATATACCTACAATAAACGCACTCCTTTTACATACACGCAGCACCTGCAACACATAAAAAATATTCTACACCTCTCCGACCAGATATTTAGTGGAGACAACACAATCAAATATCAACGGCGCCAGTAAACACCGTATATTATAAAATCATGAAAGCATTCTTTCGTATACATATACGTACATCACACGTGTACGTACACATATATATATATATTATATACTTCAAGTCCCCTTCGATAATTCTCCAATCAAGACTTCGGTCAAAACAAAACTATAAATTACCAGGTGTACCGTTGTCACACCACACGAAATAATAAAAATATATCAATACTTTAATCCATGCATAAGAAGAAGGGATCAACAAAAATCATATATAAGGGCCACAGAAAATCGACTCCACGCCAGTGTCTATTCCGGAGATGCACAAGGTCCACGCCAGTCAACATCACGATCTTTTTCCACTGCTGTCCAAGCCATATCACTGTGCGTTTATGCGTATACAATATATGTATATTGAACCATTCCTTCACCCGGTATGTCTGTCTAAATTGGTTGTCTCTTTATCAGTTAAATTAAAATTGTTCATCTTTTTACACTAACCTATCCATTGGTCTTTCAAAACATAAGGTTCTGTGACAGTCATCATATTATAGGTCTGTCACATCGTTACTACACATTTATGTTTTAGAACATAAGTATAGTAATAAGTGCTCTCTTAACTTAAATTACATTCGGTCAGCGGTTGGACTATACGTACTAGCTGCCACGAGTGTAGGGATTCTAAGAGCTTTATTAGAATATAAGTATAGAAGTAAGTGCTCAATTAACTTAAATTACATTCGGTCGACGGTTGGACTATACGTACTAGCTGCCACGAATGTAGGGATTCTAAGAGCTTTATTAGAATATAAGTATAGAAGTAAGTGCTCAATTAACTTAAATTACTATCGGTCGACGGTTGGACTATACGTACTAGCTGCCACGAATGTAGGAATTCTAAGAGCTGTGTTCAAGATATAAATGTGTAATACCAAATATTTATCACTCTAAATTACATTCGGTTGGCGGAGAAACTATACGTACTCCTATTGCTAATGCAAGGATTTTAAGAGCATATGATGATAGTCACAGGTAGAAATCATATACGAAATCCTACAGATCACATAAAATAATATACATGTATTGTCATCGTGATATCGACTGTCGAACACGACCCCGAAGAACTACAAACCACTTAAAAGAAAACCAGCTACAGTGAGGTAAGTGTTTAAATGTTTATATAATAAAAGTAGGTAATTCAAATATCATTAGACAGTTAGGTACAACACAGTAGTAGGGCGATCATATGCGGAAATCTCCAATATTTATTATAACACACATATCTCTCCCCTATAACCATTATCTTCCCCTACCCCATATTCTCCCCTTTACTACTAATTTGTCCCCCGCCTATTTTCGCCTTACTACAAATGGCGCCCAACAATTAGGTATCGCTATCACTTTGACAATAATCTTATTTAAAATAAAAAATTTCAAAAAAAACCCAAACACGCAGATCGCAAATGAATACTATTAATGAACGAAGCTGATATTATAGAAAACCATTTACATACAAAGCAAAACAATATGACATCTGATAGAATACCATTTTACAAACCAATCAAATTTTCGGGTGCTATTCACGAAAACGTAAACACATTTATTCAAAAATATAATAAAGCCAGTAGCATTATTTTTTGGACTCCGAAACGAAAAAAAATCATTTCTAGCCATAAATCTACAAAACACGGCATCATCTTTCTTAGACAATTACGAAAATTGATGCCCAACCAGATATCGTTGTCACTACGATTTTACTAAAATAATTACAATTTTCAAAACATTTCTCAAACAATTAATATGTGATTTAAATCTTACTTTTCGTTATATTTATCATTGAAATTATAACATACATTTTTATTTAATTTTGACTCTCTATATCTTAATTATCTTAACATTTAAAATATTAAACATTTTGACTAATATAATTCACAAAAATAATAATTTAACCTCACATTAAGTACCTCATATTTGATTAAATTCAATAAATATAAATACAATTATATTTTGTAATAAACTAAATTTAATAAGTATAAAATTAAAAATTAAAAAAAAATTAAAATAAATAAATTTTGAATAGTTCTTTCTAAGGAACCTCAAGACAAAATTTTAGATAATAGAAATAACCAACACCAACAATTATTTCACATTAACAAAATACATTAAACATAATATAAATAAAATATAATTATAATAAATCATTAAACTTTTAAGGTTCTATGCATATTACTTTGAACTAGGTATTTACAACATTAAATAACACGTTAGAAAATTAATTTCCTTTCAAAAAAAAAAACCATAAACAACCCAAATACTGTACACACAACAGTTCTAACAGCTCTAAAATAATACATTTACAAAACATAAATCCTAAAGAATAATCCTAAATATTATTAAAAAAATTAAAATATAAAAATAATAATGAATTAATCAAACAATATCACAGCTTAGAAATATTTCTTAATAAAAATCCGTATAAAAAAAACAACATGTCAAAAAGAATACCCTTTTATAAGCCTACCAAATTTTCGGGAGCTATCAATGAAAGTGTAAATGCATTTATCGACAAATACAACAAGGCAAGTCGTATTAATGGCTGGTCTTCCGATCAAAAGGTATTATTTCTAGGTATTTACCTACATGGCACAGCTGCAACATTTTTAGACAATTTTGAGAATAAAAATCCGACTACCACATGGACAGATTTAGAAAATGCACTTCGATTAGAATTTGAGCACATAGCAGAAAAATATATGCTTAAAACTATGCTACAAAAGAGAAAACAGCTACCCAATGAATCAATACCCTCTTACATCAATGATGTGCAACACTTATGCAATAAAATTGACCCTATGATGTCACAATCAGACATAGTGTATACAATAATGAAAGGCTTAAGACCAGAAATTATCAAATATATAGGAGTTTTAGACAACAATAATTTAGCAGATTTAAAAAGAAACATTAAAAAATATGAATCTATAGAATTTATGATAAATAAAGAAATAACACAATCTCCCAACGAAATCACTAAGGAACGTATAAATACAATAAATAACGATAATACAAAACAATTAGAAAAATTATCATCTAAAATGTCTAACTTAAAATCGACATTAAATAATTTATGTTCCAAACAAATTTACAATAACAATTACGTAAATAATTCAAACATTAATCAATATAGAAATAACAACCAACATACAAAACGTTTAGCACATAATTACTTACACCAAAATGAATTTAATAAAAGTCAAATAAATTCAAATTTTGAAGATAACCAGCAAAACATAATCCATAGTAATTATCACAATTATTATCAACCAAATTATGACGTTAATAAACAGGAAAAATATTCAGATAATTATTTACTACCACATAACAATGACAATAAAACACCGAAAAATCATAAAATTGAATACTCACATCAATTCAAATACTGTTACAAATTCAACCAAAATACAACAGAATGTAAGAAAAAATTATCGTGGAACTTACAAAATAAAAAATGCCATATTGTCAACGATTGTTACTTAAAAAACAATGATTTAAAAACAAACCAAACAAAACCAACAAACAGGTTAAATGAACCTACAGGGTACCGACATAATCCTTTGGTCCAAGAAACACTAATAAATAAAAAATATTACCAACAAACGCCAACTAATAAAAACATAAAAAATGACACAGTTCATATAATAGACAAAAATAGAAAAATTAATGAATCATATATAAAAGCAAGCCTAAAGAATGAAAACACAAACATTTCCATAGATTCTGGAGTATCCATAAACTGCATTCGTCCAGATCTAATAAATCCAAAATTTATCAGCCCACCACATAAAATATCGGGTCCAGATAAAACACCATGTAAACTTTTAGGCAAGGCTACAATAAACCCACAAATCGAAAATATAATATTCCAAACACCCGCCTGCGTAACGAAAAATCTAAGCAATGCGATAATTTTGGAAAACCAATTTTTGGCAGCTAATAAAGCCAATACAGATTATACAAAGAAAACAATTACTCTAAATAATATCATTAAAAAGAGAATAATACATAAAAAGCCACTAGCAGAACACAATGAAAAATACAAAATAAAATCAGGCATTAAAATTAAAGCCAATAAAGATATTATATTTAATACCACATACAACTATTCAACAGGAAATACTATTTCCAATAATATCCAATATAAGATAGAGTCATTTAAACAAACACAACAATTTAGAAAACTATATCTTCTTAACAATTTAGAACTAACACCACGTGAAAAAACTATTACCAATAAAGAACATATACAAAAAGAATATATAACCACAAGGGAAACATATAATATACCAAACACGTCATATTCAAACACCTTTGACAATTCGTATAATTTTAAAAATTCGGTCTCTATGAAAAACTACGAAAATATAGTCACATATAAAATAAATTTAGTAAATAATGAATTACTACAATGGGAGACAATTAAGAATATTACATTTAAGATAATATCCAATAATACGAAAATAAATCCGCCAACATACAATCGAATTAACACTATGAACAATACAATGTCATTTATCACATTAAACATAAAAAACAATTATAATAGCGTAACCACCATAATATCATGTTACACAAATATATTCGAATATTTTGGGTCTGTCAAAGCATTACCCATACACTATTTCAACGAAAATATTATAATGTCTTGTGATTATTTCAAACTAAATACATACAAAAATCAAAAAATCTCAACAATTTTAAACATAACACATCCACTAGAATTATCGGTGTTTATCAAACAATGGCATGATAACCAATTTACGAGTATAGGAAACGATCGTAATTTGTACACGTCATACTTGTTAAACATAACAAAAAAAGCATACTTATATAATTCAGAGCCCAAATCTACTATGGTCCCACATATATATAATAATAATGAAACAAACTGGAGCCCTAAATCAATGATAAATCACAATGCCAAATCCAATAAAATTATTGAGACAATTATGCATACTGAAAACTATACCACAATAAAATACATAAAAAGAACGCGTAATCAAAAATTATATAATATGATAATAAATAAAGTGGAATCACAAAATATATATATTGTACATACATATTACTTTACATTATATTATATCTATCTCATTATAAACATAATAACTAAATTTAAAAATAAAAAACTATATAATTATGTAACTTCAAGAGCAAATTTTAATAATACGAAATTGAAACAACATGACAACAATCTAAGACCATCTAAAGTTAAACACTCTACTAAAATAGCAAATCTAAAAACAGAAATATTAGAACTTCGTCAAAAACCAACTAAACCGTATTCAAAACAACCAAAATATAAATTCAAATTTAAATTTAAAACACAGATAATCGTAGGAATAATATACCAAACAATAAGACATTACATAAAAACCAACCATTTAAATAAGCAAACTATATGTATATTCAAACTAGCATTACTACCTTTCCAAACCTTTATTAATTATTAGTTTATACTTATACTTAGATATCATTATAAGAAAATAAAAAAAACTAAATAAAAAATATAAAACAAAAACAAAAATTAACATTACTATGTATTCATTCATGACCACATTAGACACTAATATTTACATACATAATACTTAATTAAATAAGTTAAATACATACAACTAGAATTACTATTTTATTGAACCTTTATAAACAACTACAATATACTTACATTCAAAATACCATTAAAAGAAGAAACAAAAATGAATCATTAAATCTTTTTGAGAATTCTTAATTTTATACACACGTTAGACATCGATATTTGAATAAAACTTAATCAAAATAATCTAATTAAATAATATTACATCTTACACTAATATACTTATTTCATTTTACCAAAAACTTTAACCAAATTAGAAATTAATATATTTTATTATTTAAGCACCAACACTTTAAACACTACAATACGCTTTTCATAACATATTCAACTACATTTAATTATGATTCATAACGGAATATTACTCTAAATAATATTTTATATAAGTATAATATGTATTACGTTATATTTTAACAAAATAACAATAACAGAAATATCACCTCTACGATAACATTTATGTAATACCAAATGAAATATTATATTTACCTATTTTTACTTAACTATATTACTAGTCACTGCATGTCTACATTAAATTCTTTAACTTAAGCCATAAGTCACTTTATAGCACTTTATATATATACGAAAAATACAAGAAAACATAGGTATTAACACCTAAATAAAAAATTTGATTAAATAAATAATTTGCTTAATATTAACCAAACTTTATGATAAATATTTAATTTATGATAAACTCTCAAAACTACTGCACTTACAATTTAAACCTAAATACTAAAAACATTATTTAACTTTATTTTATTTTATTATTTATATTGAATTAGTATTAAAATTTAAGTTAATTACTAACAAGAATAATACTGCACTAGAGAAATATCTTAATAATAATCATTAAGTATAGATTAGTACATCGGCATTTAAAATCAACAAAATCCTGAAAGCTAAAAATATAAAATTATACACATCTCAAATTACCTACAATACAAATCAATTGTTACCAGCGTAAAAAACACAGCACACTTATAACAATATTTTTTTTTCCGTCCCATGATTTTAGTTTCATATAAAATATCACTAAATCGTACGATACTCTTCTCACTATAAAATATTAAAACCAAAAGGTTCAAAGAGGTCAATAACACCCAAGGAATCCACGGAAACTATCATATACATATATCACATATAGCTAACTAACACGTGCCCTCTTGAAATTATCGAAAACAATCTGTCCCATCATAAAATGTCTACCGTTCTATACGGTAATACACACGACAAAAGTATATCCAGATGTAAACATAAATTAGGCACCACAATAAATTGATACTATACTAACCGACACTACAAAAAATCAATATATTCCAATAAGACGGTGACAACAAGACATTAATTATACCACTAACTAAAAAAAAAAAAAAAAAAAAAAAAAAAAAAAAACAAATAGCCTGTATGGCCGAAGACAAAATCCGAAAACAAAATATAATTCAATGAAGACCTATATCAATAACCACAACGAAACACACCGCAGTTCTTACACTACTGAATATTCCAATAATAAGACATTAACAAGAGTACAAGACGAAAACTTTATCAGAAACACGTCATATACAAAACAAAAAACAGAAATATATATTTAATTTTCCTACAACAAAATACTGGACAAAAAAAAAAAAAAACAAATTCAACTACAAAAACACCCACCATATAAACCACAACAACATCAGCCATTCCAAGCTCAACTACAGGGATCACAACCACAACAACACCAGCCACTTTCAACTCAACGACTGAAACCACACTTAATTCAAGGACTCCTCACCAACGCCTACCCCTGAGACAGCGTAAATCAGTACGTTGATATATTTAGACTTAAAAATTTAAACAAGTAACACAAAATAACATATTATCTCTCCTTAACCTTTGTAATCCAAAATTAACAAAACCTTACACCTTCCAATAATCCATATTTAAAATATTTTTCCCACTATATTTCACACATCCTTAACTTTTATCTAATACAAAATACAACAATATCTAAAACACCACGCCTATGAAAAATCCTATTCACTTTGTACAATATTTTTATCAAATATATTTGAACTGTATTATCAATACATACTAACAAAAACACGTAATAAGCATAATATTGTCAAAATATTAAGAGATTGTAAAATTAATAATACTATTTAAATCACAAAATAGATTAATTCGCACCAAGTATATCTTAATTAAAATTAAGAATCAATCTTAGAATAGTTTAATGAAAACCTTAACTCATTATATACATTATTTCATTACATAGAATATAACTAGATTTAACCATTGTTATTATTACATCTTGCCACATAAAATTGTATAAACTCATAATAGGTACGCATCATATCAATATCTATCATTATCTACTTTTTACTTTTATATATCAACTTTACTCACTTATACATCAACTAGATACTTAACATTATATAATTATCTTGAAAAGGTATACGATACAACTATTTAAACCAAAATATCAAAATAATAATTCACCAATCTTGTAAAACTAATTAAATTATTTATATATCTATCCACATGTACATGTGTCACACATGATAAAGCATATATAATAAACATAACAATATTGTAAACTTAATACATCTCATATTGTATAACTATCATTAACAATTATACAATAACTGTCAATAACATTTGTATAGTATTTAACTTATAATAAGCACTGTGAGGACACAGTGCAAAATCGAATTGTGTGCAATTTGTAATATATAATATTTAGACTTAGAATAAAACACGAGACAAATAATGAAAACGGACCATATTATGGAGTGTGGGTGGTCCGATATGCATATATACGTACGCATTAGGCACATATATACCTACAATATACGCACTTCTTTTACATACACGCAGCACCTGCAACACATAAATAATATTCTACAACTCTCCGACCAGATATTTAGTGGAGACAACACAATCAAATATCAACGGCGCCAGTAAACACCGTATATTATAAAATCATGAAAGCATTCTTTCGTATACATATACGTACATCACACGTGTACGTACACATATATATATATTATATACTTCAAGTCCCCTTCGATAATTCTCCAATCAAGACTTCGGTCAAAACAAAACTATAAATTACCAGGTGTACCGTTGTCACACCACACGAAATAATAAAAATATATCAATACTTTAATCCATGCATAAGAAGAAGGGATCAACAAAAATCATATATAAGGGCCACAGAAAATCGACCCCAGGCCAGTGTCTATTCCGGAGATGCACAAGGTCCACGCCAGTCAACATCACGATCTTTTTCCACTGCTGTCCAAGCCATCACTGTGCGTTTATGCGTATACAATATATGTATATTGAACCATTCCTTCACCCGGTATGTCTGTCTAAATTGGTTGTCTCTTTATCAGTTAAATTAAAATTGTTCATCTTTTTACACTAACCTATCCATTGGTCTTTCAAAACATAAGGTTCTGTGACAGTCATCATATTATAGGTCTGTCACATCGTTACTACACATTTATGTTTTAGAACACAAGTATAGTAATAAGTGCTCTCTTAACTTAAATTACATTCGGTCAGCGGTTGGACTATACGTACTAGCTGCCACGAGTGTAGGGATTCTAAGAGCTTTATTAGAATATAAGTATAGAAGTAAGTGCTCAATTAACTTAAATTACATTCGGTCGACGGTTGGACTATACGTACTAGCTGCCACGAATGTAGGGATTCTAAGAGCTTTATTAGAATATAAGTATAGAAGTAAGTGCTCAATTAACTTAAATTACATTCGGTCGACGGTTGGACTATACGTACTAGCTGCCACGAGTGTAGGGATTCTAAGAGCTACATTAGAATATAAGTATAGAAGTAAGTGCTCAATTAACTTAAATTACATTCGGTCGACGGTTGGACTATACGTACTAGCTGCCACGAATGTAGGAATTCTAAGAGCTGTGTTCAAGATATAAATGTGTAATACCAAATATTTATCACTCTAAATTACATTCGGTTGGCGGAGAAACTATACGTACTCCTATTGCTAATGCAAGGATTTTAAGAGCATATGATGATAGTCACAGGTAGAAATTATATACGAAATCCTACAGATCACATAAAATAATATACATATATTGTCATAACACGACCCCGAAGAACTACAAACCACTTAAAAGAAAACCAGCTACAGTGAGGTTAGTGTTTAAATGTTTATATAATAAAAGTAGGTAATTCAAATATCATTAGACAGTTAGGTACAACACAGTAGTAGGGAGATCATACGCGGAAATCTCCAATATTTATTATAACACACATATCTCTCCCCCATAACCATTATCTTCCCCTACCCCATATTCTCCCCTTTACTACTAATTTGTCCCCCGCCTATTTTCTCCTTACAACTATTTAGTCCCCCGTTTATTTTCTCCTTACTACAACATTTTAAGATATTTATACCACCAACTTATTCACACTATTCTAAGGTATGTTGGTACTGATTTAAAATGTAGCGTAGACGGCTTGTTTTCAAAAATTAGTTCAACCTACTAAATTAAGAAAATACAAAATTCGCTCAGAATTACTTTTTAGTATATAACGATTAAAACAAATAAATTCATAAATTGAATACATGCATATTACCTACAAAGATATTATGTGTAATACAAACTATACAACAAATGCGCAAATTCTCCAGTTTTTCTATACATTTATGCAGTACGGCGTAATGCATAGGCAAAAGTGGTGCATTACTATATATACATATTTTACTACAGTAGTTGTGGTATGACAATACAACTTCAAAACATAAATATTTTTATTTAACAAGGCAGCGGAATTTTGCGAATATTTAAAAACTGATTTTTTTTTAATGACCTCATAAAAATGCAGATGGTATCAAAACTAACTGTAGGGTTTTCAATAGATAATAAGTAATCCTTAACTAACTGGAAGTAGATGTGGCATAAAATATGCATCAGTAACTACGTATATAGGTACAATCCCTTCATGTTTTAATATGTTCAGTTGTATTATTTTAGTTGTTTGTAATATTCAGTAATGTCAAAAACTCTTAACTATTAATAGGCAAATGGCGAATTAAAAAAAAACGGAAATATATTTTTAACATCTACTCTGATCATCTAAAAGACAAATTTTTTGGGCGTCTTTAAATGCAACCAACGAGTAAAAGGTTCAAACAAAATAACTTGATTTAGTACAGTTAATTGAATGAAAGTCGTTATTTAAGTTACTCGTCATTGGATGGTTTAATTATGTAGGATAAAGATTCAACATTCATAATTTGATCATCAAAAAACTAAAACAGACACTAAAAAGGTATTATTATATTTAAAATAGTAAGTTGTATCTATTAAATATAAATAAATTATAAATATTTGCTATTATTTATGTTTAAAAAAATGTTCGGTCAAAACAATGTAACTCGTGTTTTTTTTTAATTTAATCGAATTTTACACTTTTTATACCAATTTTTGTTCGTGATATTAATTAAAAACACAGCGTACTGCGTAGGTATAGTGTATACTCAACGAATAACTATGTGTAAGATACACAGCTCTATTTATCATACGCAAACAATGTACATATATTCATTATGTTTATGAAAAAAAAAATATGGTTCGTTTATAATATTTAATATTGTGGATTTTAAACGAGCGCATAACTGGGCCAATACACTAACGAAAGTATACCCATATACATATTTAGGTATATACCGGTATATGTACAATTAATTTTAACTATGAAGAAAAAAATACGATGTAGGAATGACTAATAGCACCTGCTATTTAACACTATATTATAGCCTATAATAATTGTTAGATTTTCTGGTTACAGTAAGAACAGTATTTTAAATAATTTACCCTTACTCCTTCCTTCCTTGTTGTACATCTAGATAATTAGATAAATCACTATTCCAAATTCAAGTTTCTACGTTTTATAGTTTTTGGGATGTATCGATGAATGAGAGAGTGGTATTTGACTTTTACAGTTTTATATAATATATATAGTATATAACTAAAATAATTATATAAAATAGCTGATCCCTTTGTTGCCCGTTAAATGTATCAACTCCATATGACTCAAACTTTGTTCAATTCGTTATTTAATATTCGGTGTATGATGTTCAAAATGTATCTTAATTTATCGTTGCCCGGAATAAAAATTATGATTCGTAGCAGTACATTATCAGATAGGCAATCTACCTGATGTGGGTAAATGTATGATTTAACTCTAAATTATCAAAGTTATACCAAGTTTGTCGTTTTGACTACCTAGAGTGGATTAATATAACCAATTTATTCAAAATCCTATCCTAACCTATTACCTAACCACACTAAAGTCCGACGAATAAAAAAAAACAAATTTAACTCTTTGTAAATTAACCTATCTTCTTCAAAGAGGTCTAATATACCACAAATATTAATTTATATATATGTATATATAACTATTTAAATTCACAGACTACAACTATACAGACTAAACTCTGGAACTACTAAATGTACGTGTATATTGATAAAAGATAATAAAACAAATCAAAAAACATGCCTGATTAACCAATAGCAACCAATATATTATACACCGGTGGATTTCCCTTAAATTTGCTTTCATATAAACCTTCTCCGTGAAATACTATTTCGTTTAAAAAAAAATCAAGAAGATCTGGATAAGTAGTTCCCCATAGTTTAGCCTCTACAGAGATTTTCATACAGTTACCCACTTGTAACCTACTGTACAGCAGAGCACCTTTTTTTTTATTTTGCATCATCATACGCTTTTGAGCTTTTTTACGAGTTTCTTGAGAACTGTTTTTTGGTATACTTAACTTTTGTGACCTCGTGCACAGTAAATCACAATATTAAAACAAGATTTTTATCCCGTTCGTTTTCCCCAAAACGCAATTAAAATTATCGTTCACTGTACCAAATAACAATACTATGTTATATGTCAAAATAAAAATAACATTTTGTTTGAAAAAGTTAATGATGAAAACAGCAGCACTGCACGTCTCTTCGAGTAATAAACGCGAACGAGTTTACAGAATAGGAAATTTATAATTGATGACCTCGGGTTCGTGCATTGCAGTGGCTTGTCACACCTGTAGCAGTTATATAATAATTTACTAATTTAACACTAAACAATCAAACAGCGTTTTATTTCCTCAAACCTCTATTAATATTTTGTTTAAATACATTAACTTTTAGGTACAAAATACCTATTACCCACAATACCTAATTGTATATTTTGATACTGTCACTTGTACTAAGGTATATGCATTATAAAGTAAATTTAATATGAGCTTAATGACATTTTTATAACTAAACTAACCATTTAACCAATATCCCACTCGTACACTCCTTACTACAAGTATTATATTTATATATATTATAAGTAAGCCTTGTCACACAAACGGGGGGGGGGGCAAGGGGTGCTGAGCACCTGTCACCTTCAAATTATATTAGGGTTATTGGGCTAAAAATATTGTTTAAAGTAAATTAGAGATGATGGTATTAAAAATTGTCTTGGTAATAATTATTTGCTGAAAGATCTTATGTGCATGATATAGATATAAGTAGGTATATAACTAGTTATATTTATATCATGTATTGTGGAGATATATGGATGTCACTATACCGCTGTTGTGCATATGAAAATAATTGAATTGACGGTTCATTTCAAATTTTAATATGGTAAAAAAAGTATCTGTAAAATTTATGTAAATTTAACTTAACGGTGAAATTATTACGGCCATTTACAATCGGTGATCTTCATACATGTAAAGCAATTGCCTATAGTATGAAACTATGAGCATAACCACGGAGCAGTGTAGTTTGAACCCATGGCTAACCCCCGAGGTATTATTCAAGCGCTTGCTGGGGTCATTAACCAGTTATCGTTGAGCGTGGCTGGGCTCGTTGACTAGTTTTCGATGCGTGGACTATAGTGCGTATAACGACGCACGTGGCTTTCCGTACGTACACGCACATCTTCAAGATCCCCGCGGCCCCTCTACTCTTACATAACCGACACGTGGAGTCGTCGTTGCACGCGGAGTGCGTTATAACTGCCTGTCGCATACATGACAAAATATTATTATAATCTATAACAGCGGTTCTTAACCTTTTGTAGATCGCGGACCCCTGATCAAAGATTTTTAGAAATCGCGGACCCCCTCACCAAATTTTTTACAAAACATCTCATGTTATCATAACGAAAATTATAATAATTATTTTATATTAAAAATTACATTATTAGACAACCAACAAACACATTTCCAATATTTTTATTACAATTAATTTTTATAAAAATGTAATATAAAACTATAATTGAGTACGATACTACGATCGATCAACTGCCATAATATGGTGGTAGTAAATATAAGACTGCCGAGACTTCAGTGCTGTACGCATGTACATTTCGTATGAACAAGAAAAACTGATTACCTACTTGATAAATACTAGTAATACGACTATTTGGTGTAGAATCTACACATTATATATGAAAAAAATTATAATAATCCAATAATATTGTAATAATGCACTCAGCTGTGACTTATTGATGTATGTTATGTGTTGAGGCTGCCGCGGACCCCCGACATTAGTATCGCGGACCCCCAAGGACTATAAGAGTTTGTAGTATGCTGGTGTTATGCTAGGTACTGGCGAACCTCGCTTTCCCGCAACAATTTGACCGACAACTTTGTCTCATTTCAACACAAAGTGTATGACGTGCACGGCTCAGCAATTCAGCCAACTGTGTTTTTAATTTTTTACATTTTATCTCCCAAAGGAAGATCTGGCTGCTAGAATCAATACAATATGCAAGTATGTGCGAGTTGTTCGTACTAATAATATTATAGTTATTGATTGTTTGTAAACTCATTGACATTGTTCGTAGGTACATAATATGAGGCCCGTTTCTATATAGAAAATTTAATATATGGCATTTGCAACTAGAGATGTGGAATTTACCGGTAAAAAAGTTTCGGTAAATTAGTAAATTTTGGGAAAAAAATGTTTAGCGTTAATTTTTATTTAATTTTCAAAAAAAAACTTAAGTACCGAATTTCTTACCTCTTCAACATTTTTATGGAGCTTTCAATTGTAGGATAAATATTTTTATTCCTTTTTACCTACTAACCTATCAAACCTATTGTACTTCTCCTATATGACTATTGACTATAATATTAGTCTATACCTAAAATTGTAAATGGCTCTTTGGGGAAAAAAAAATACTATTACATATTTCATTCAGAACAAAAAACAATATGAAAAATAAATCTTGAAACTTGTATTAAACAATAAACATAACTTCAATATCAACATATACTTTTATGTTTTTGGTGTAATTGCATTTATCAAAATAAAACAAAAAATTAATAGTTTATAATAAACAACAAAACAAATAATAAAATAAACAATACATCTTTTATAAAACAATACAAATTAAATAAATAACATAACTGTTTGCTGAATACTGAATAATACAGCAATATGCCAATAGGTATAACATAATTAAGCGAGTGTATTTTGAATTGAACTAAAAAAATAAAACATTAAAACGTGGAAATATATAACTATTATAGTATTGAACACGATTATATGTGCATGTTTAATACATTGTAAGTGTACTAGGCAGTAAGTATTAACGTGGAAGTCACTATCACAGTCACACAGAACGAGTAACGACAGAACACAGAACACTTAAGCTGCGCACACACTGCTGCGGTAGACGGTACGGTAACGATACGGTAATCAATATTTTATTTGTGCGGTAATCTTTACCGTCGGAGCTTGCACACTGATCCGGTAACGATATGAGTTACAACTAGCACACACTGCTGCGGTAATGAGGTACGATATATCTGACACACATATAAGACATTTTGAGGTTTATACCCTCTCAATTTATTTTCAAAAATATTTTTTTCCGACAGCTATGTAAAATTAATATGAATATTTTTGTTATAAACCCTTCCCTTCCCACAAGACGATAATTTCTCTGTAAATGAGCCTATAATACAAGTCTTAATATATGTGTAGGTACCTAATGTCTTAATTTTCTTATTATTAATTGTAAAGAAACTCTATATCAAAAAATTATAATAAATTAATAATATACGTACTATACGTTAATCAAAATGATTTTACTTAAAGCTAAATTAAAAAGTAATTATATAACTGAGTTAAGTTCATATTTTTTCAGGTGTTAACTTTAAACTTAAGAGTGAAGTATAATGTTTATTAAATCTTAAATTATATCTTTCTAAATGTTGACTTGATTTAACTTAACTAACTAAAGGTAATTTTTGCCCACATTTGCAGAATGGGAGTATAGGAGTATATTTGATAAAAAACTTATTATTAATATTAATTATTATTATATACCTACTGGCTACTGTACTTTTGATACTTAATTTAATTATTAATAATATAATTATATTACCTTAAGGTAGTACGTATAACATATAGCACTTAATGCCATTATGGTAATATAGTTGTACAACTAAACAGCTTCATATTATGTATGTCATAATTATTACAAAATAGATAAACATTATTGCTATTAATATTTATCGGCCCAGTAGACATGGACGCCCATTGGGGGGGGGCAAGACAGGGCACTTGCCCCCCCTGGAAAAAAATTTTATGAACTTGTAGCTCAATAAATATTACCACAATATTACCTTATTACCGAGGAAAATTATTTGTTGAAATCACTTTTAAGATATGAAATAAGTATAAAAATATACTCATTGTTATCGTATATTAACATCATAGATAGCCAGATAGGTCGTAGTCTGTAGTTCATATAGGTACCTATACGTAAAATTATTTATCGCAGATAATTTGTGGTAAATCCATAAAGATCACAATATAGGTACTACAAATATTTTATCAGACAAAATTAACTGCATTTTAGTCGTCCACTTTCTGTGTGACATTATATTTAGTGCTGACTGCTGAGTGTCATTAGTGATTATTATTTTTTTAAATTTTCAATTTTTACTATGGATATTCGATCGTTTTTAAGTAAAAAAAAATCTGATGAAGATAATGCATCTGCTGTGCTTGAGCCACACACATCGAGAAATACAAGTGTTTCTGCTCAAGTAAATTCAAACCCGGAATGTTCTACGTCAATAAATACGGTACCTACATTAACTATTAATTATACGCCAAATGATTGTGAGTCATATCCAGATTTGGGATTTTATATTAATAAATCAAATTTATCAGATGAACTTAAATATAAATTACTAACAAAACCAAATGTTCCTTCTGATAATTATGATTTTAAGAATGACCGTATTGCACAAAAAAGGAATTTTAAAATAGAATGGCTTAAACAATATCGCTGGTTAGTTTATTCTAGACATTTAAAAGGCGGCTTATGCAAACATTGTGTTGTTTTTCGTCCTGTCGTTAAAAGAGGATTATTAGGAACGTTCATTGTAAGTGAATTTACCAAGTATAAAGATTTTAATTTCAACTTAATATTTTTATATCACTGCCTCCGACAACGTGCACAATAGAAAGATCGTTCAGTACAAATTGTCATTGGTCAACTTCATTTGGGTGTAATTCTTTGTAATTGCAGCCACCCTAGTAGCCAGTACGTCAGATAGCGGATAGACAGCATAGTTTTAAGCTGACAATCCTCAGGTGGATTCCGGACACGGCCTAAGCGGCTATAAGTGCAACTAACCTTGGTAGGCAATGTGCAAAAATTTGATATTTGCTTGAATCTGATCTGCCCGATTAATCAATGGCAATCCATACACAAAAAAATTCTGATATCTACTATTACTATTATAATCTGCAATCAATAGCAACCATTTATAAACAAATAAAAGTTTCAATTTCACCGTCAGTCTCAATTCTCAAATTCATTTTCTGAACACCTCTAATTTACCTTTTTAATTTTTCTCAACAAATCTATTTACCAAATTTCATCAAAATCGGTTCAGTGATTTAGGCATGAAAGGAATAGTTATTATATTTTATTATATTATTTTTATAAGCTATCGAGGCAATACTGACTTGTAGAACAGTGTGAATAGGTTCGTGTTAAAAAATTACAATAGCATAAAATAAATCTAAGTGTTTCGAAAATATTGTTAATTTTATAAAATTTAATAATATAGAAAGTCCCCACTCATAATATTTTTGAATTACAATAAAATAACTAAATCGTTCTTCTTCATTTAAATATCGAATATCGTCCAACTTCTGTTAATGTCTAAAAAAAAATTGTATATTTTTTAGTTTTTTAGTTTCAGAAAGAACTTTTTATGAGGAATATTGTCGTAAATTTTATTCTAGGGTATAGATATTGAAGATTTTATTAATTTTTAACTTGTTTTCACACTTTTGTGATTTTGTCTACATTTAAACTTCAAAAAGGTTCTTACAAAAACATCGTGCATAATATGTATTTTTAATATTTTTTAATATATATAATAACAACCTACAAGGAATCTAGAATTACATTTTCAAGCTTTTTCACTGAGCACGAAAATCAATATTTATGGAAAAAAACATTAAAAAATATGAAATGTCTATAAATAGCTCAATAAGATTCAAATATATTAAAAGTTATAACATGTATAAAAAATGCTAACATAAATATTTGTTTTTTGTTTTTTTCCAATTCTTAAGTAAAGTACATTAATTATTTTTAACCGGGGGTAAATAGGGGGTATATTAATTGGTTATTGTTTAGATTATAGATATATATATGCATAGGGAAAACGGATTGCCTATTTTTTCCTAGAAAAAAAGTGTTAACAGATAATAATATAAAAATGAATTGGAAAAAAATACTGTAATCCCAAACCATATAAAATGCTTAGTTTTTGATTTTGAGTGGAGCGATAAATGTATTGATTTTACAACGATATGTGTTTTTTTTTAATTTTTAATTAATTTTTTATTTTTGTGTCTGTCAAAACTTTTTAGGACAGTAAAAATGACTAGTTTTTCTTCAACGTATCTTTTCTGATAGGAAAGTGAATCTAGTTTGAACTTTAGGAAGTGTAAAGTAAAAAAATTCAAAGTAGTTTTCAAAAGCGACGTGAAAAACAAAAGAAAAATTAAGAAAAAACTGGAATTTGTACGAAAAATCTATTTTACAACATTTGATATTCACTCGATTTCTCATGTAACGATTTTCTTATTTTTTTGTTAATAAAAAACGAATAACTGTAGATACTTGAAAATTTCACTGAATATTTATATTAGCATTTTCAATGCACATAAAATTTTGAAAATAACTTTACTCTTTTTGAGCTGTTTACGGATATCGGCAGTTTTTAGTTTTTTTTTTTTTTTTTTTCTATAGATATCAATAACATTTTATTTGATGGTTTAAAAAGCTTGAAAATTTAATGCAAGGTTCCTGATTATTGTTATAATAGCAGTTGAAAAATATTAAAAATACATTTTCACAATTTTTTTTAATAGCATTTAAAGTCAAATTTTGACAAAATTTATAATGCAATAATTATTTTGTAGTTAAAAATGTAAAAATGTTCAACTTTTATAACTAAGGATTGAAAATTTAAAACAAGGGTTCACCTAAATAGGTTATAAATAAATTACTTTATGCACAATAATATCATTAAATATACATAGTAATAAAATAGGCTGACTGACCGTTTTCGCTCAGAATCGTTTTTCTTATACAATGATATAATGTCAATGAATTCAAATTTAACACCATCCATTACAGTAACCCACTTGTAAGTTGTAACCTACTGTAAAGCAGGCGACATCCACCTATCCACTTTTTTTTTTATTAATTTTATACAACTTAGGTAGGTATATCACTGCAGAGATTACAATTTTAATACGGGCACACAAATATTTTGATAATAATAATTATAAATATAACTCATAAGTCAAATCATCAACAAACTTAATTTTGTTTAATATATGTATTGCTTAAGAGTATTATTGATAAATAAGAATATTTAAATCTATAAATTTGTAGTGCCGACGACGACTTAAGATAGTAATTAATTCAGTTCATTACATATAGATAGAAACATATTAGTAGAAACCTTTACATTGTTAAATTAGAAATTTAATACAAAATGTATTATGTTTGTATCTATAATGTGGCTATGTGAAGTTTTAGCGTTCTCCTTTAAAATTAAATGTTATGAAGCCATATCAAAAGTCGCATAATTATTTACCCCGTGCTTACAAACAATTTATGTCTCCCATAATAAACAGCCCAAAGCATTATATTTTGTGTTTTACAGACAAATGATTTATTTGTTTCATTTCTGTTTAATATAGTTTTCGTTTTTAACCGTTTTTGTAACAAATGGTGTTTTATTTAAAACGGTTAATTTGTACGCGTAACTGTTCAAAAGTATTATTGATATTGACATCTTCTTATTTACATTAGTTAATTATTATTCAGATAAAAAGAGACCTCGAATTTTCTAAATAGTTTAAATTAAAAGTCGTATAACATAATAGAACTCTTTCTTTATTTATTGAAAATTAATTTAGTAAGTACCCAAGAACTTATATATAATATTATACTTTTATAATAATATTGTATAAATAAATCAGATTGTTAGTTATTTTAGACCTAACTTACTGATTTAACAAACGAGCAGCCACATGATTGCAATTTTGGACACATATTTTAGATTCTGATTGGAGCTAGTGGTTTTCCAATGATATTTATTTTTTTCATCCTGTAAACAAATGTTCTACCTAATGGAGTGCTATGATTTCAACATATTATAGTATCTTATCTTTTAACAAATTGGAGCAAGATTGTACATTAGAATAGTCATTTTTAAATTGTCTCAATAGTTTTATAACGGCATGGGGAAAACACCAAATTTTATTTTTCTAACCGAATCCAAATTATTTTTATTATAATTTACATATATTTGCAACCAATACTTATAGCTTCAACTTTGAATGTACATTCATGAAACAACTTTTAGACAATAACTATTTCCTCAATTTATTCTAAAAATAAAATGTTTGTATTGTTTATTATTTTTAATTTGTGATAAACTAATTTTTTTAGTATTTTCTTATTTTAGGTACCTACTACGATACTACGATATTATAAGTATTAAGTATACATACCAATTTATACCTGATTTACGATCTAGTCTTAATATACCTACGGTCTTGAAAATAATTAACATTTGAAAAGTATTTTTATGTATGTATAATTTCTTATAAATCCTTTCGTATTTTTGAAATGAAGGCCTTTTTCATTATTTGACAAAATAATGGTTTTATGGTACTAACTATGAAACCTACAGGGCAACTCAATCATTCGAGCATAATATTATATTGATATTATAGATACAATAGAAATTAGAAAAAAGATTCATCATCAACCAAGTAAATTTTAATAGAGTAGAGTGTTGAATTTTCCTTGGAAAATCAGAGAACGTTTGGAAACACATCAAACGATTATATGAATGTACTTATAGATTTATTTATTCATTCAATCACTCAGTATCTTAGTTTATTTCGTTTTTCCAAAGAAAACAGTACGAATCATGAATGTGCATTTTACCAAAGTTTTTGAAAAAAGTGTACTTAAACGTATTTGTATCCAAACGCAGTATCATTGTAAAAATATGATGTAAGTAAACAAACATTATGTTCATTTATTCAATTTATGTAAAAAAAAACAAAATTATGAGGAAAAATTATCGTATTCCTTAATTTTTATTTGGGTATTCCTGGTGCTTTTGTAAATATTGGGAGTATTTTTACTTCTGACCCTTCAAAGTACCAACTAGATTCATTTTCCTTTTAGAAAAAATGCTGTTGAAAAATATCTAAGCATTTTTCCTATCCTAAAAGGTTATATAAATATAACTAAAAAATAAAATGGAAAAACACACATCATTGTGAAAAGAATGTACACATTTTGAAACTGTGAAGACAAATTTGTAAAAATTCTATAACAATTGCTCACAATGTTTTGACTTGAATTTTAAACATGGTTGTGACAGAGTCTTCCAATTACTGACAGATAGTGGTTACTTCTGCGAAAGTTGAGGAGTATTATTGGTGTTACAAAATTGATACTCAAGAAATAATTATTATATTTGAATTTTAGATTTTTAAATACTTTGTTTTGTACTCTACATAATAAGCTCTATTTAAAGTTTAAAAAGTAATACAACAATAAATACTGGCTTAAAAATCTGTTTAAGTCAATATATTTTAAACAGAAAAGCATAGTAACCAAATATTTGTATAAAAGACAAATACGCATTAAATAAAATATTATTAACTAATAGAAGCAGACTATACACCAGAGGACTACCATGGAGAAGAAATCTTACCCATGTGATGTCTGTGACAAGTCGTTCGGTAAAAGTTGCAATTTGACGACACATCGACGCACGCACACTGGTGAAAAACCGTATGCATGCGATATATGCGACAAGTCGTTCTCTGTGAGTAGCAATTTGATGGCACATCGACGAACGCACACTGGTGAAAAACCGTACGCATGCGATGTATGCGACAAGTCGTTCTCTGTAAATAAAAGTTTGGCTGCACATCGACGTACGCACACTGGTGAAAAACCGTACGCATGCGATATATGCGACAAGTCGTTCTCTGTGAGTAGCAATTTGATGGCACATCGACGAACGCACACTGGTGAAAAACCGTACGCATGCGATGTATGCGACAAGTCGTTCTCTGTAAATAGCAGTTTAATGGCACATCGACGTACGCACACTGGTGAAAAACCGTACGCGTGCAATGTATGTGACAAGTATTTCACTCAAAGTGGCGATTTGACAAAACATAGACTCACGCACACTGGCGAAAAACCGTACGCATGCGATATATGCGACAAGTCGTTCTCTGTGAGTAGCCATTTGACATCACATCGACGAACGCACACTGGTGAAAAACCGTACGCGTGCGATATATGTGACAAGTATTTCACTCAAAGTGGCAATTTGACATCACATAGACGCACGCACACTGGCGAAAAACCGTACGAGTGCGATGTATGTGACAAAGCGTTTTCTGTAAATAGCAGTTTAATGGCACATCGACGTACGCACACTGGTGAAAAACTGTACGCATGCGATATATGCGACAAGTCGTTCTCTGTAAATAGCAGTTTAATGGCACATCGACGTACGCACACTGGTGAAAAACCATACGCGTGCGATATATGTGACAAGTATTTCACTCAAAGTGGCAATTTGACATCACATAGACGCACGCACACTGGCGAAAAACTGTACGCATGCGATATATGCGACAAGTCGTTCTCTGTAAATAAAAGTTTGACTGCACATCGACGCACACACTCTGCCGAGAAACCGTAAGCATGGGATGTATGTGAAATGTCTTTCTCTGTAAGTGGCTTTTTGACGGTTCACAAGAGGACACACCCGAAACACTGATCCAATTGATCAAAGATGTATGATCCAAAGAACATATTTAAACATGATTAATCATAATCACATATTATTATTGTAGCATTGTTGAAGAATACTACAGAATACTGTAATAATTGTAATAATAATACACTATCCTGTCTGAGGACCGAAGGGACGATGGACAAACTTTCTCCTCCACTGACTTCCTCCTTCCCGCTGCACTTATCCGTTTTTTTTTTTCAAATATTAAAACATACCTACATTTTTCTACTTTTATTATTACGGTAATATAAGTTCAAATCCTTATAATAATCATGAAGACATTATTTTGCAAAATAAAATGGGACAAAAATTATTTCATTTGATAACCTTTATTATATTGTTAATTTATTCAGAAATGTCGTTATATTACCTATATTCATCTGGTAAATTTGGTTCAGTTTCTAAAATCTAATAAATGCATTTCTTTCATAGTTATAATGGCATATATATATAGAAGGTATTTAAGATAAATAATATTTGAAACACATTTACGTACATCAACCCACAGACACTGGCGAAAAACTATACGTCCATGCGTAAAGTATGTAAGTTATGTAAGTACGTAAGTATGTAAGTAAAACTATGCGTCAAGTCGTTCTCTGTGAGTAACAATTTGACGGTTCACAAGAGGACACACACGAAACACTGATCCGATTGATCAAACATGTATGATCCAAGGGACGTATTTAAACATGATAAATCATAATAACATATTATTATTGTAGCACTGTTAAAGTGTTATTTCTGTCTTGTATTTTTTTCTTAAAACTAATTTGGTGATCTATCATATCAGAAATAAATACTAAATTAAGTATGGTTTTCAATGTTTTAAAAACAAAAAGTGGTTTTTCATTTTCCATTTAAAATAGTATTTAATTTAAACATTGTCTATTTTTTACATCAAAATTATTTGGTAGCTTACACCACCAAGGAACACCTTATATGAACGAGTCTATGTGTTTTAATAAATATACTGTTGTTGTTGTTGTTGTTATGTAAATATTATTGTTTCAAAAATTATCATTAAACATAAATTCGTGCTCATTAATATTATTATGCATTAGCAATATTATGTTGATATTAGTTTAAAATATATATTTTCTATAGGTAGTGGGACAATAGGCTCCTGGTAAATTGTTACAATAGCAGTTGAAAAATATTGAAAATACATAGCCACATTTTTTTTTATAAGTATTTAAAATTCAAATATAGATAAAATCATTTAATAATATAAAGAATTTATAACGCCGTTTATATCTAATTTAGAAGTTCGCTTATAACTGTAATAACTAGTAAGTATAGCTATTGATTAGTAATTATCCAAAGATTATATGGCCAAGGGGGTACGTTACACACTTAATGAATCCATCTGGATACGCCCTATAATATGGTTGACAATAGCTGTTCATCTAATTAAAAATTTAATTTAATTTAATTTAATGAATATTTTTAAAGTAGTTATGAGTTGAAGTATGTACCCACACAGCATTTGGGTAATGATAATATTTTGTAAATATTTTCAAATGGTTTTATTATGAACATTTTTATAAAAATATTTTTTAGATGTTTTAAAAAAGTTTCTATGAAAATATTTTTGGAATAATCATAATAGAACTTTTTATAATTATTATTCAGTAAATATTTTATCAATTATGTTAAAATATATTTTTTAAATATACTGCAATAGTGGAGAACCAAATATTTTCAGGATAATTATAATAGAACTTTTTATAATTATTATTAAGTAAATATTATATCAATTATGTTAAAATATATTTTTTAAATATACTACAATAGGTGAGAACCAAATATTTTCAGGATAATTATAATAGAACTTTTTGTAATTATTATTAAGTAAATATTACATCAATTATGTTAAAATATATTTTTTTAATGCACTGTAATAGTCGCAAACAAAATATTTTCTGGACAATAATAATAGAACTTCAAATAGATATTTGTTTACAAATATTTTATAATACCTACCTATATGTCCTATTTATATAATATAAGACCTTTAAAAAAATTAAGGTTGAAATAAAACTACTAATATAATATAGAACTTTGGTATACTATAATATACAATATACAGAAGTAGTATAATATAGTTGTCCCGCGAAAAACAGTTTTACTTTTTGCAATGTAAATGTTGTACATATTTTGATAGACGTAAACAACATGTGGGTGTATGCTGTATAGTGTCCTGTATTAAGAATTAAGATTATTGTTATGCAATTATTATGCTTAAAAATAAAATTTAAAACATTACACCAAACAAAAACCAACTACTGGAAAATGAAGTATAATTAAACCTATAATAATATTATACAAAATATTACCGTAATACAAATATCATTGACACCGTGGCTTACGCTATAGGTACCGTCTATCATACGCATATTATATCTTTAATCGTGATCATACGTGAATTGTGGGGCGATAATCCAAAACTACTATTGCCAAAATTGAAGAAATTGAGTTATATATTGATTCTTATAGAAATTAAGGCAGGGAATCGAATAGTGCAATCAAATTGTGACAAAACGTACTATTTCCCTTGTTAAAATCAATCTGAAACTCATAAATGACGCAAAACGCACTATTTCCAAAGCCAAAATTTGTCTAAATGCACTATTTCCAAAATTACGTCAAAACGTAGTATTGTTCATGTTAAATAGTTTGTTTATTGACAAATTGACGCAAAACGTACCAATTCCTCGAATGGTACAAAACGTACTATTTCCAAAGTAGGCCAAAATGTACTATTTCCCATAGTATGAAGATAGGGAATATAATTGAATTAAATACATAACGTACTATTTCCAAAATCGTGGAAAAATAGAAAATCGTGATTTCTCAAAAAAGTGTAAAATGGAAATAGTACGTTTTGGATTGTCGCCCCACAATTATATTACATAATAATATATATTATTATATATTTATATATTACAGCAGGAAATCTTATAAAACAACACTATATCGTACGACGAATAAATTATGGTATTAAAATAGTTTAGTTAGCTTATGCCATTCCTGGAATTTCTTCATTGTAGATAAGCTATCGTCGATTTATAATAATTTTGTATTTCTTATTGGCCTATATTGGGGCTATAAAAAGCCACAAGATAGTAATTTATATTTGGAAAAGTTTTAAAAAGAACTTTTAGAAAGTGGTATTACAATTAATAATATACATAAGACAGTTACAATCGATGCTTTTTGTCTAGATGCACCAGCTAGGTCTTTTGTGTTAAAAACTAAAGGCCATACGGGATATCATTCATGTAGTCGTTGTTTACATGAAGGTGAATATTTAAATAAACGATCATGTTTTCCCTATATTCCAACTGGATCTATTATTACTATTATATCTATTACTCGTACCCATAATGATTACCAAACAAAAAAACATGAAGAACATCACACAAGTGATTTAGTATCTATACTAATAGATTTACCAAATATTGACATAGTGAAATCTTTTGTACTTGATTATATGCATCTTACATGCCTTGGTGTTACAAAGAAAATTATACTTTTATGGATTGACAATGGACCATTAAAAGTTAGAATTCCTAGTTCTAAAACTAAAATATTATCCACGTCCCTTTTATTACTTGCACCATGTTTGACATCTGAATTTTCTTGAAAACCAAGAGGCGTAAATGAAATTAGTAGATGGAAGGCTACTGAACTTAGACAATTTTTATTGTATACAGGGCCAATAGTTCTGAAAACAATTTTAAATGAAGATTGCTATAAGCATTTTATGTCTTTTAATATTGCGATGTTAATACTACTGAGTCCAGACAAAGGAGATTTTATTGATTATGCAGAACAACTTTTGAATCATTTTGTTCAATACTTTGGAACCATTTATGAACCATACTTAATATCTTACAATGTACATGGGCTTTTGCATTTAGTAGATGATTACAAAAATTTTGGCCCACTAGATAATATAAGTTGTTTTCCATTTGAAAACTTTATGAAATATTTTTAAAAAAAAGTAAGAAAACAAGAAAAACCATTACAACAGGTTGTGAAACGATACCATGAAGAAGCAATTAATAAACAAATTAAAAAATTAAAAATTGAAATAAATTTAAAGCATCAGCATTCAAACGGGCCATTATTAAATTACCTTACTGACCCACAATACCGGACAATTTATCTAAACAGATTTGTTATTAAAACAAAAAGAGAATCAGATTCTTATATATTGACAAAAGATGACAATGTTGTACAAGTAAACAACATTGCAACTGAAAGAAATACTAATGACACGGTACTGATCGGGAAAATTTTCAAAGTTAAAAAACCATTTTTTGAACAACCAATTAATTCATCAATGTTCCATATATATATTGTAAGTGAATTGGATGATGTCTATGCATTTTGGTATCTAATAGATGTCAAGAAAAAAATGATTTTATTTAAACACAAAAACAATAACATTGCAATGCCTGTAGTTCATTCATGTGAATTATAGTTTTTATTTTAAGATAATAGGTGACTATTGAATATTACTATACCTAACTAATATAAATATGATTGTGTATATGTTTCACTTTCTTAATTTTAATTTTTGTCAATTTTATATTATGATAGCAGCATGAAATAATAGTAATTGTACCTGTTTGAATATATATACTATATTGACATATTGTTTAAAAATATTAACAGTATTTCTCATCAATATTAATATTTCTTCTTAAATCTATATTTTTCTTGTAAAGTAAAATATTTCTTTATTTAGTTGTTAATTATACTTAAAATAATTTATTTTTAGTAATCATGTATATAGTAGTTGATTTCCAAAACGATAATTCTGTGGAGGCAGTACCTAACACTTGGTATAGTAATGGATCTTGTGTGTGGTCCAAAAAAGGTCAAAATATTAATAAACTTATTGAACAAAATATAAAACCTGAAGAGTTTCGACATGAAATACTAAAAGCTAAGAAAATGGGTGAAAAAACATGTAAGTATCAGTGTACTTACTTAAATATTCAACAAAAAGGCACTTACCTAACATTATTTGTATGTTATTTTATTTACTTAATTTCAGATTCTCTAAGCGAAGCTAAATTAAAAGCAAATAAAGCAACAATTACATCGGAGTTATCATCGGTTGATGAAGACGTTTATTATAAAGAGCAAAGTAAAAAAAATAAATCATCATTAAACCTCAAAAATAAAAATATTTACAAAAGTCCACCCAATTACAAAAAAACAATGATGTTGATAATTTGCATGGTGTTAAAAGTATGTATAAATTATAAATATGTTTTGTTAGTATAATTGTAATTTGTAAGATGGTCAATTCAATTTGTAATAGTTGATGAGGGGTCTTAAATTTTAAAGTTGTTAGGACATAATTTGATTTTGTTTTCTTCATATAAATTAATAAATTATATAGTATTTTGGGATAATAAAGTAAAAAGTATAAGGAAATACAAAATAGTGATAAACTGACTGCCCTATATAAAAGAGACGTTATATTTTTAAATTGTATAACTAACATGTCTGATTGCTATGTTTACTATTTTAGATTCTGATGAAAATGAAAATGATAATATGTTGCCAGTCATATCTTCAAAAAAAAATAATATGTTACAAACTAATACCAATAAAAAATCTATGATGCCGTCTACCTCTCATGAATTTAGTATGTATATTTATCTATTATATTTTATTTTTATATTATAGAGGTGTTTGATTTATAATTAAACATATGCTATCCCATAAAAGGTCCATGTCCCCGGCACCCCCCATTGCGATTTTTGGGTCCAAACCCGGGGCGATCGTTTGTGCTTCGTTAGTGCACGTTAGTGCTTTTTATCTCGTCGTTAGTGCTTTATCCATTCCAAAGTTATTCGCATTTCGTACAGGGGGGTGCCGGGGACATGCCTGCACCCCCCATTTCGAATTTCGGGCCCAAACCCAGGGCGATCGTTTGTGCTTCGTTAGTGCACGTTAGTGCTTTTTATCCCGTCGTTAGTGCTTTATCCGATCCAAAGTTATTCGCATTTCGTACAGGGGGGTGCTGGAGACATGCCTGCACCCCCCATTTCGAATTTCGGGCCCAAACAAATTTCATTCGTTTGTGCTTCGATAGTGCACGTTAGTGCTTCTCATCCCGTCGTTAGTGCTTTATCCGTTCCAAAGTTATTCGCATTTCGTACAGGGGGGTGCTGGGGACATGCCTGCACCCCCCATTTCGAATTTCGGGCCCAAACAAATTTCATTCGTTTGTGCTTCGTTAGTGCACGTTAGTGCTTCTTATCCCGTCGTTAGTGCTCCATCCCTTAAATTGTATTTGAATTTCCTACAGGGGGTTCTAAGGACATGCTAATTTAGATTTCGAATTTTGGGTCCAAAAATCCTTTATTCGTTTATGCTTCGTTAGTCCTTCAGTGTGTTATTCATCCGGTAGTTAGTGCTCTACTCCTTCAAAAGTTATTGGCATATCGTACGGGGGGGGGGGGGTACTAGTGACGTACTAATTCGAGTCCAGTCCCCAAAGTTTTGTCTGAAACTCTTCAACATATTGAGGTTAAAATGATCCTTTGATGCATTGCAGTTAAATATCATAGTTTTGGGATTAAATTACTTAAATCTGGGTTTTATATATTATGTAAAAAAGAATGTTATTAAAATTTCATATTTATGCTAATTTCTGCCAAAAGCTTTAATAGATATAACTAAATAACTAATAAGTATATAACTTTAATTTCTCCATGCGTATATGATTTACCGATATTTAAAAATATCGTAGACAGCTGATCGATAAAACTGAATATCTAATTTTAAAAATTCTCAAAAAACTACGTAAGTACCGGTACCTATCTATATGTACCTATAATATACCTATACCCCTTACCAAAACACTACCTCCTACGAATTTTATAATTCTTTTGTTGCAATTATTTAATAACTATAGGTATAATGTGTATGATTTATGTATGATAGGTGTTGATGTATGCTTGTTTGAAAAAATATGATTTTAAAATAAAATCGTTCGCGTTATTTGTGAATATTTAAAAGTTATTTGTTAGGTATTTAACCAATAATCAATATAGATCTACGATTCTTCGACCTAATACTATAAATGTTATTGCGATACAGGACCAAGATAGGTAACTTTTATCCATTCTATGAGTTCTAGAACGCCAACCCCTGGATTATTCTAACATTAGGTGAAATAATATTAATGATACCATTGAGTATAATATATTTATATATATTGTTGTACAATATAGGTACGCATACTCAATGATGATAGGTATAATGGTATAAATATTTTTTTTTAAGTCCGGGAACAAATTTAATATTTTTTACGTAACTACCTATTTAGTGTATGATAATATATTATATATCTACCCAAAATATTTATGTTTGCCTATAACAACTATCTATACCTACATCATTGCAGTTAATGATTATAAATTAGATAGGGAGGTATAGATATATAAAGTATAAAACCTGTATAAAAATCGATTTAAGAAATAATAATCGTGATTTAAAATAGCTAAAAAAACATTTGTATGTTCACAGTCTATTTTTTTTCACCACGGTAATTTCACAACGTTCAAGGCAGGATGTCCCGCTTGAACACAATTATTTTACCGCGGTGAAAATCACGGGGAGATTTCACACTCGTTGTCCACCTATTCACGCCTCACACAAAAATATTTACCGTATAGCATTTTACAGGGAGATTTCACAAATTTTGAATAATTTAAGTAAAAAAACTTGTGTAAATATATTTAAGAATTCGTTTATATCAATAAAAAAATCTATTATTACATAATTTGTGTTCTGTACTTTACATAATTATTTCATTTTAATAATAAGGTTTGTTGGGGAAAAAACCATTTAGTGTGTACACGGTAAATATTTTTGAGTAAGCGGCAAAACCGATTTTGAGTGTGTAAACTCCCTGTAACTTTAAAATACGGTAAATATTTTTCTGAAACGAAGAATTCGTGGACAAAAATTGTGAAATCTCCCTTTAAAATGCTATACGGTAAATATTTTTATCTGAGTCGCGAATAGGTGGACAACGAGTGTGAAATCTCCCCGTACAATGCTATACGGTAAATATTTTTGTGTGAGGCGTGAATAGGTGGACAACGGAGTGTGAAATCTCCCCGTGATTTTCACCGCGGTAAAATAATTGTGTTCAACCGGGACATCCTGCATTGAACGTTGTGAAATTACCGTGGTGAAAAAAAAATAGACTGTGAACATACAAATGTTTTTTTAGCTATTTTAAATCACGATTATTATTTCTTAAATCGATTTTTATACAGGTTTTATACTTAATACATCTATACCTTCTTATCTAATTTATAATCATTAACTGCAATGATGTAGGTATAGGTAGTTGTTATAGGCAAACATAAATATTTTGGGTAGATATATATATTGTCGTATACGCCACGCAAAGGCTTGACGTATATAACAGATATATTTCGGTTTCCGATTCTCTAACCGTCGAACGAGTAAATTATCGACACCTGCTGTATGAGTTTAATTTAATTTCTCCTTTTGGTGACCACGATAACGAGTACTGCGCAAAAGGATAATTAAATAAAAGTCCAGTAGGATTTACACTATACAACTCAAAGGTTATTTTACTCCCGAACAACTGACCACGATAACGAGTACTGGATATTCGAGGGTGAGGTATCTTTTACCTAGACAAAGTCTTACTCTTTCTCGACTGACCACGATAACGAGTACTGGACGAGAAAGTAAGTACCACAGTGTCTTACTACCTGTTTTTAAAAGTGTTATCACCACAACGTCTCTGTATCAACTCGTAAGATAAAATATTCTAAAAAAAGGCGTAAAGAAAAACAGTGACACTTGGTTTTTAAAAAAAAGAATTAAATATAATAAAATATATCAAAAACAAATAATAAAACGAAACGTAAAAATACTGCAGCTCGTTGGCTACTACAATAATCGAAACAAACAAAACAACAGCCCCGCTCCCGTCGCAGACGTCGCCTAAGTAGTCGTGGCAATTTTGCTGACTCGGTTTGATTGACTTTCTGCTTCGTATGTTATTTTAATATTTTATAATTTCGTTATATATACAACAATATTATCATACACTAAATAGGTAGGTACGTAAAAAATATTAAATTTTCTCCCGGACTTAAAAAAAAATATATCTATACCCTTATACCTATCATCATTGTCAGTGCCGGCGCTGGGTATTGCAGGGCCCTGGACATAGGTAATAGAGGGCAAAATTCTAGCTTTTTTTAAATTAATGTTATTTTTATTTGAATTTTAAACATTAAAAATAATAATATCAGATTATTCATATCCCTTTTTTTTTTTTATTAAAATGTATTAACAAAAAATTATTTACAAATAATAAAATAATATATATGTGTTGAAAATTATAATTTAATAAATTCGTGGGGGACTTATTATTTTATTAATTTATATTTATTTTAATAATCACAAAACATCAATTAAAAATAAATAAAATCATCAAAATGTTTGAATGATATAATAAATTGTTTAATATCTAAGTACGCGGTGGTAGACAATAAAATATGTTAAAACTAATCCTGATACACTAGATACGCAAGCAGTAGGTAAATATTATTATTTAATACTGCTATACTGTATCTAAACTGAATTGTAATAATAATTTCATAAAATGAAAACTTACTTTTATGATATTATGCAGAAATTGTTGAAAAAATACTCTAAGGGGAAAAGCGGACTGCAGTCAAATACTCAAATGTCGAACATATAATACTAGATAATCAAATAAATATTTTAAGAATATAGCTTTTGCCGCTTCTATAATACGGTACGACAATACGCGGAAAGCTTTTCCAAACAAAGAACAGAAAAACAATAACTATAAAGATAATAAATATTTATAATTATAATTATGGTTAGGTTACTCATTACTCTTACAGTCCTCGAGTATCGTCAAAATATTACTCCTTCGTCGTATCGATAACGATTTACTTTGTACTATGGCTAAATTTAGATATCATTTTCCAAATAATTAATGATAGAAATAATATTAATATTAATATATTATACATGTGCAGTATAGTACAACAAATGTATAGATTTATAATTTGTTAATATAAAATGTCAATGTGTTTCACGGTATTAAGATGATATTAAAAATCGCGGGGCTCGTTAGAAACTAGAAAGCGTGGGGCACTGAACATATGTCCCATTTGTCCTCCCATAGAGCCGGCACTTATCATTGAGTATACGTACCTATATTGTACAACAACATGTTATCATTAATATTATTTTTCAAGACAAAACTTTTGGGACTGGACTCGAATTAGTACGTCACTAGTACCCCCCCCCCCGTACGATATGCCAATAACTTTTGAAGGAGTAGAGCACTAACTACCGGATGAATAACACACTGAAGGACTAACGAAGCATAAACGAATAAAAGATTTTTGGACCCAAAATTCGAAATCTAAATTAGCATGTCCTTAGAACCCCCTGTAGGAAATTCAAATGCAATTTAAGGGATGGAGCACTAACGACGGGATAAGAAGCACTAACGTGCACTAACGAAGCACAAACGAATGAAATTTGTTTGGGCCCGAAATTCGAAATGGGGGGTGCAGGCATGTCCCCAGCACCCCCCTGTACGAAATGCGAATAACTTTGGAACGGATAAAGCACTAACGACGGGATGAGAAGCACTAACGTGCACTAACGAAGCACAAACGAATGAAATTTGTTTGGGCCCGAAATTCGAAATGGGGGGTGCAGGCATGTCTCCAGCACCCCCCTGTACGAAATGCGAATAACTTTGGATCGGATAAAGCACTAACGACGGGATAAAAAGCACTAACGTGCACTAACGAAGCACAAACGATCGCCCTGGGTTTGGGCCCGAAATTCGAAATGGGGGGTGCAGGCATGTCCCCGGCACCCCCCTGTACGAAATGCGAATAACTTTGGAATGGATAAAGCACTAACGACGGGATAAAAAGCACTAACGTGCACTAACGAAGCACAAACGATCGCCCCGGGTTTGGACCCAAAAATCGCAATGGGGGGTGCCGGGGACATGGACCTTCCCATAAAGCTATTATAAAAAAAAGTTTTAAATTTTTACAGGTGTCGAAAAATCTCCTCGTAAATGGTTGGTTAGGAAAATCTCCAGTACAGACGATATGGAAGAAAATTATAGAAGTCCTATTCAAAAGGCATGGATCATAACTCCGTCTTCAATCAAAGAACTAGTACTAGATGAAGAATTGAAAACTGTATCTTGTAAAAAAAAGTTAAATTTTCATTCAGAACCAAAAGAATTCGATTTAGAGTCAACCGGTATACATTTAATTTTTAGTTTTAATTATTAAACTCAATAATTTTAGTTATATCATTATATATTATATTTGTTTTAGATAAGATGAACAAAATATACCAAATTGTACTATCTTTAAAATATGATATAAAAGAACTCCTATCAAAGGTTGATGGGTTGGAAAATCAAGGCAAATATGATGAATTTGAATTGGGCAACCAATCATCTGATGATGCAGTTTCATGGAATTTCCCTATCACTACTGTAAATTAAGTTTCATTATTTGAAAAAAAACTACAGGATAAAACATTTCACTTCAAAATAGTAAATATTTTGTTTAATTTATATTATTATCAAACACAGTATATTATGTATATATACTTCCCAATTACTATATTATAATATATATAGAGTTATTATTTTTATATATGATTCCATAAATACATAAATAAAATTGATTACAGGTAAAGAATCTTAGTATGTTGGTCCGCAGTTCTTTGTCTGAAACAGTGCGCCATATTTTATCAAGAATGTTCGTTAATAGTGTCTTATCGCAATATTCATTTGTTGGCCAAAAAAAGAAATTGGCATTTTCTTCCTTAAATGCCTGTTCAGTTATATTTGGTAAGCATAAAAACATTAATGCCTGACAGGCTGTATATCAAATTAATTAATTTAATGGGCCACAAAAACATGTTTAAGGGTCCATTATTGGTTCACTATTGATTCAATAAATAAAATTAGTGATTGTTCATGCAACCTAGCATTATTTTATAATTACTGTAGCTTACAAAATTTTTCCTCAACCAATTCTATATTGGTGACCTCCCAAGAACAAGTCATAATTATATTTATATATAATATTATCTCAGTAAACTATTATATATGTGTTTTTATATATATAGTTTATATTGTCAATATGTATAACACATATTAATGGTGTATTATAACTGTTACAGATGCAATAAGAAACATCAAGCAATTTAAAGATGTCCCATCTTTAAATATAGAAAAACCACTCAAAGATTATTTAGCAGGAGCTAAGTTCAGGGATTTAAAAAGAAAAAATAAAGAAGATAACAATGCTATTTTGATTTAAATTTTTACATGATTTTTTATTAACAATAAGTTACAGTTAATAAAATCTCATTGGCTGTATGATATTATAATATTATGTTTAATTGACAAATTGTTTTTCTCTTTGAATAATAACAATAGTGTATTATATTGTTAAATAAATAAATAAAAATTTATAAAACATATTAATATCATTAAAATTGTATTATTTTTAATTCATTTCACTTAAAAGTACCTATTCAACAACTATAATTATAATAATTCAAATATTTCATAAATATAAGAAAATATTTTCAGTGAAATTATATAATTTCTAAAATATTTGTTGATCATTGCTAAAGAGTGGCAAAAATAATGAGAAAATATTCCATTAATATTTAGTTTTGAAGAAGTTCACATTTTCGAAATATTACAATCATACATTATAAAAATATTGTAAAAAAATATTTTGAAAACGTAAACTTCTTGGCCAAAAAATGTTAAAAAAATATTTTCTAATTATTTGCACAACTTTTTAACAGCTATTAAAAAATATTTTGACAACTACATAATTTTCCTGAAAATATTATTTTCATATCCAGAAAACATTATAATGCTGTGTGGGTGGCATTGTTTTGGATTAAACAAATAGCATAGGTAGTTATTTGAGAAATAAAAAATTGTATTTATGGATTTAATGCATTGGTATTTATTTTTATGGTTCATTATTATTTTTATTGTGAATTTACGAATTTGATTTTAACAAAAAAATAACTAAACACTAAAACACCTACTAGGAATTGAACAATAATTATTGTATTATGACAAAGTAAAATTCTGAACTATATTCAGTTCTACGTATACACAGAATATAAAAAAATCCACATACACGGAATTCGTAATAATTTAATTTTAAATTTACATCATAGAACATTTAATATGTAAACCATATTTTAGTAATGTTAACACTAAATCATAATGGTCAACATATTTAAATAATTAAAAGACGGGTATCCCTGCAACACCCACAAAAAATTACTCATGTACTTCCAAGAAATTTATACCTAGTACCTATAATGATTTAAATAATTGAAAACAAGTAACGTAAATATGTATGATACAATTTTGCTCACTAACCAGAACTACTACAATAACGTGCGTTTAAAAATTATTTTTACTTTATAATAACGTGCAACACCAACAATAAAACGTATTTGACTTTTATGAGATAAAATATGAAAATAATATTATTTTATCTTATAAACAATTTGTTTTTTTTTCATACAAGCAACTGTATTTATAGAAATTTGTAAACAATAATTTAATGTTATATAGTTGTAACGTCACAGAATTTTAGGCCTTACTTAATATTATTATAGTTCCCCTGAGCATATTATTTTTCATTATTATTATTTCTTATGATTACATTATGTCATTATGATATTATTATATTTATCGCGCGCCAATGCATAAATGACCACAATTTTACATAACACCTGACCCCGGCCCCCACAACCCGCAGTGTCCGCCCGCCAACAGGCCGCTGCCGTTGCCGGTCGTCACCGCCGGTCGCAGCTGTCGCGTCCGTCGATACGCACCGACAAAGCAGTCTGTTTTCCCAATTATTATTGTAAACGTCCCTATAATGCGACACTGACCTTCCCCACCACGTCAACATCAACGGCCACGACCAGTGGCAAGACAACATCAGCCGTCTTTACACACATTTTCCGAGACCGCTGAACGAACCAGACGTTTCGACTTTCGGTACCGTGACGCATCCCGAGTTTTCTACGACGACCACAACCGCGTGTCGACCACCATCACTTCGCGTGTGAATCTCATCTTATTGTTTTAATCGACGGGAACCAACCGCCATGATGGGCTAAGTACCGCACACGGGCCCGATGATGGGCAAAGCTGCCAGTCAACCTCCGTGTCGCCGTCACCATCCGAGGCGGTTTGATCGACGACAAGATGGGCCATGCCGGCCGCGTGTGTGCCGGTGGTATTAACCAGCCCATCCAGTTCCTCGGTCAACAACACATCTCAAGCTCAACGTCGTCAGAGTAATACCTCCAAAATTTCCCCCCCTTCTTTTTTTATTTTTTGTCACTTAAAAGCACGATCCTTGTGAAATGTGCGTTTCAGAACGTCCAGGTGTGGTTGCCATTGGGGCCTAGCGGGTAACCTCCTACGCGTTCACATACAGCTGGCGTAAAAAACCAGCTGTCCCTGTGCGCGTTTAAGTAGGGGGCCCCGGACCACACTTACAGACGTTCGAACTTTCATTTCCCCCCCAAATCATTTAAACTGCCCCGGTAACCCTGTGGAGACCACCACGAGTAATGTGATGTGTCGATCCCCGTGGGCCGAGCGTTGTTTTTTTTGTTTCCCATGTGCCCTTTTATATTTTATACCTACTTGCCATGTGCCATGCTATATATTTTATTTTTGTTAAACTGAAAAATGTCAAAACCTTATTTAAATTATCTACAATCAAAAAACCTGTAAAATACATCCACGTGATTACCCTAATATTGCTCTTATTATTTATTTTCATTAACTTATTTATTTTTTTTCTCTCTCTCTCTCCCCACATAAATCCTCGGCATTCAGCTTGCCGTTGCGTGTATCAAAGCCTGTGAGCTCCACCGACTTGACCCTCGGGTCTCACGCGGTGCGGCTCACAGGTCATGAGGAAAGTGTTCCCCTTTCGTCATGGGTGGTTTTGGTGGCCTTAAAAAGTCACTAACTCTCACATACTATAAAAAAATACAATTTAAATTTGATATTTTTCCTAAAATTGCAATATATAAGTATATAAATTTAAAATAATATTTGAAAAATTAAATAAATAAATAATAATAAATACAATAAATAATGATTAAATTTGGTACTTTAAATTATAGGCAACACCCCTTAGGTATTCTAGTCTGTCCCTATTTTTGTAGTCATTAACTAAATCTTTAAGTGTATCCCTTTTGCGTTTTTTGGATGGTTCGACAGTGCCCGCTATGTACTGATTTATTTTCATTTCATTTAAGCTCTGCTCCTTTTGAATTCCTTCAATAAATTTCCATATTGTTGGATGACATGAACTCAATAAGTTATTAAAGCCTCTATGCCATCCTTCAACATAATTATTTGTTCTGGGTAAACCAGATATAGTAGACCTAAAGCAGTTCCACAGTGAAATAGGGAATCTGGGAAACCTTTTACAATTTCGTCGTTTTTTAAGTTAAGGCGCGATTTACATAGTTCTTCAGTACATCTCCAATACATGGTATTTTTATATTTTTTGTCAAACCTATATAAATAACCATTAAATTTAAGTAAATTTTTGTTTTTTTGACTTTTAATGTACTCCATTGCGAAAATGTTACGAGTTAATAACTGTATGAATATGGCAACGGTGAACGGACGACTCGGTAATGCGGACTGGTGTGACTGGCGATTTGTACAAAGTACAAAATGACATTGATTATCTAGGTATCATTATTACTATTATTTACTATGACAAAACTTGACAGTTGTTAGGTTCAACCTTGGCTTATCTTTATTAAGTGATCCAAGACGCAAGATTACAAAATTACATTATTGATTATCTATATTACTTATTATATTATAAAGGTATACGCCATACGGTATACCCACTAACGAAAATAATTTTCGATATTATTGTTTTCGCTGTTAAAACCTTTCGCGATTTTTATTTTCACTGTTTTTTTTTTTCGTGATTTTGACTTTCGCGATTTTTTTTTCGCGATTTTCACATAGAGACCCCTAAAAGAAACGATTCAAATATTTTAGATCAACTGATAATATTCCTCCACAGTAAGCGTGACGTCTCACCAGCTTACTGAGAGGTACTTTTTAAAAATCTCATACTAATTCATAAAAATATAATATGGGAGTGCGAAATCAAATATAATTGAGGGGTAAAATCTCACTAGCTCCCTTCCTTCGTTATATTTATAGTCATTAAATTACCAGTAGAAAAGAAATGGTGGGGTATTGTTGGTCATATACACATGGCGTATAGGTATACTAATGAATAAAAAACATTATATTCTCATATAAAGTGAGGTACTGGGATGATGTGTTGTTCACTTAGATGTTAATTTACATGCTAAGAGGACATTTTGATAAAAAAGTTACCATCAAGATCCTCTTTTTTTGAGTTGATTATTTTTTGTTATTGAATAATCAGATTAATAAAGTAATGAAATATATATAAGGTTTTGAATTGGTTGTTTTAATTAATTAACTCTGACATTCCACTAATATTTTATAAGCACCGACTTGGTCTATCAACGTGATATTGTACATGCAAATTTTATAGAAAATATTTTTCAATAATAATAATAATTACAAATAAGACAAATAAAAGTCGTTGTTAAAAACTAGTAAAATATACCTCATTAGTCATTATTAAAGATCAGATGAAGGTATGTGCACTGAATCACGAAATGTATTCTTAAAAATAAAGAAAGTAAGTAACCCCTCTGTTGTACAGTTATAGGTGTCGAGTGTACCTCGTCATTAAATAAATGATAAATCATTGTATTTGAAGAAGGATTCCAAGCCAAGTTTTTCTGTCAACCTATATCATTATAAACCAAAAAGAATATATTTTAATGATGTATGTATAATGGGTATTGCTTTTATAGAAATGTATTTTACTATCAGTGATAGTGTGGTGCAACAGTAGGTAGAATTAATGTTCACCAAAAGTATTACATTTATACAATAATTAACAACTAGCTAATCCCGAGTACTAAAAAATGACAATACTCTTAAACAAATTGTCATTGGTCAACTTCATTTGGGTGTAATTCTTTGTAATTGCAGCCACCCTAGTAGTAAGTACTTCAGATTGCGGATAGACAGCATAGTTTTAAGCTGACAATCCTCAGGTGGATTCCGGACACGGCCTAAGCGGCTATAAGTGCAACTAACCTTGGTAGGCAATGTGCGAAAATTTGATATTTGCTTGAATCTGATCTGCCCGATTAATCAATGGCAATCTATACACAAAAAAAATTCTGATATCTACCATTACTATTATAATCTGCAATCAATAGCAACCATTTATAAACAAATAAAAGTTTCAATTTCACCGTCAGTCTCAATTCTCAAATTCATTTTCTGAACACCTCTAATTTACCTTTTTAATTTTTCTCAACAAATCTATTTACCAAATTTCATCAAAATCGGTTCAGTGATTTAGGCATGCAAGGGATAGTTATTATATTTTATTATATTATTTTTATAAGCTATCGAGGCAATACTGACTTGTAGAACAGTATGAATAGGTTCGTGGTAAAAAATTACAATAGCATAAAATAAATCTAAGTGTTTCGAAAATTTGTTAATTTTATAACATTTAATAATATAGAAAGTCCCCACTCATAATATTTTTGAATTACAATAAAATAACTAAATCGTTCTTCTTCATTTAAATATCGAATATCGTCCAACTTCAATTAATGTCTAAAAAAAATTGTATATTTTTTAGTTTTTTAGTTTCAGAAAGAACTTTTTACAGTACTCCCTCGTTAACACGAACACGACGGGACCACAAAATAACATGTTCGTGTTAAAAAAATTTGTGTAAACCGATAGGTTTAACACGAATTTGTTCGTGTTATCAGAGAAGGTTAAATCTAATACGTTATTTTACACTCAAATACATTTTTTTTATTAAGTAATCTTCAAAATAAAAATTTACATTTCTTTGGTACATAGACACATAGTACATATAAACAAATATTTGTTCCTCCAAATAAAAGTACCTTTTCAACGTCTTCAAGCATGGGTTTTCGTAGACGCTTTGTAGGTACTGTTGGTTGAACCAAGCGCAACTGCTTCGTCAATCTTATCTTTATTTTTGATAATTGTTGATAATGTTGATTTTGGAATGCCAAATTTCTCCGCGATTTTGGTTTTAGGCAGTGTACCTTTTTCGATTTCTACTAAAATTAGTTGCCGAACTAGATTGCACACATACAAATGTACACATGTATACATATGTATGTACCTACAATAGAGAATATGTACATACATAGTAGGGATAAGATAAGATATCGATAAAACTGTGTTATAAAGATTAAATTACTAACGACTAGTATACGAGTAATAAAACGAAATTAGATATATATGTACAGATTGACATTTTGCTGTTCGTGTTAATAAACAAAACGACAATATGGTACCTAAAATTTGTTCGAGTTTCGTGTTAACCGAAATAATTCGTATAAACCGAGGAAATAAAAAAACCCCTATCTTATAGTATAGAGCCTTTCTCTGGACTGAAAAACCGGTTCGCGTTATACAATAATTTGTGTTAACCGAGTTCGTGTTAACGAGGGAGTACTGTATGAGGAATATTGTCGTAAATTTTATTCTAGGGTATGGATATTGAAGATTTTATTAATTTTTAACTTTTTTTCACACTTTTGTGATTTTGACGAATTTTGTCTACATTTAAACTTCAAAAAGGTTCTTACAAAAACATCTGCATAATATGTATTTTTAATATTTTTTAATATATATAATAACAACCTACAAGGAATCTAGAATTACATTTTCAAGCTTTTTCACTGAGCACGAAAATCAATATTTATGGAAAAAGACATTAAAAAATATGAAATGTCTATAAATAGCTCAATAAGATTCAAATATATTAAAAGTTATAACATGTATAAAAAAGGCTAACATAAATATTTGTATTTTGTTTTTTTCCAATTCTTAAGTAAAGTACATTAATTATTTTTAACCGGGGGTAAATATGGGGTATATTAATTGGTTATTGTTTAGATTATAGATATATATATGTATAGGGAAAACGGATTGCCTATTTTTTCCTAGAAAAAAAGTGTTAACAGATAATAATATAATAATGAATTGGAAAAAAAATATTGTAATTCCAAAGCATATAAAATGCTTAGTTTTTGATTTTGAGTGGAGCGATAAATGTATTGATTTTACAACGATATGTGTTTTTTTTTAATTTTTAATTAATTTTTTATTTTTGTGTCTGTCAAAACTTTTTAGGACAGTAAAAATGACTAGTTTTTCTTCAACGTATCTTTTCTGATAGGAAAGTGAATCTAGTTTGAACTTTAGGAAGTGTAAAGTAAAAAAATTCAAAGTAGTTTTCAAAAGCGACGTGAAAAACAAAAGAAAAATTAAGAAAAAACTGGAATTTGTACGAAAAATCTATTTTACAACATTTGATATTCACTCGATTTCTCATGTAACGATTTTCTTATTTTTTTGTTATTAAAAAACGAATGTACTAATACTTGAAAATTTCACTGAATATTTATATAAGCATTTTCAATACACATACAATTTTGAAAATAACTTTACTCTTTTCGAGCTGTTTACGGATATCGTCAGTTTTTAGTTTTTTTTATTTTTTTTTCTATAGATATCAATAACATTTTATTTGATGGTTTAAAAAGCTTGAAAATTTAATGCAATGTTCCTGATTATTGTTATAATAGCAGTTGAAAAATATTAAAAATACATTTTCACAATTTTTTTTAAAAGCATTTAAAGTCGAATTTTGACAAAATTTATCAAATTTATAATGCAATAATTATTTTGTAGTTAAAAATGTAAAAATGTTCAACTTTTATAACTAAGGATTGAAAATTTAAAACAAGGGTTCACCTTGTAAAATAAATAAATAAATTATTATTATTTATTTTTTAAAATAAATTACTTTATGCACAATAATATCATTAAATATACATAGTAATAAAATAGGCTGACTGACCGTTTTCGCTCAGAATCGTTTTTCTTATACAATGATATAATGTCTATGAATTCAAATTTAATACCATCCATTACAGTAACCCACTTGTAAGTTGTAACCTACTGTAAAGCAGGCGACATCCACTTATCCACTTTTTTTTTTATTAATTTTATACAACTTAGGTAGGTAGGTATACCTAAATCACTGCAGAGATTACAATTTTAATACGGGCACACAAATATTTTGATAATAATAATTATAAATATAACTCATAAGTCAAATCATCAACAAACTTAATTTTGTTTAATATATGTATTGCTTAAGAGTATTATTGATAAATAAGAATATTTAAATCTATAAATTTGTAGTGTCGACGACGACTTAAGATAGTAATTAATTCAGTTCATTACATATAGATAGAAACATATTAGTAGAAACCTTTACATTGTTAGATTAGAAATTTAATACAAAATGTATTATGTTTGTATTTATAATGTGGCTATGTGAAGTTTTAGCGTTCTCCTTTAAAATTAAATGTTATGAAGCCATATCAAAAGTCGCATAATTATTTACCCCGTGCTTACAAACAATTTATGTCTCCCATAATAAACAGCCCAAAGCATTATATTTTGTGTTTTAAAGACAAATGATTTATTTGTTTCATTTCTGTTTAATATAGTTTTCGTTTTTAACCGTTTTTGTAACAAATGGTGTTTTATTTAAAACGGTTAATTTGTACGCGTAACTGTTCAAAAGTATTATTGATATTGAGTATTGACATCTTCTTATTTACATTAGTTAATTATTATTCAGATAAAAAGAGACCTCGAATTTTCTAAATAGTTTAAATTAAAAGTCGTATAACATAATAGAACTCTTTCTTTATTTATTGAAAATTAATTTAGTAAGTACCTAGGAACTTATATATAATATTATACTTTTATAATAATATTGTATAAATAAATCAGATTGTTAGTTATTTTAGACCTAACTTACTGATTTAACAAACGAGCAGCCACATGATTGCAATTTTGGACACATATTTTAGATTCTGATTGGAGCGACGAAGCTAGCTAGTGGTTTTCCAATGATATTTATTTTTTTTCATCCTGTAAACAAATGTTCTACCTAATGGAGTGCTATGATTTCAACATATTATAGTATCTTATCTTTTAACAAATTGGAGCAAGATTGTACATTAGAATAGTAATTTTTAAATTGTCTCAATAGTTTTATAACGGCATGGGGAAACCACCAAATTTTATTTTTCTAACCGAATCCAAATTATTTGTATTATAATTTACATATATTTGCAACCAATACTTATAGCTTCAACTTTGAATGTACATTCATGAAACAACTTTTAGACAATAACTATTTCCTCAATTTATTCTAAAAATAAAATGTTTGTATTGTTTATTATTTTTAATTTGTGATAAACTAATTTTTTAGTAGGTTCTTATTTTAGATACCTACTACGACATTATAACTACGATACTACGATATTATAAGTATTAAGTATACATACCAATTTATACCTGATTTACGATCTAGTCTTAATATACCTACAGTCTTGAAAATAATTAACATTTGAAAAGTATTTTTATGTATGTATAATTTCTTATAAATCCTTTCGTATTTTTTAAATGAAGGAATTTTTCATTATTTGAAATAATGGTTTTATGGTACTAACTATGAAATCTACAGGGCAACTCAATCCTACGAGCATAATATTATATTGATATTATAGATACAATAGAAATTAGAAAAAAGATTTGATTCAGTTTAATAATATTAGGGGGCATACCTATGTACATCGGTAAACAAAAAAAAAAAAAATTACTCTGATTTTTAAGGTTTTCTTTGAAACACATATAACTCGATACAATTATACAGTTATATTATACCATCGTGTAATATGCACATTCTTGTATCAAATCTTAATTTGTGCTAAGTTAAAATAATTAATGGTCATTTTTTTTTTAACTTATACCTAGATATTCTATTCATCAACCAAGTAAATTTTAATAGAGTAGAGTGTTGAATTTTCCTTGGAAAATCAGAGAACGTTTGGAAACACATCAAACGATTATATGAATGTACTTATAGATTTATTTATTCATTCAATCACTCAGTATCTTAGTTTATTTCGTTTTTCTAAGCAAAACAGTACGAATCATGAATGTGCATTTTACCAAAGTTTTTGAAAAAAGTGTACTTAAACGTATTCGTATCCAAACGCAGTATCATTGTAAAAATATGATGTAAGTAAACAAATATTATGTTCATTTATTCAATTTATGTAAAAAAAAACAAAATTATCGTATTCCTTAATTTTTATTTGGGTATTCCTGGTGCTTTTGTAAATATTGGGAGTATTTTTACTTCTGACCCTTCAAAGTACCAACTAGATTCATTTTCCTTTTAGAAAAAATGCTGTTGAAAAATATCTGAGCATTTTTCCTATCCTAAAAGTTTATATAAATATAACTAAAAAATAAAATGGAAAAACACACATCATTGTGAAAAGAATGTACACATTTTGAAACTGTGAAGACAAATTTGTAAAAATTCTATAACAATTGCTCACAATGTTTTGACTTGAATTTTAAACATGGTTGTGACAGAGTCTTCCAATTACTGACGGATAGTGGTTACTTCTGCGAAAGGTGAGGAGTATTATTGGTGTTACAAAATTGATACTCAAGAAATAATTATTATATTTGAATTTTAGATTTTATAAATACTTTGTTTTGTACTCAACATAATAAGCTCTATTTAAAGTTTAAAAAGTAATACAACAATAAATACTGGCTTAAAAATCTGTTTAAGTCAATATATTTTAAACAGAAAAGCATAGTAACCAAATATTTGTATAAAAAACAAATACGCATTAAATAAAATATTATTAACTAATAGAAGTAGACTATACACCAGAGGACTACCATGGAGAAGAAATCTTACCCATGTGATGTCTGTGACAAGTCGTTCTCTGTGAGTAGCCATTTGATGGCACATCGACGAACGCACACTGGTGAAAAACCGTACGCGTGCGATGTATGTGACAAGTATTTCACTCAAAGTGGCGATTTGACATCACATAGACGAACGCACACTGGTGAAAAACCGTACGCATGCGATATATGCGACAAGTCGTTCTCTGTGAGTAGCAATTTGATGGCACATCGACGAACGCACACTGGTGAAAAACCGTACGCGTGCGATGTATGTGACAAGTATTTCTCTGTGGGTAGCAATTTGATGGCACATCGACGAACGCACACTGGTGAAAAACCGTACGCGTGCGATGTATGTGACAAGTATTTCACTCAAAGTGGCGATTTGACATCACATAGACGCACGCACACTGGCGAAAAACTGTACGCATGCGATATATGCGACAAGTCGTTCTCTGTGAGTAGCAATTTGATGGCACATCGACGAACGCACACTGGTGAAAAACCGTACGCATGCGATGTATGCAACAAGTCGTTCTCTGTGAGTAGCAATTTGATGGCACATCGACGTACGCACACTGGTGAAAAACCGTACGCGTGCGATGTATGTGACAAGTATTTCACCCAAAGTGGCGATTTGACAAAACATAGACTCACGCACACTGGCGAAAAACTGTACGCATGCGATATATGCGACAAGTCGTTCTCTGTGAGTAGCCATTTGACATCACATCGACGAACGCACACTGGTGAAAAACCGTATGCATGCGATATATGCGACAAGTCGTTCTCTGTGAGTAGCCATTTGACATCACATCGACGAACGCACACTGGTGAAAAACTGTACGCATGCGATATATGCGACAAGTCGTTCTCTGTGAGTAGCCATTTGACATCACATCGACGAACGCACACTGGTGAAAAACCGTACGCATGCGATATATGCGACAAGTCGTTCTCTGTAAATAAAAGTTTGACTGCACATCGACGCACACACTCTGCCGAGAAACCGTAAGCATGGGATGTATGTGAAATGTCTTTCTCTGTAAGTGGCTTTTTGACGGTTCACAAGAGGACACACCCGAAACACTGATCCAATTGATCAAAGATGTATGATCCAAGGAACATATTTAAACATGATAAATCATAATCACATATTATTATTGTAGCATTGTTGAAGAATACTACAGAATACTGTAATAATTGTAATAATAATACACTATCCTGTCTGAGGACCGAAGGGACGATGGACAAACTTTCTCCTCCACTGACTTCCTCCTTCCCGCTGCACTTATCCGTTTTTTTTTTTTAAATATTAAAACATACCTACATTTTTCTACTTTTATTATTACGGTAATATAAGTTCAAATCCTTATAATAATCATGAAGACATTATTTTGCAAAATAAAATGGGACAAAAATTATTTCATTTGATAACCTTTATTATATTGTTAATTTATTCAAAAATGTCGTTATATTACCTATATTCATCTGGTAAATTCGGTTCAGTTTCTAAAATCTAATAAATGCATTTCTTTCATAGTTTTAATGGCATATATATATAGAAGGTCTTTAAGATAAATAATATTTGAAACACATTAACGTACATCAACGCACACACACTGGCGAAAAACTATACGCATGCGATGTATGCGTCAAGTCGTTCTCTGTGAGTAACAATTTGACGGTTCACAAGAGGACACACACGAAACACTGATCCGATTGATCAAACATGTATGATCCAAGAGACGTATTTAAACATGATAAATCATAATAACATATTATTATTGTAGCACTGTTAAAGTGTTATTTCTGTCTTGTATTTTTTTCTCAAAACTAATTTGGTGATCTATCATATCAGAAATAAATACTAAATTAAGTATGGTTTTCAATGTTTTAAAAACAAAAAGTGGTTTTTCATTTTCCATTTAAAATAATATTTAATTTAAACATTGTCTATTTTTTACATCAAAATTATTTGGTAACTTACACCACCAAGGAACACCTTATATGAACGAGTCTATGTGTTTTAATAAATATACTGTTGTTGTTGTTGTTGTTATGTAAATATTATTGTTTCCTAAATTATCATTAAACATAAATTCGTGCTCAATAATATTATTATGCATTAGCAATATTATGTTGATATTAGTTTAAAATATATGTTTTCTATAGGTAGTGGGACAATAGGCTCCTGATAAATTGTTACAATAGCAGTTGAAAAATATTGAAAATACATAGCCACATTTTTTTTTTATAAGTATTTAAAATTCAAATATAGATAAAATCATTTAATAATATAAAGAATTTATAACTCCGCTTATAACTAATTTAGAAGTTCGCTTACAACTGTAATAACTAGTAAGTATAGCTATTGATTAGTAATTATCCAAAGATGATCAAGGGGGTACGTTACACACTTAATGAATCCATCTGGATACGCCCTATAATATGGTTGACAATAGCTGTTCATCTAATTAAAAATTTAATTAAATTTAATGAATATTTTTAAAGTAGTCATGAGTTGAAGTATGTGGCATTGTTTTGGATTAAACAAATAGCATAGGTAGTTATTTGAGAAATAAAAAATTGAATTTATGGATTTAATGCATTGGTATTTATTTTTATGGTTCATTATTATTTTTATTGTGAATTTACGAATTTGATTTTAACAAAAAAATAACTTAACACTAAAACACCTACTAGGAATTGAACAATAATTATTGTATTATGACAAAGTAAAATTCTGTACTATATTCAGTTCTACGTATACACAGAATATAAAAAAATCCACATACACGGAATTCGTAATAATTTAATTTTAAATTTACATCATAGAACATTTAATATGTAAACCATATTTTAGTAATGTTAACACTAAATCATAATGGTCAACATATTTAAATAATTAAAAAACGGGTAACCCTGCAACACCCACAAAAAATTACTCATGTACTTCCAAGAAATTTATACCTAGTACCTATACTGATTTAAATAATTGAAAACAAGTAACGTAAATATGTATGATACAATTTTGCTCACTAACCAGAACTACTACAATAACGTGCGTTTAAAAATTATTTTTACTTTATAATAACGTGCAACACCAACAATAAAACGTATTTGACTTTTATGAGATAAAATATGAAAATAATATTATTTTATCTTATAAACAATTTGTTTTTTTTTCATACAAGCAACTGTATTTATAGAAATTTGTAAACAATAATTTAATGTTATATAGTTTTCAGTAGTATACAACCATAACAATGCAGTAAATGGTTAAGTGATCTTGATTACGTGATTACTGTTAAAACAAACTAATAATAGGTAGGTAGGTGGTATTTAAAACATTTTTTTTCTAATTTTCCGAGTTAACTTGTGTTCGAAATTTTTTTTTTAATGTATAATATCAACAAAAATTTTTTCTTTTTAAAGAATGAGAACACACTAGTCTACTTTCTATACTTATCATTTACCATAAAATCTTATCTCTATGATTTTTAAATGCCAAACTCGATATAGATTTTTAATTTAAGAAAGTTTTTTTTTATTAAAAATATATTAGCATTTAATCAATAATATTGTTATGGTGTACCACTCATTCCGTGCTGTACCGTACTATTAAGTTATATATATACATTTCCTTCATCCAATTTATTTAAAATTTTAAAATTTTAAGTATTATAATATTGAGTTTAAACAAATACAATAGATAACCACATAAAAATCAAAATTAAAATTTAGTTTAGCTGCAATATAATCGTTAGGGTAAGAAATAAAGGCAATGGCAAAAACTATCATAATAATTTCGTGTAATCTAAATTTTTTATATAACAGTTGATAGATACCTTTTGAAATAATCAAAGAATAATCCTGCTTTATGCTTATATATATTATGTTGAAAAAAAAAAATAGAAATCTAGATCAACCCCATATGTCACAGGTTGTAGCTTGTAGGACATTGTGCAAGAGAACATTCCTCCCTAAAATTTTCTTACGAACAATAGTGATATAAACAAACAGGTAATAAGTATAATTCTAGTTCAATAAAAACTATAATATAGAGAAAAAATTAATTGCCATTTCCAAAAAGAAGATTTTCTGGCTTCTGTATTGGTTCTATTTGTATGTATGTTATGTACATAATTTCGAGTGGAAGTTGTCTAAGAATAAATAGCGGTTGTAGCTATATTTTGCAGTGACGTCAGTGTTATTGATAAAATACAAAAAGAAATTAAATCGCTACTATACTAAATTAATTCGTAAAATAATAATAATAATAAAAGCTACATCCGTATGAGTGAGGGCGACCCCATATAGCTGCAAACTCACGTTTCTCGGTATATTGGAACAACGCGATTCCCCGCGGATGACTGTGAATCATAATAATAATTTATTATTATCGCCGTGGAATCGAAACTCGTATATGATCGTATAGGTAACGTACCTAGGTATGGAGTTTTAATAACAGCGAAACTAATGCGATGTATATATTTACATATGCATATATAGACGCCGTTCGTCTACTCGCGGAGCATGTTGTATTAGATTGTTATAAAATATCTAAGAGAATATAATAATATCTAACAACTCGGAAATCGCATCGTACAACACCGCTTCGAATTTTCCCGGAAGTGCAGACCTGGGCTCCTCCTCCCCCTTACACACACACACACATCTGCAGGAACCCTAGCTTAGTCGAACGTATACGCTGCGAATAATCCCACACACCTACCTCGTATCCGAATGTTTTTGATCGACGTATTATATAATTATTAGGCGAGTGTGTCTAGCGTAAGGTGTGGGGATGCGTAGGTACACTCGAGTCGGTATACGACGCAGTATGACAGGTAATACAGTTAATTAAACACCGGAGGATATTACACTATTATATAATAAACGTTATATTATATATACAGCGACGCGTGCGCCGCCGCAGCGTGCATGTGAGGGAGAATGTGTGTGTGTGAGAGAGTGATAGACAGACAGAGTGATAGAGTGAGAGCGTTAAGACGATACGCTGCTGTGGTAAGAGGGTGGAAAAGGAAAAGCCGAGTGAGTCTTGTGTGAGAGGGAAGAGGGGGGGAGGGGAGAAATCAACGCCAAACTACTGCCGCTGCGGCCCGTCTATATACCCTGCACTCTGTTCGAGTGACTTCTCTCGTCAAATTACATTCTTAACTATTTACCCTCGGGATGCTGCTGATTATAGACGTTTAATAAAACTTTTGCCACACGCGCACGCAGTGAGAATATATACGCTAATTATTATTACGACATGTCTGAATGTACGCTAATTATTATTACAGAGTGAGACGTCTCTGTTTCTGCGGCGGCGGCGATGGCATCGCGCCTTCACATCAAAGAGATGATCAACAAACTTCAAAGTTTTAATGGCAAGACGAAAACTTTGCCACTTACATTATACGTAAAACCCGAAGTTAAATATCCGTGGCAGTGAGGAGGAGGTGGTAGCAGTGTGACGGTGGCTTGAAATCTGACCTGGTCCTATACGCATCCTAATCACATCGAAGTAATAATAACAATATTATTGTCATCGTCCGATCTGACTCAGATGATGTCGCGTCTTAGAACGACCGACACACTCTCTCGATAAGTACGCGACGATATCCATTCCATGACAGAAGTATAATAATATCAAACGCCAAACAACTACCCAGAAATATAGACACAAACCTCGAGGATGCAAATATAATTAATGTTTTCATTAAAAATAATACAATTTTTATCTCCATTATTGCATTCCGTCGAATTTCATACAGATCGTCCGTTCTTTCGCGCATTTTGAACACATTTTTTTTTAAATTGTTGCTAAACCTATACAGTTATTGCAGGTGACAAGCAGGGACTATAAGCTTTTGAATTTATCGGTATCGGTTTCGGCACTGGTTCTCCAAAAATAAAATAAGTGTAAAAAAATAAGGGTACCGATTCCAGATAATTTAGGTACCAAAAAGTATAATTATTTTAAATACTTATCCGGAATATGGGTTTAATATTGATAGTATGAGAAATATTAGAAAACTCATATTATGATCATACATATTTTATACACATTTGCAGTGGCGCCGAACTAATTTTTTATAGGGGTGGCAATGTACATTAATTTATACCCACCCACCTACCTCTTTGCGGTATGAAACCTAAGCCGTGGGGGGCAAAGCCCCCCCTTCAAAAAAAACACTACAAATTTTTTAACTTAGAAAATATAATTTTCATAAATAAATACCTATATATTATTTACTGCATTTTTGCATTATTTCAGTAGGCTACCCCTTTATAAATGTACACCAAAAAAGTGGGGGCTACCCCCCCCCCCCCTTTACAGCAATCAATTTTTATTTTATAATCAACATTCAAACATTTTGTATTTGCAAAATTGCAAACAAAGATTATATTGGTAATACTATATAGTAGTTCGCACATCACGGGGTACATGGGCGGTGGGTGGGAAAACTGTCAAGAATTAAAATACAGCCGCAATATCTTATCAGTTATCACCAAAATATAAATAACATTAAAGTACCTAGGTATTGAAATATTACTTTGAACTTATATAGGTCTATTAAACGATCTCGGAAGTTTTAGCCACCCTTATCTATCATATTACAGCTGCAGTGTAGCATCCAGAAAAATGCAAGGCCCGAAAGTATAATAAAAGATGACAGTCGTCAAAGTTCCCCTGGAGTCCCTAATTCCGCGAAAGTATGGGTATCACGAGACCACGTCCTATTGGCTAAATGTTCATAAACAAATTAGATGATTACTAGGTAACAATTATTTAGTTAATATTTTTTGAACACTTCCTACAACCACTTAATACTTATAGTAATATGGTATGGCATGCCATAAGTACAATAATATAATAATAACAATTATTTTTCTAGGTATATTTCAAAAGATTTTTTTTAAATATCAGATCTATAATATAAGTGCATGGAAAATCAGAACTATTCAAAATACTAATTTACCTTGCAAACAAAATAGGAGTACCTATATTATTATAAAACTAAAGGTCAATGGATAAAATTATGTAAAAAAGTATTTTAGTGTATACTGTTTACTTTTTAATGGTAAAATACATTTTTATTATAATTCAATAACATTAATTTTTCTGAATGTTCGCCGCGCCGCACCTACTTTTCTCTCGCGGTTTGCGGCAACGACTTGCGGTGTGTTGAATTAGGACATGGTGACTCAATATTATAAAACAGAAATAACAATTAAGAGCTAATGCTTATGTAAGTGCGCTACGCGCGTAATAATTATAATAGGTAACAACAACTTGGGTACATCAAACAAGATATTATAAATTACTAACAGACAGGGCGCCCCAAAACAAACAATACACAATACATCAATTAAAATGTTATGATAAGCTTTTTGACCTGGTCCGCCGTCGATGATCGGTCTACTTGATGGATGTTGATGGATGGGCAACAAGCCAGCGGCGGCACGCAAAGGTATAAGCGGCGGCATGTGTAATAATCTTGGTGCTTGGTCTTGGTACCTACTATCGTAGTACTAATAGTAGATAAGTGGCTACCAAGTTATTATAGATGCAGGTCGCAGACACTTTATTTGATGTTGTTGTAGTCGTGGATGATAATAATAATAAGACAGTTGAAGTATGATATAATATTGTGAGATTTTTATTAAAACGTTCATTAATTTTCTAAGTCCAAAATAATGTTGTACAAAGTGGCGTGAAGGTGCTTGCACTAGTGGATGGTAGTACACGTCTGAATACAGGCCGATTCGGGCTCCCTTATATATGAGGTTCCCCGTACCCCTTGCCGGCCTTGCCTACATATGCGATATCTCCGTTCTCACGGATGTCACTCGTATAGTCATCATTCTAGCCCACGCATTGACGATTGAATATTTATCTGATTGAATGTATTACTAACTTGTGATCAGTCATTTTACTCTTTAATATTTTTATTCCATCGTATGCGTCCAATTTTCCTGACAAATATGACAACCGCATATTTTGACCCTATTGTACTTAATACCCGGTTATTCCGACCTATTATATATTATAATGACTTTACGCTTTTGGTATTGGCTTCTGTCAAATGTCACAACGTTTATTTTCGAACCCTTATTTTTTTATTACCTGCAGGTTATGCCGGTCCATCATATATTATAATATTTATGCACCTGTGGAATCTGGTTTTATTGTTACTGTCAAATGTTACTACGCCTAATTCTTAATCCCGATTCATCGTATATTATAATAATAACTATGTACTTATGAAATTGGTATTACTCCGTAGTAACTGGCTTACTACATCTCCCCCTTTAAAAGTTGATTTTTATCGTCTAAAATGAGAAAAATTAACTCAAACATCCCTCCATTAGTCCAAGCACTTTCATGTGGTTACAAGTTACATATATAAATTATTTCATTACATTCAATTATTACATGTTTACATAATATGTTTGTTACAGATATTTAGTTACATTATTGAATTATATGGTACATTCCACCATACTTTTCTGGTTATATTTATTAAATATTATTGACAATTACAGATTACAATCCACAGTATTACAGTATATATTTTACTTATTATCTAGGTTAGTATCTTATGTGATTAACAATATATTTTTTTTTCGTTTTTGTTTTACAACAATAATCTTATCTTAGTGTTAATATAGTATAAATTAATCCTTTAATATAATATGAATTCTTAAAATCTATTACAATATATTTTTTTTTTGTGCAATATATATATATATGATAAAATAGTGGTGTACTGGTGTGTTATATATTTTTTTTCCATTACCATGTTAATTATATTTTAAATAAATTAGATTAATATATTTCTTTTCCCATCACCATGTTAATTATGTCCAATATATTCTAATATGTTCCTTTATGTATTTGTATATTATTCTATAAAAATTTTAATCCTAAATTTTCCTTTTTTTTTTTTTCATTTTTTTTTCATCATTTTTTTTTCTACGCTTACGTTTGTTCCTATATATATATTTTCCATTAATCGTTATATTATTATATTTTATATCTAGTTAAAATTACTATTCCTATACTGTGATTTGATTATATCTTTTTACTACAGGTCCAGACCAAGCAATTAACTATTGTATTTAAGTTCCATTACATGATCGAGACAAGTACTAAATTGATTTTATTCTATTCTATTTTCGTATGTGTTTTTATCTTGCTAATCGAACCCGTGACGTTAGAGTGTGCTGCAAATAAAAGCATCCTTCCACGACACTGGCTAAATTAACAAGACCTTGTCCTTGTAATTTCTTATTGAGATTTATTTATTTATTCGATCTATTAGTGTTTCCGTTAAAAAGTCCGTTATACACACGACTTTCGAACCAACCACCAAACGATCAAACTTCAACAGTTTCCTTAAGTTGTCAAACCGTTCGGTATATAAAAGTGCAACATTTATCTATCTCCAACAATAATAGATTAAATATGTCCCTATTATGTACCGCTCGATTTCTAATCGTATTTTTTTTTGTTCCTATTCTGAAATTAATTTATTTTAGATTACTATTTTAACTCTATTTTAATTAATTACTAGTATCTATCGTTACTTAATGCTCTTTTATTTACTTTTATGTGTTAATTAAGCTATTTGTTAGTTGCCATAATAAAAGTTATAAATTCGTAAAAATTATATTTCACAACGTGGTGTTCTGTATGCGGTATTGTCTATATTGGTTGGAATTGTTTTACCAAATTCTGGTACCCATATTCCCTAACCATTCTGTTAAATATGCATTTGGTAAATCTCACATCTGTCTTTGGGTCGTGAGCGTACGTTATTTTGTGTTTTTGTGTAGAGATGCCGTTATGCGCTTCGGTTAAATTCAACAGTCTACCATTTTTCTGGATTCTACCTACATTATATTCGAATATTCTCTCGGTTGTTTTTCCCTTTTAACACGTATATTCTATATATTCTTCTCTTGAATTTGGTCACTATAAATTTGGAACGTACTAATTGCTTAATAGTCCTATCGACAGTGATGCCCGGTGGTCGCACGTTCTTATAGAATATTGTCGCGACACCCACCGTGTTTCATCGTCAACCCCCCGAAAATCAACTAGCACTTTCCAACACTAATTTTTTTTCATATTATTTTACTCACTATCACTAAATCCTTCTAATTTAAAGTCGTTAATACATTTACTATAATTAATAATATTAATACGTGTTCTATTTCTAATTATTATTTCTAACTACTTATGTAAATATTGTTTCTATTTTTTTTTTTTTTAATTAATTTGTGTACTATAAGTATTTCGTATCCTATACTATATCTATACTATATATATATTATACTGTGTTTGTAATGATATTTTAGCTATCCTATCCTATTATTATTTAATTACTTATAAGTTATAATTAAACTTCGTCATGTGTTTATTCGTTTTCTTCGTTATCCACATTATTGTCTTCATAATATAGTTTCACATCGTTTTTGTGTACCGTCACTTTCTTGCGATTCCGTGATATAACTACATTTTCCGAATCTAGTACGTCCAGTACTTCGTATGGTCCCTTCCAAAGTGGACTTAATTTATTTCTTTGGGTATGATCTTCAAGTAAAATCATATCATTGACTTTTAACTCTTCCGTATTTGTTTTCTTATCATAATATCGTTTATTTACTTCTTTATTAATCTATTCCGTGCAATTTGGTGAGCTTCCTGGAACTTTTGTTTAAGATCGTATACGTAATCATCATAATTGTACCTAGGTTCCGGTTTTGCTTTCAGTTTAACTGGTATATTAATATTTTTGCCATATAACAACGCGTATGGTTGGTACCTCGTGGACGTATGTTCCGTAGAATTGTATACAAACATGGCGTAAGGTAAAATGCTCATCCCAATTGTCTAAACTTTTACTTACGTAGTGTCTTAAATATTCTGCCAATGTCTTATGTGAACTCTCTAGAGCCCCATTGGTCCATACATCGTAAATTATTCAAACACTTTTGACTTTTAATGAACTATTTATAGCTATTTATGAGAACATTTTTCAAATTGAATTCAAATATAACACATCCACTACAACGACATTCTCAACAACTATTGTACAGCAAAGCGGTACCCACTTGACCACATTTTTTTTTATCTATTTACACTTCCAGGTTACTATTTTTATCACCTAAATAATATAATATACCTCATGTATTCATCAGGTGTATTACTGTTGATTTACTTAAATATTAGTGACCTTATGTGTTCAATGTTCATGGTGCATTTAGGAATGGTTATAGTAATTATAAAACCAAAGTATGTTATTTTGGGGTGTGGGGGCGTAGCCCCCGCGGGTTTGTGTTCTCTACATTATTTTAGCACCCCCAGTGTTTGGCCTCTAGTTGCGCCTATGGCAACACAGGTTTAACACAGAAACGCGTCGGCTGTAGGTACACGCGGTTTGGTCGCCAAAGCCCAGTGAAACGCGGCGAGCGAACGCGACGATGTGTCGCGCTCTGCAGCCTGGAAAAGACACACGACTACGAGGCGGCACAGCCTACGGCGGCGAAGGGCCTAGCGCTGGACGGCTGAGGAGGGGTAAGCCACCTCGTGAGCTTCGGCATCCGAGGCGCAGTGCAGCTTTGGGACATAATATGCCGAAACTACGGTGGCGAGAAAACGCGTCCGTCTTCGAACATTTTCAAAATATGCATCGCTCATATAATACAACCAAGGTATTTCGTGAACATTTGGCTTTTAACATTATAAACTTTCTACGGAGATACTATTTGATAGGGAAGTGTTATATTTTATGAGTATGTTTTTAATTATAAAATGTATTTAATTTAATGACAGAATACGTCATATTGTATTAGGACTTTTCGAATATTTCATTCTCGCTCACCTACCTTTCGTTAGCCACGATATGATGTTTTGAACACTAGATAAAGTTGATTAAGCATTGTAATAGAACAATTTGTTTGTCAAAAATTAAAAATATTAGTCAATTAATATATGCATATATTACGATTGATACAACACCATATTAAGTAAAAATATGATTGTAAATATTTTAAATGTTTAATTGTTATAAAGTTCCATAGATATGAAATCAGTGCTATGTGGCACCCAAAGGAAGTGAACATGCATTTTAAACATCTACTAAAATCTCTCAGTTATAATTTATAAATTATATTAGGTACATTTGTTGTATTTTTAATAAATACATTTAAAGCACATTATATTTATTTAAAATATTTTATTATTATATATATTTTTGTAAATATTAAAACCTCGAAATAAAATACTAAGTTTCTTAATAATATTTTTACGATAATGTAAATTAGATAGTATTAATCTACATATTATATTAAACACTTTTACAATAAATAAATATCTTAATATCAACAATTGTAACTATATAATATGTACCTACTGGCTACTGGTAAATAATGGCCGGACGGGGTCACGGGGACATAATAGTTGTTCTAAACTTATGTTTAGAAACCTAAAATGTTTTTTTATATTTTGTCATCCACATATTTTTTTGTTAATATTTTAAGTTATACAGATATTACATTTCAAGATGGAAAGGTGGCGTTTGAATAATTTTGGAAAAAGGTGGGTTTGAGTGGGTTAACCTACGATTTTGACTCAGGAGGACAGTGATCGAAATAAAGTGGCTGATTAGTTAACTACGTTACAGTCTCTCGTATTTTATGTATACTTAATAGTTAATATGTATGAACCTTTAATTATAATATACCTACTTATAAATTATAGTAGGTATTACTGTATTAGTGTCCATCTAGTGTCTACTTATATATTTTAAATTAAATTCATATGCATTTTTTTTAAATTATCTATTTTACAATCATTTAGAGTAAATTTGTGGCTTTCATTTGTAAAAAAAAAAGGTTCTACCACCATAATAAACTTTTTATAAATGCTATAAAAAGTGTGAGTGTTTGAAAAAAATTTCCCAAAATAAGAATTTGAATAAATTTACAACCATACGAAAAAATGTGGATAAGAACGTTTGGACAATAACTCGCGCTATACATAAAATATACTTAAATTAATAGGTAAAATATTTCTAACGGATATACCACATAAAATTACATTTTTGTTTTTTTATACAGGGACCTCTGGTACCTATTATCAAATAATATGTAGGTATAATATAATATTAAAAAATTAGCTCAGATATGGCGTCAAACTACAGATACCTATAGTAAATCTAATCTTTGGTTAGAATGGCAAAAAATAAAATTGTCCCACCAAATTCCTCAAGTTACGCCAATAGTGGGGTATCTACCCATCAATGTAAAACATTATAAAGCTTCGCACGACGCTGTGGAAAGCTGTGAGTACCACGGTTCATTTGCAAACACAATTATCCAACGGGAAAAAGCTGAAAACTCTCTCAACGTACAAAATTTTATAATTTTAGTAGTATTTTACACCAGTGGCGCCCAACCCTATTACTAGGTGTAGCGGTCGCTATACCTTGAAAATAAGGGGTGGGTAGGTATAATAACATAAAATAATTAACTTGAAATATGTTCATTATTAGTCACAGAATATATTGATTGATACCTCAATATTTACTAATATTATCAATTAAAATATGATAAAATGTATGAATAAAATAATATAATTTTGATTTCGTGAGGAGGCGGGTAAAATTATTTCTTGCTACACCTGGAAATTATATCTTGGGCACCAATGTACCTTAATATATATAATATATTATATATAAAGCTGGTATATAAACTGCTGTCGCGTTGCTGTATTATCTCACACATTACGTGGCGGCGGAACGGTTAGGCCCGGACGATTCCAAAGTCACGATTTGCTCCGACCGGAAATCGAGATCGAAGGTTTTTTGCTTCTCATTCTTCTTCTTCTACTTGTACTTCTTTTGACGACGGTGTCGCCGACGGGTAAGGGGAAGGTGGGGTGTCGGAGAAACGTGCTCGTGCAAAACTTAGGACCCTCTGGCCACGGGAAAAACGGTTCAATAGACGCGCTAATGAACCGATGCCGTCGGACGAAGACGCCAGTATATGCGTACAATATATATATATTACATATATTATTATAATAGTTATTTACTGACGTTCTTCACCACGGCCGGCCGAGACTGATCGTGTTTCATACATGAACACACACACACATATATATATATATATATCACTGCAGTATACATATAGTATAATAAGGTGCAGTCTTCGATGTGTCGAGTACACGATTTTCTCAAAATCAGTTTCACACATTTTGTACTCCGTGATCGTCGAGCGATCGGGAACTAAAACTTTCGGCCGGTTCTGTGCTCCGTATATATTGTACAGCAGAATTATAATATGGCACCACGTGGCTGCGGTGGTGTAAAGAGGTGATGGTACAAAGTATAAACGTGTGAAATATAATATAATTATTTGTATCATTCAATATTATATTTGTGTAAAAATGTCCATCCACTGACGACGAAGATAATGATATAATTATTATTATGGTAATATTATATTAATTATCGGCTGCTGCGGCACGATGCGTACATCAACAAGTGCATTCGTATACGTCATACGATTCATATCTGTCGTCGTTTTACTCGATCGCTGCACAGTAAATCTATTTTGCCGGCAAAGATCACCCAAAATTGAGTGTCAAATTCAAGTGCTCATATAGCAAAACTCACTCTTATACGGATTTCAGCTTACCGAGGATTTTTATTACCGAAAACGTCTACTTTCGTGATAAACAAAATTGCCCATTTACCGCATTACGTGATACAATAAACATCATCGCTGGTGAACTCACCAATACACTATAATTAACAGCCATCTCTTGAAATAGTAAAGTACTATTTTGTATATAATAATTACTATACATTTATAAACCAAACGTGAATTATTATTGATACAAACCTCATACACGGATGCTCTAACCCCCCAGCTACGAAAAACTTATCCATAAGAAATAGAAAACCTCCTCTGGATGACTGGATATCCTATACTATAATATGACAAGGAAATCAGCTGTCTATAGTGTACCAATGGAAAGGAAAACGCAGGCTATAGTGAAACCGTGGAGTAAAAAATGAAACACCGCTCCGTTTCCCCAGCCCGCCGGCCATGTACCGTCGATTCCTTATAGCGCGACCAATCGGGTACCTTCGCAGTGGCGGCGGTCGGTTTTAAAACGTTTTTCGTTATCTCCTGTTTTCCTATCATTTCACCGATTTTTGAAATTTTCCGAAAATTAGCTATTTTACACGATTTCGACTCTTTTCGCCCTTTTTTATACTTAATTCGAAGCCGCCGGTGTGCGTTTTATATTCCTTCGCCGTCCGAAGCGGTCGCAATGTCGATCGAAAAATACACTTCCGACCGGACTTTTTTGACGATTTTTTCCTTTTCTCCCACCGTTTTGTCTATTCGCAAGCCGTTTGTGCCCGAATCGTGTAGTCGACGTCTTTTTAAAGCCGTTTATATGCGCTTTTCCCCCGAAATCGGTTCGTTCGCCTCGCAATCGCGTTTAGAAGCGACCGACCGACCGTACGCGTATATATACATGTACCTATATACGTGTATAATTTAATTTTTCCCTATGATTTAATAATTAACAGGAAACGCTTTTCACACGCCCCGTTAAATATATATATGGGAGATGTGCGTATTACAATCGAATTATATGCGATAACATCGATGTACATCGAATATATCGGTTTACGTCGCTCCGTAGACGCATGGCTTAAGTGTTGATGTTTTGATCGTATTTCACATCCCAAACTGTATCCAAGTAGGTTAGGCGTTAGGTAGGAAACACGTAGGTCCCGGGTTCGATTCCGTCGTACGCTGCCCGAGCGTCGAATCCGGCATTGCCATAAGGTCAACTTCGCCGCCCGGAACCTGACTTTTTTTGCATTTTTTTTTCACGTTATTTTTCATATAAATTAAATAATAATATAATACAGGAACATATCGTACATTATTATTATTTAAAGTCATTGTCATATTATATCACACAATAAATAGGTACATATTATATTTGTTTTGTTAGGAATTATTATAATTGCATAATTTTTCAAAAAGTCCATGATTGTTATATAAATATAGTTTGTATTTTATTTCGGATTGCCTACCTAGGTGGCTAAATTGAAAGTTAATCGATTTTGACTTGAGATGACTGACTTGCTAGACACTCCAACACGGTTGTCGACTTTACACTTTTTACATAAGGAATAGCACCGGACATGCGAAGCCACATACCACTCTATGTGATATACCTACTATATATAGGTGATAGACGGATTGCTCATTTTAGTTTCGTCTTAAACGGTGATGATTGACTTGCTAGACACTCAAACTTTAACATTCCCGCCAAAGCGTCTAGCCTTATCTCCAATCCATATCACTAATCCTTATCACAAATTCTAAACTTTCGTCTTACAACATTTGCGACTTTTATAATTCATTGTCTCCAAAATCGGTACCCACTCCCAGTGAGTCCAACGAGCCCCGAGTTACACTTAGAGCTAGTCTAACTATAATATCATAACAATAGATACTCATAACCACGTTGTACTATGTTTATTATCTATATTCAGATCCGTTCGAAATATTTGACGTGGTGTATCTATTACCTATCGGCTATTGTAACGTGGTATTCATATCAAATTTAATTCTAAATGTTCAAACAGAAATACTTGATATTTACATCAGGGACTGGAACCTCACCGAAAAGAACCGGATTTAGAACCCTTTGAATATTTTGACCGAAACTTCACCCCAACCCCTTATTTAAATTAATTTTAATACCGGAACCTCGCCGAAACCCATATTTAAATTAATTTAAAAACCTGAACCTTAAAACGGAACCGAAACTTTTACTTGACAATTTTTTTACATACGTAAGAAACCAAATCTGGTAACATTTATTTTATTTTTATGACTGAACAAAAAAAATCTAAAACATAAATGTTGGATTTTCTGAGAACCGCATAGGAACCGCAACTGAAATTTTAGTTTACTTTTGAACCGAGTAGGAATTGGAACCATAAAAATCATCAAGGTTAAAGTCCCTGATTTAACTAACACCAATTTACTCATCGGCATAGGCCGCAATTTCACTTTTGATTTGAAGGGGCTAATCCTCCCCCAAAGGCCCCCCCCCATTTAACCAAAAATTTAAGAATTCAAATTATACGCACATAGTCTTAAAATTTTCAAACATCAATACTGCAATAATAACAACACCGACTATCGAATCTATAAGCAATAGGTAATGCATTCAATCAATAATTATAGATATTTCTGTGTGTGTTATGTAGACGTAGAGCCAAGCTGACGTATAATAAATAATAAACTGATTTGATTATTTTACAAAAGGATTAACTGCCATAATATGCCTGTATAAGTTCTTATGATGCCATTAACAAGATTCTCACATCAGAGGAAAGGTTTACAATTATATAAATTACAACGATAACAATTAGATAAACATTTTCTTGCACAAATCAAATATAATTATAAATATTTATCTATCAATTTATCATTTTTTTTTGTTTATGTTAGTCTATATTTTACTTATCAATCTAAGTATAATATTTGTCGAATGATAAAAATCATTTTAGGACATCATGATATTCATAATAATTTATACCTACCTACGTCCTACATATAAAAGAATTGCAGGCCTGCTATAAGCAAAATAAAGAATATTATGTGAAATAGTTTAACAAAATTAAAATCACCATTCAAATTTAAAACAATGGTATTATATGAAGTATAATGTTTTATTTATAAAATATATGAATGACAAATAAATTTATGATTTGATTATTGTACCCCTAAAATAAGTTTTAATTTTGGAGACGTGAAATATTATGACTGGTGGCAATCTGATCATAACTACAGGTTATCTAAATAAAAATATTTATTTTATTAATGGATGCTTAAAATATAATTTATATTTTTTATCTTAAATTACGTGTCCAACTCCTTAAAAAGAAAAAAAAAGGTACCTCCTTAGTATTATGCCTTTTGCTGTTTGCTAATATGTAATCTTAATATACTATTAAACGAAAAAGTGTTGCTATAACTGTGAATTTCAATCTTAAGTTTACAAGTTTACTAGGAAATGTTCGAGGCGATTTTAAATATTTTTTTTTCAGCTGTGATATCCAAGAATAAAAATATCGAAAAAAATTATATTTTTGTATTTATATTATTCATTATGACACTAACAATAATGGAAATATTCAAAATCACCTCGATCATTCCCCAGTAAACTTGTTGATGAATCATAATCCGTTTTCAAAATTAAGATCTGTGAAACTAAATTCTTCCAGTTTTATCTAGCTTATTGGTCTAAATGTCACTTTTTTTCATTGACTAGAGACCCCTCAAGCCTCCTTAAGGTTTATTTTATGATACGGAATTTAAATATATTGAAAAACATTATAACAAACAAAATTAATGTTTAGATTGGTCAAATCTACATTAGTTTTGACTTTTGACAAAACCTGCTCACAACCCTTAAATCACAACGGATTAAAATGCATTGTTGTAGAAACGTTAAGCTAATTATATAATGTGAGTAATGAGATTGGTGATACGTTTTCTTGTGTTTCTGCTAATCTTCAGAACAGAAATATGATGAAACAGGCCAAATAAGCATACAGAGAAAACGGGAATTTTCCTATAGACCTTACTCCGTTTTGGGCAATGGGGCACTTTTTCATATTTTTACGGAATAACCCAACCTAACCTTGATGGTAGAATGTATGGATATAAGGAGTATGAATCATAGTACCAACGAAACCTACACGGTTACACGAGCATATAATCGTAATAATTTATTGATATTATACAATAGGAGTAAGAAAAGCCAAATATTCATATTAATCTATTAAGAACTACCACATTACAGACTACGAGAAGATATTGTAGGAGATATTTTTCTAAAAAAAGTCTGATAGATCTATTAATTTATACGTAGCTCAATATTATACTTTTACAGAAATAGAAGATGACTTATCGGCCACAGAGGTTGCGCTAACACCGACAATAAAGGATTACCGGCAGTTAGTGCTTACTGCAGCTGTTAAGGATATCGTGATATCTTGAAATAAGATCTAAGAGTTTTAAAAACATTTGCTCCTGAATTAAATATTTATTTTAAAATTTCAAATAAATTAATGATTTTATTATTAACTGCTTGTTATAATTAAGCATAATAATATTAATCTCTACTTTATGTTTAAACTGTAATACAACAAATACTGGCTTTAAAATATTTTGATGATGTTAATACATTCTAATTGATCACAAACAGAAAAGCATAGTAACCAAATAATCGTATGAAAAACTATTACATTTGAAATAAACTATTTACTAATAGAAGCGACTAGCGACAGATTATCGGACAGATGGAGAAGAACTCTTACCCTTGCGATGTCTGTGACAGGTCATTCAGTCAAAGTACCTGTTCAACGGTACACAAACGAACACACACTGGCGAAAAACCGTACGCATGCGATGTATGTGACAAATCCTTCAGCCAAAGTACCTGTTTAACGAAACATCGACGCACACATACTGGCGAAAAACCGTACGCATGCGATGTATGTGACAAATCCTTCAGTCAAAGTACCAGTTTAACGAAACATCGACGCACACATACTGGCGAAAAACCGTACGCATGCGATGTATGTGACAAGTCGTTCGCTGCAAGTTGTGATTTAACGAAACATCAACGTACACACACAGGTGACAAACCCTATGCATGCGATGTATGTGACAAATCCTTCAGCCAAAGTACCAATTTAACGAATCATCGACGCACACATACTGGCGAAAAACCCTACGCATGCGATGTATGTGACAAGTCCTTCAGTCCAAAATACCCATTGACAAATCATCGACGCACACATACAGGAGAAAAACCGTACGCATGCGATGTATGTGACAAATCCTTCAGCCAAAGTAAATTTAACGAAACATCAACGTACACACACTGGTGACAAACCCTACGCATGCGATGTATGTGACAAATCCTTCAGCCAAAGTATCATTTTAACGAAACATCAACGTACACACACTGGTGACAAACCCTACGCATGCAATGTATGTGACACGTCCTTCAGTCAAAATACCCATTTGACAAATCATCGACGCACACATTCAGGAGAAAAACCGTACGCATGCGATGTATGTGACAAATCCTTCAGCCAAAGTATCAATTTAACGAATCATCAACGTCACACACTGGGACAAACCCTACGCATGCGATGCATTCTCTGTAAGTGGCAATTTGGTGGCACACAAGCGGAAGCACAAGGAACACTGATTGGATTTATCAATGGTCTATAATCCAAGGTTTATATTAAAATTGGATAAATAATGTTGACATAATATTACTATGGTACCTATCACTTTCAAAATGTTAATTATGTTATGTAAATTGTTGTATGGTACCTACATTTGTTGTATTCAAAAATAAACACATATTTTTGTATATTTTTCAATGTTCATTTTATATGCACATTGTATATTTTGGATTTAAAAAATATTGTTAAGTTAAAATTATATTGGAGCCAATCTCACTGGGGATGTACTTCGTATGAATAAGTCAATGTCCGTTAGCGTGCAAAAAATGGACAAAAAATGGGTTTTACTAAATATAGGATTAACGTATGGATTATCTTAGTTGTTTCAAACATATTTTTACCCGAGTAAAGGAAAACTATAGAAAGTATATTTGACGTATACAATATTTGTTTGCAAATATTATAAGCTAAAGTATAAATGTATAATACATAAATTATTTCACCAGTAAAAATAATAGTATTTTTAAGAATAAAAATAATAACAAACAACGGTTAGGTAATTTATTATGGGGGTAAGTGCGTTATTATAAACGTTATTTATTGTTGAAAAAAAAGAAGTTCTGAGAAGGTGCAGTGTATAAGGCAAATACATAAATCAATTAGCTAAGCCACCGTTGAGAATATAACCTATATTTATTGGCCATACGTTTATTATGGTTTTTGGAATTTAATGTACAGTAATTTTTAAAAAAACAATGACGCACGAAATAAACTTATTTATACCTATCTAGTTCACCTGCTTTCCATACATCCGACACAGCATGGGTTTTCGAACCGTAAGTGGTAGTTGGCACTTATATTAGGTAAAGGTATAACACTCATTCAGACTTGTACAGTAGGTGTATACTTTAAACGTAGTTGCAGGTTCACGAGCCAAGCAATCGTTTAAAATATTATAATAGGTGCACAGTCTAGCTAGGGTTCTCATAACTATTCTTTGTCCCGTGACCGGGCATAATAGATTCGACCAAGGGTGTGCATCATGCCGCTTGTTTATTTAAAATATACTACGAGCACTTGCGCGATCAATCATAAAATATGGATATGTTATTCTAAGCTTTTCTCGTTATTTTATCATATGAAAAAATGTACCATTATACTTTGAGTAGGTATACGTTCAAACAAAATTTAAAATACATTAACACTTAACAGTCCACTCGAATAACTCAAAATACTTTAACACACATTGAATAACATAATATATACCTACCTATGATGCATTAATCTTTGCTTTCGAGATTACACAGTAATTTACAAATTAAATATTAGTCTACATTATTATTATTACTCTACAATATTAATATTATTCCACAATCGGGAAGTACAATATGATATAATCAGAAGTTCAATAAATTACAACTAATACGCCATAGTATCATGGTGTATAGATAATTATAAATGTCAACTTATCATAATGTCAATTCATTGATCAAATTAAAATATATATTATATGAATTATGTGTGAAACGTTTATAAAAATCCGTGTCTTATAATATATGCGGAGGAAAGAGTATATTATTTGATATTTTATTCAACAATGTATCGTAAACAACTGTCCCGCGGGTCCGTCCAAAGTTTTCGACAGACACGGATGTATTAAATCCAGACGATCGGTATGCTCTATAATCCTATCACGGTATCATTATACTGACTTAACTAAGGTGCAGTGTCGTAAGACTCGTCTTAAACAGAGATCAGGCAGTGAAACGTGTGAAATCGTTATGTTTATTATATATAAATAAAGGTACAAGTTGAGTAACGGTCATCAAAATATAAATATCGTTTCGATGTCACATGATGGCTATAGTATTTCGGACGTACATCCATAGTATTACTATTATTTTTATTATTATAAAAAAAAGGTTTATAGGATTACAATATTACAAAATATGATGTTTTAACCGACCGTCGAACTATATTCGTGACGATGATCGGAACGAGTGCAAACATTTTCTTTTTCGAACCAGAGTGAAATTCTACAAAAATAAGAACAATTTATTCTATCATATCCGTAATTGTTTTTGATATAATCGTGGAACCGGCGCGAGTGTCTCATTTGGTGGAAATTGACAAGTCTCAGAGAAAACTCGTTTCGCCCACTTAAAACCTATATATATATATTATACACATAAGTGAAGCGACTTCCCGGTTTTGTTTCCATTGAATTTCTTAAAATGTTTCATTAATTATTTTAAGCACAAGAACCAGCGTGTGGGTATACTGCAAAAGCCCACAATATTAAAAGCAAAAATATAAAATGGTGTTACGATAATACCTAATTATTACAGCGCGACTATATTATAGCCTTAATATCGGCAAGGACATCATTGCAGTATAGGTACCTACTCAAATACAATATTGTACGATTATTTTATTTAAGAGAATAATATGGCGGGACTAAAACGACGAAGCGATTATAATATTATATTATTATAATCGGTATAGGTACCACATATATATTATTATAATAATACGCATAAATGTGACCCCGCGACGATGACGTTACGTTCCACACCTACCCGCCAGTTTGTCGACACCAAAAACAGCTCTTATTATTGAGTGGCCAACTCTTTTGGACTTCACATCTCGAGATGTTTATTTCAATATTATCAACACATGCAAAAATTGCTCAGATGACGCGATGCTGTGCTAATCAATAAAACACATTTTATTACATATTGTTTATAGATATGTGGTGCGTGTCATATTTATAGGTTTTTTTTTACCATAGGAAAATACCGTTTTGAAATCGGTTCATATAATAACGATAATAATATGATAATATAATATGCAGTGTGCTCACGTTAGTGATGCGGGGGCTCTACCCTAGAGGTTAAAGTGGGGGGGACGTAGGAGGACTCAGTCCCCCTACCTCTAAAGGCGGTTAAACAGCGTCCCCTTTACCAAATTAGGATTTTATACATTAGACATTATACATACAATTATATTTGGAACGCTTAAAACTATATGGAGACATTAGTCCCCTCTTGAATTTGTTCCCACTTTAACCCCTGGCTCTACCGTAAAAAAAGTTTTTACGAGTAAATTTACTGGTAATTTTCTTTATAGGCGTGTATCTAAATATTTTTGTTCACTAAATTTTAATACGAACTCAATAATGTTCTTATCAATAATTAGTGCATCAGTTCGTTAATAACCAGTTGATATCAATATTATTACCTATTATATTGTGCTTATTTTTGCTATTATAAATATAATATATATAT